>JAQFVV010006207.1:14281606-14881606 GCA_028023455.1 Epiperipatus broadwayi
GGCTGCTTCTGAGATGGAGAATCAGTCTGTGCAATATGAAGATACATGGGACTAAGTGCAGTAACAAAGTAGTCTGGGCAGAAATAGATGAATAATGGAATGGCAGATACAAGCCAATGATAATAGCAGGATCAATCAGGGACAAATCACCTCATACAAATTATATGAAGTTAAATTTCTATGGAATTAATGTTAGGGGCCTGAACTCAGTTGACAGGGCACTTGCTATTCAAAATTGGATAGTCAAATGCCAGCCAAATGTCGTATGCATGGCAGAAACCAAATTAAATCTAAATTCATGTTGTAAAATTTATCAGATTCTCCAAAATCTGGGCTTCTTCAAATACTCAATTTCAATGGTACCAGCAGGAGGTGTAGCTATTTTAATCAATTACAAAAAAGATCCTCCTACTAGCTTCAAAATTCTGCATCTTAGATTCAAATTGCCTAATTGCTAACCTAAAATATAACCACTTTCAAATCAACCTATTTAAAAATAACCACAATCTAATCATGAAAGTAATCACCACCATCAACTCAGTCATGGCCTCAAATCCATTCCCAGTCATCCTAATGGGTGATTTCAAGGTGACATATAGTTCTTTTCAATAAAAAATATATTCACCTCTTTAATCATATACTGATGAGTGGAGAAGGATTCTTCCCTATAGATACCTTCTCCTTCTACACTAAAAATGCCAGATCCTTGATTGACCTTGTCTACTATTCCCCGAGTATTCACTTCAAAATCAATGCAAAACTTCGACCAGTGATTTTTTCTGACCACTTGGCCCTAGAGTTATCTCTCGTGGACATCCGATAGTTGAAGAAAATAACAACACTATTCAAATGTTGCTAAAACAGACCACACCTGAATGGCTCTTTTCCGAGGCCTACATCTACTTTAAAAAATTGCTATCCTAAGAATACCGGTGGAGGAGGCATGGTTCTCCTTCATCGGCATCCTCCAATCCATAATAAATGAGGTTTCACTTAACAAGAAAGGCCCTAACTGCTTATTAGCTGATTTTGATGCTATTGACCAAAGAATAAAAGAACTTCCACTCAATAATCAATTTGTACCTCTTGCCCTTGCCCTGAAATGCCAATACCAGGATAAGCAGAGATCTCTGGCTGAATATATGTCAATCAAGTAAGCCAAGAGATTCCTGCCAGATCAACAATGCTGGTCCAAGAGTTACTTCCGGTGGGCACTGGGAACAGGTAGCAGGAAACTCATTCCACTGTCAATTAATGATAGATAACAACATTCTTGTGGGCCTGGAAATGATCTGTGCAATTAGAGAGCACTGTAGGCAACCCTTAAATTTGATCAGACTGGGAATGTCAATGGACTATTCGGCCTAGATGAGAACCTGACTCATGATATCACTGAGGAAAAGATCCGCATCAAGCTAAAAAGCCTCCCAGAGAGGGTACACCCAGGAATACATGGCATACCAAAATTCATCCTCCTACATCTAGAGAAATATTCAGTGCCAATAATTAAAGCCATGATAAACCACTTAGCTGAGGGAAGTCGAGAGATTAACAACTTGTATCCAATATCTCTCGTACCTTTCCTAAAGAAAAAAGATGGAAAACATGACTTGAATAATCTAAGGCCTATCTCAATGATTCCCCTTTTAATTAAAATCATAGAACAATTAATTAAGGATCAAATCCAAGTGAAAATTTATAAATACATTTCTACCAATCAATATGCAAAAAAAGGGGAATCATCAATTAATGTCATTGGCCAAATGAAACTCCTTATCGATGTTATTAGAGCCCGGAAGATGTCGAAACCGATCGCTGTCCAACTCGACATCTCGCAGCATTCGACTTAGTCAGGCCAGACATTCTGATTGATGTTATTCAGGAATATGGAGTGCCATGTGTCTATCTAAGGACGATTGCAAATCTATTAGCCAACAGAATCATCCACATCACAATGAATGGGAAAATTGCACCTGGGTTCGAACCCTCCATCTCTATTCCTCAAGGATCTCCATTTAGCGCACTATATTTTATAGCCTATCAATCCACTATTGATGGAGATTGAGAGATCACTGCCTGGAGTGTATGTACCTGCCATGGGAAGGGTGATTAAACATCTCAGTTATATGGACGATATAATCATCTGCCTGCCTTCCAAGAAATATATCACTAAACTAGAGCAAATACTAGCATGGTACTCAGACAAATATAAACTCAAATTCAATAAAAAGAAATCAGCCTCCTGGAGCTTTCTAACTGGCAGGAAAATTGCTTCAAATTTTACAGTTGATCCACAGAAATTCCTAGGCTTTAATTTTTCAAAATCCTATAGTGCTAAGAGGAGAGAAATCGAAGAATCCCTATTAACAGAAATTTGCTATACAACTACCTCCCTTTCTAAGATATATGTTTCACTTCATGGTAAAGTAAGACTCTTAAACTCATATATTCCCCAAAATTAACTATTTCCTATCTGGTATCTGCCCCTCCAAAAAATTTATCAAAAAAAATAAACTCGCTCTGCATAAAACTATTCTGGGGCCGAAAGGTTGCTGCCATCAGCCTCCGAAAACTTCAAATGCCTAGAAGGTTCAATGGCCTTTCTTTACATTGTATCAAAACCATGATATTCCAGAGAGACTATAACCTACTATTCTGGCTTCAAAAAAAAATATTCAAGTATATCATATCAAGAAACTGTTACACTAACTGATAGACCACTGCCCACTAATAAAAGTTGGTGGAATTTGTTATTTGATAATATTCAGAAGGTTATTGATCTGAATGAAAATCCAATTATATCAAAAATTAAATACTAGAATGCATATAAAATAATACATGGGGAAAATAATATAAACAAAGGGTCTCTTGGGATCACCAATCAGCAACTGATTTCAAGATCAAAATTTTGGTTCATTGAGGCAAAATTTCAAAATTTCTTAATTAAAATCAACCTGGACTCCCTCCCTACAAACTCATTTCTGGCATACAGGAGAAATTTCAACAAGATCAATCCTGTGTGCCAGGTATGTGAGAGAGAGGAGGAATCAATTGATCATATTTTTCTTAAATGTCCCATTATGTCCAATTATAGATCGATATCTCATAAATGGTACAGCAATACAAGTGTAAACTACAAATCAATTAAAGATTATATAGGTCAGGGTTTATTTACGGACATAAGACTGGCAATTTTCGTGAATTATGCCCTGTGGTGTATCAGATGTAAAGTCACAATTGAAGGAATGAGAAATCCATATGGGACTAAATTTAAGAATATCATGGAGAAAATCATGAAAAAGGACCAACTAATTTCTCCAAGCTATATCACAAGAGCAACATGGCAGAAGGTTGGATCTACTTTACTTCAAATAGATATGTAATTGATATCATTTTTGTATTTGTAACATTCAATATAGCTATAGAATAAAATTTTTCTTAAAAAACAAAACAAAAAAAAAACATATTATTCCACCCAATACAAGATGCTACATTTTTTTAATCAAGTCATTAATAAGAGGGCGCTGTCAAAAAACTAGCCATTATTAGTTTTACTAAATTCAAGAATGGATTTTACTTATATCCATAATTCCTTAAGAGAATTCCATTCCCCAGTAACAAGACAATTCTGAAAATCCAAATCTGAAATTTTAATATTTTATTGAAATTTAATTCATATATGATCCTAAAAATGGACATCGAATTTCACATGACCATCATTTCCTATGCTTACACAAACTGTTTAAATAGTAGGAAACCCATACAGTAATGCCTTCTAGTGCAAGTCTTAGAAATCTGTGGATGCAAGAAGGTTTGTGCATAAAATCCCTAACTGATGCCTATTCATTAAATATCCTGACTAATTTCTATATTGTGGTTTGTATCAGTGAGGAGCCTCAAATCTGAAAGCACTGCATCTAGATCTTAGGATCAAACACAACTCTTCAGCAGCCACCTTTTACCTATTAGTTAACTGTAAACTTTCACTTTTATAGTCATACTGATTTGAACCCATTTTCAGTATCTATAAATTTTAGTGCCATTGGGTTTTTAAAAACCACAGTGACCATAATGCTGTGGCAAGGTTGATATGAAACTTCTAAAATATCACATGATCACCATTTCCTATATTTACCCAATCTATTTAAACAGTAGAAAACTTTACATACAGGAATCCCACTCAGGGCGCTCATAACTTTATAGTTAACTAAACAGGTAAAAAATGGCTGCTAGATAATTGCATTAGATCCTAAGATGTAGGTGCAGGAACACTCCTCACTGATGAAATCCACAAGCTAGAAACTGGTCTGGGGATACTGGATAAGTAGGCACTAGAAAGGGATTTTATGCAAAAACCTTGCATCCATTGATTACTAAGGCTTGCATTGGTTGACATAACTGTATGGAGGGTTTGCTACTGTTTTGACACCTCTTTTTAAAAATTCCACTATCATTTTCCTATTGGGACAAATTAGTCTATATGTTCAACAATCTATATTTGTAAGTGCTCATGCAATACAAATTTGTCTTGCATTCTGATTTTTAACTAAAATGTAATCTATTAAAAATTATTTTGAGTCTCAATGTATTGAAGCAGTCGGATTTAAGTTCGATCCTAGCTTCATGATCTTTCATATGTAGCCAACTTCAAACCCTTGTACTAACCTAAAATTTCCGATGCAATGGGGCTTTATACGTTCAGTCCACGCTAGTTTCCTTAAAGAAAAACTATTATAAATGTGTGTTAAAATTAATTCATTTGAGATTTAAACTAATCATTTCTATTAATAAATTCATGTTAGAATTATTCATGAATTTATATATATTATAAATGCGTGGATTGTGCGTATATACTTGTAAATATTAAATATATATAAATTGTTCGAAAGTTTCATTGCGTCGGGAATACTTGTTTTTTTTTACTTTTAAATAATTTGTAAAGTTTCGTTGATTAAAAGCCACATTCCTTCGATAAGCTTTAAAATTCTTAAAAACAATAGTAAAGTTTTATTAATTAAAAAAGATAAGGATTCATTTTTCTAATTAAATTATTTTCAAATCTTAAGAATTCATTTTCAATTAGAGAAGGAATTCAAGCTAATGAGTTTGAAAGCCTTATCGAAGGAATGTATCTAAAAACAACTAGATTAGGAAAGAAGCGCTAGCCTGAAGGCATCAGATACAGTATAAAGAGCCCAGGAAAAGTTTCCAAGCAGCTATTATTCCTCATTAAGAGAAGCTATATATATTTCATTAGAGAAGAAGCCGCTCAGTTAAATTATGAAGTAAAATAGTGTTTCTACCATGGTGGGGGGGGCTTAACTTGAGGAGTCTGACTACAGTTCCTGAAGTCCCCTGAAAATCTTCAATGTGGCTGTAATATAAAAATTCATATACCAATCGTAAGCTGCGTAAACCTTAGAGAAATCCTTCAAAATGTCATTCAAATAATTTTCCAAAATGCGCATCTACGTCTCATCCAACTGGACTCTGCCGTGTGTAATTTAAGGAGCCAACCATGAAGAAATGGTAATATCTTTCTTATATGAACCGCTACTTTCTCACCGGTCTTCGAACTTTATTTTACACTACCTTTAAATTAAGTACTGTTAAAAGCTCTTCTCTTTCCTTAATGTATTAATGCTATTTTAAATTATGTAGTAATTCTCTATCTTAATCTCTAGTCTTTAAATTTAATATTTGTTAACTTTCTCTTTTCTTACGATGGCGGTTCATTTATTATATTATATATATTTATTGTGTGATTTATTAATGTTGTTTATTTTTTATTATATGCCAATACTAACTTCAACTCGATAATAATTCCCTTCGTTGCATTTGCCTTGTTAAATAATATTATATTTATTTTTACAGTAATTCTTACCCACTAGAACTATTTTGATACAGTTCTATTAATTATCGAGTTGAATGATTTGTACAATTTTTGCTATTTTATTAATGGCTAATAACAACAAATTATTAGCTCAATTTTTAACCTATGCTCCCGGCCACTTTACTGAATTTATAATAGTTATTTATTCACGTTAATATATTGTTTCGCAAAAAGGTTGATAAAGGAATTAAATGAATATATATTCTAATTCAAATGTTATACTTTCTATTAATATTCAGGGAGGGCATGAGATTTAGGGTATAATTAAAGTATTTTCTAATTGCATTAAATATTTGTTGATTAAAGCACGTTTGACTTTAATTTAACTTGATCAGGTCATCACGTAGAGCATTCGTTATATAAAATGGGTTTTATTATTAATTAAAAGATGATTACCAAGTCATCATTTTTCGGAACGTTGCTGACGCGAGCCATCTCCTGCTTCACAGGCTTGTCCTCGGTGATATTACTGTTCGTTAAATTACATAGGAAGAAAGTACTTCCTCACTTGCTCGTTTTATATTTGGAACACCAAAGGTTTGAGGCTACGACCCAACCTGGTTTTCCGTGTTCTATGGATCCTTCGTATAGGGCATCAAAGACTTGTCGAATACAAGCGCCCTGCTATTTTCTCAAATCACAGACAAGCCATTATTTTTCATATTTATTCTTATAGCTCATAAGTCGTCAGTACCGTTTATTTCTCAGTTCAGGTAAAGCCCGCTCTCATGCTCGTAAATCATGATGAATTGATTTTATTAAAGTCGAACAAATTCATATTTATTTATAATTAAATAAGTTTTCTATTAAATATTAAAGTTATGCCCTAAATACGTATCTTGCTCTTTGTGAATTGATTTGCGAATGTGAAAATAAATCTCACATTCTTTCCTTTAGAATCAGAATAATAATTTCAGTCATAGCCAAATACCTTTATCTACCTTTATTTTCTTGTCGGGGGCATAGACATATATTTATCATATAATATTGCGTAATAGTATTGGCATATAATAAGGACTGCCATTCTTGTTGTAAATATAAATTCCGTTTAAAGACTAGAGGTAATCTATATAATCACAATCTAAAAGTTGAACAAAATTATAATTATTATTAAACATTTTATTAACACATTTGGTTTTTTTTTAACTTTCTTTCTTATTCAAATTATTTTAATATTAATGCTCACTGTCTGTATTGGCAACCCGAACATATATATATATGAGTTGACTTATAAAGATTGTTAGTTATTTTATTATACGTTATTAGAGGTAGATCAGGGGTCTCATTAATCATCATCATCCGTTGAGCTAGTTCCTTGGCGCATAGTCATGTACCGTCGATATATGTCATCCATTGATTGGATCTGAGCTCGTGAGTTGGGTTTGAATTCAGTTTGAACCGCCTGAGTTTGAATCCGACTTTGAGTTTGGGTTTGTTGATGTGTTGGCTTCTTTTCGACCGGTACATGGTTATGTTTTTGGCTGCCCAACTGTTGTGGCTTCGATTTAATAAACCCCACACCCTGTAGACAGTAATTATGATCTTAGTTACTCAGTCAATTGAGATCTCGTTAAATTAAATGTTTCTGTAGAGAGGGATGTTTTTGTAGAATGTTATATATATTTGAAAAAAAGTTTTGCGATTTATAACGCATAACTGAAATGATTTTAATAAATTAAAATGTCATTTTGTAATTTTGTTTCTTATAAAAATGTTTTCAAGATTATTTTTTAAATGTTCTTCAGCAAAAGATTCGTTAGGTGGAATAAATATTAATTATACATGTACTATATCAGTATATATATTATACGTTTGTTTATACGCGTTCGTGACAGTAAAAAAAATTATTGTTAGAAAAGTAGTAAGAGCAGATCAAAGCAAGGGGTAAAATTAGGTGAAATGTTTTTCCGTGTCAAAATTAATTATTCATCTTAGTATATATGTAAAAATATCCAGAATCGATATCATGTTCAAAGTTTAATTTCAGGTATTGCTTGCTAGCACATATATTAAATGTTCACTCCCTATTCTTAGTAGCCTCAAAGCAGGTGAAGACCTTCAAACTGGGAATTGCATGTCAAGCGGTCCGATGTAGTGGACAATACGCTTTAATGACAGCGATTTCTAGAGTAACCTCAAAGCAGGTGAAGACCTTCTGACTGGGAATTATATGTCAAGCGGTCCGATGCAGTGTGACAATACGCTTAAATGACAATAATTTCTAGAGTAACCTCAAAGTAGGTGAAGACCTTTTGTGTAACACCCAGCAGCCAGATGCAGTTGGCAAAATGCTTCAATGGTTTACACGCTCTTATGCTAGCAAGATTAAAAATGATATCAACAAATAAAAGTTCTTGTAAAATATTAATTTTGACATTTTTTTTGTGTGTGAAAGCCTCATGCATATTTGAAATGAAAAGTTGAACTCCTATGTTTAAAACGCGTTGTCAGTTTTAAAACAATAAATATTCATCAATTAAATTGTTCTATCCTAAATTATGTCAATCATATATGGTTTGGGTGATCAATGGGTTATTTCACATGTCCTATTAATCTCATATTGCTGACTGGCGCCCATATAAATAAATTTGTCAGCAAATATGATTGTCAGTACAGCAGAGAGTGAGTTGCCTAAATAAATAATAAAAACCAAATGGATCCAACATAGAGAATTACTAGTATACTTGCTAAAATATATCAATATTTGTATGTTACTAATTACTTGTATAGTCTACCAACTAATCAGGTAAACTTATAAATGTATCAAATCTAAGTAAAAAGATTTTTTTTTCATTGTTTTTTTTTTGAAGTGGAAAAAAATGAAGCAGTCGGATTTAAGTTCGATCCTAGCTTCATGATCTTTCATATGTAGCCAACTTCAAACCCTTGTACTAACCTAAAATTTCCGATGCAATGGGGCTTTATACGTTCAGTCCACGCTAGTTTCCTTAAAGAAAAACTATTATAAATGTGTGTTAAAATTAATTCATTTGAGATTTAAACTAATCATTTCTATTAATAAATTCATGTTAGAATTATTCATGAATTTATATATATTATAAATGCGTGGATTGTGCGTATATACTTGTAAATATTAAATATATATAAATTGTTCGAAAGTTTCATTGCGTCGGGAATACTTGTTTTTTTTTTACTTTTAAATAATTTGTAAAGTTTCGTTGATTAAAAGCCACATTCCTTCGATAAGCTTTAAAATTCTTAAAAACAATAGTAAAGTTTTATTAATGAAAAAAGATAAGGATTCATTTTTCTAATTAAATTATTTTCAAATCTTAAGAATTCATTTTCAATTAGAGAAGGAATTCAAGCTAATGAGTTTGAAAGCCTTATCGAAGGAATGTATCTAAAAACAACTAGATTAGGAAAGAAGCGCTAGCCTGAAGGCATCAGATACAGTATAAAGAGCCCAGGAAAAGTTTCCAAGCAGCTATTATTCCTCATTAAGAGAAGCTATATATATTTCATTAGAGAAGAAGCCGCTCAGTTAAATTATGAAGTAAAATAGTGTTTCTACCATGGTGGGGGGGGCTTAACTTGAGGAGTCTGACTACAGTTCCTGAAGTCCCCTGAAAATCTTCAATGTGGCTGTAATATAAAAATTCATATACCAATCGTAAGCTGCGTAAACCTTAGAGAAATCCTTCAAAATGTCATTCAAATAATTTTCCAAAATGCGCATCTACGTCTCATCCAACTGGACTCTGCCGTGTGTAATTTAAGGAGCCAACCATGAAGAAATGGTAATATCTTTCTTATATGAACCGCTACTTTCTCACCGGTCTTCGAACTTTATTTTACACTACCTTTAAATTAAGTACTGTTAAAAGCTCTTCTCTTTCCTTAATGTATTAATGCTATTTTAAATTATGTAGTAATTCTCTATCTTAATCTCTAGTCTTTAAATTTAATATTTGTTAACTTTCTCTTTTCTTACGATGGCGGTTCATTTATTATATTATATATATTTATTGTGTGATTTATTAATGTTGTTTATTTTTTATTATATGCCAATAATAACTTCAACTCGATAATAATTTCCTTCGTTGCATTTGCCTTGTTAAATAATATTATATTTATTTTTACAGTAATTCTTACCCACTAGAACTATTTTGATACAGTTCTATTAATTATCGAGTTGAATGATTTGTACAATTTTTGCTATTTTATTAATGGCTAATAACAACAAATTATTAGCTCAATTTTTAACCTATGCTCCCGGCCACTTTACTGAATTTATAATAGTTATTTATTCACGTTAATATATTGTTTCGCAAAAAGGTTGATAAAGGAATTAAATGAATATATATTCTAATTCAAATGTTATACTTTCTATTAATATTCAGGGAGGGCATGAGATTTAGGGTATAATTAAAGTATTTTCTAATTGCATTAAATATTTGTTGATTAAAGCACGTTTGACTTTAATTTAACTTGATCAGGTCATCACGTAGAGCATTCGTTATATAAAATGGGTTTTATTATTAATTAAAAGATGATTACCAAGTCATCATTTTTCGGAACGTTGCTGACGCGAGCCATCTCCTGCTTCACAGGCTTGTCCTCGGTGATATTACTGTTCGTTAAATTACATAGGAAGAAAGTACTTCCTCACTTGCTCGTTTTATATTTGGAACACCAAAGGTTTGAGGCTACGACCCAACCTGGTTTTCCGTGTTCTATGGATCCTTCGTATAGGGCATCAAAGACTTGTCGAATACAAGCGCCCTGCTATTTTCTCAAATCACAGACAAGCCATTATTTTTCATATTTATTCTTATAGCTCATAAGTCGTCAGTACCGTTTATTTCTCAGTTCAGGTAAAGCCCGCTCTCATGCTCGTAAATCATGATGAATTGATTTTATTAAAGTCGAACAAATTCATATTTATTTATAATTAAATAAGTTTTCTATTAAATATTAAAGTTATGCCCTAAATCCGTATCTTGCTCTTTGTGAATTGATTTGCGAATGTGAAAATAAATCTCACATTCTTTCCTTTAGAATCAGAATAATAATTTCAGTCATAGCCAAATACCTTTATCTACCTTTATTTTCTTGTCGGGGGCATAGACATATATTTATCATATAATATTGCGTAATAGTATTGGCATATAATAAGGACTGCCATTCTTGTTGTAAATATAAATTCCGTTTAAAGACTAGAGGTAATCTATATAATCACAATCTAAAAGTTGAACAAAATTATAATTATTATTAAACATTTTATTAACACATTTGGTTTTTTTTTAACTTTCTTTCTTATTCAAATTATTTTAATATTAATGCTCACTGTCTGTATTGGCAACCCGAACATATATATATATATGAGTTGACTTATAAAGATTGTTAGTTATTTTATTATACGTTATTAGAGGTAGATCAGGGGTCTCATTAATCATCATCATCCGTTGAGCTAGTTCCTTGGCGCATAGTCATGTACCGTCGATATATGTCATCCATTGATTGGATCTGAGCTCGTGAGTTGGGTTTGAATTCAGTTTGAACCGCCTGAGTTTGAATCCGACTTTGAGTTTGGGTTTGTTGATGTGTTGGCTTCTTTTCGACCGGTACAGTATCCATCATCTTTTTCTCCAATTCTTTCAACCTGGCTTGAAACATATGAACTAATAAAATGAGTCTGGGAATCATTATAGAAACAAGTCAATAGAATTTGCAATTGCTGATACATTGAGTAGAAATTACTCAAATTAGATTTCACAGCAAATTCAGTATCATGCAATAATTGATCTACCCAACAAAACAATTGATGATCATGTCAAGCATTGGTGGCCTAGTGGTTAGCATAGCTGCTTTCCAAGCAGTTAGCCCAGGTTCGCTTCCTGGTCAACCCATTTGATATATGAAAAAAAATTGATGATCATTTATCCTAGTAAACGTCCTTTCTCTGCAAATATATATGCTAAGAGTATCTTCATCAATCTTGACTGTTTATTATGTTCCAGAGCTGTCCCTCATCAGGTCTTGATGATGCAATACCTAACGTTCATACTTTCCATGTATATATTTTTTTTACTAGTGCATCTTTCATTTTTAACTCAATTCTATCACAACCATCCATCATCCCAAAACTCAGACCAACTCTCACACTGCAGAGATATTTGAAAAATACACTTTTTCAAGTAAACCATATGTTACAATTTAATTTCATATTCACATTACTTTTACAGATACTTAAATGTAACTTCATAAAATATGTATTTAAATATATTTCTATTCCACCAGACACTAAATGAATCACATGATCAAAGACAAGTGAAAAAGATAAATCCATTCCCCAGTTATGCATTTTGTGCTAAACCAGCACTCATTAGTTGGCCCAGATCACAATCTTTTACACATATCTTCATCATTGGTTCAGTATATATCTATCAAAATTACCCCAAATTTACAACTCAAACAGATTAGCCCAAAAAATAAGCTTTAAAACACACTAATGGTTTCCCTGCTACAGGCTGATTTCTCAAGTGCCTGCTTGTAGCAGTCAAACCATTGGAAGTTTTAGAGTTTTATTTTTTTTGGCTAGTCTGATTGAGTTGCGAATTTGAATTAATTTTGATTTTTTTATTGACTAATTTTGCTTTTAATGTCTATATAGCAAATTTATATAGTTTAATCAACAGATTAAAAATTCTCTGCTTTACAACTTTGATGCAAAACACTTTATGGAAATATATTAATAACTTTTACAAATAATTTATTAAGCTAAACATTATCTCTAGTCCAAAAATATACTTTAAGTTTCAATATATCTGCAGTATTATAGAGGTATCAACACCTGATTTCTTTATCCATGTGGACAGTTTTGATAACTTTCATGACATATGTATTGTGAATACAAGCAAGCTTTAATATCAACAATTTCATAATCATAGTTTATAAATAGAATATTCTAACACCAATTCTACAAAAAAATTCAAGTGTTTAGATCTTTAGCTTGTTGAAGATCAAATAATTATCCTTTGAAATAAACTATTTTTTGTTTGGTTAATATAACTTATGAGTTGTAAGGTCTTAAAAACACTGGAAATAAATTTAATTGATTATACACATATAGCTAACATAGGTCAAAGTAGTTTGAGTTTAATTGAAAAAGTAAAACTTTGTAACAGTAAAGTACAGTAAAAAATAATATCTTAGTTCTGCATGATACAAGAAAAAAAAGCAGTCCAGGCTAAGGCCATCTTCTTTGAAAGAGTTAAAAAAATTAAAGTATGTATTTTAATAAAGGTTTATTATTCTGAAGCTATTAATTTATTTAAAAGTTCTTTTGATATTAAAAGTAATTAGGATGTGAGTTGGAATTATGGGAATGTAGGATGGTATATATTTGTTTTATGTTAAATTACTTTGTATTTTAGAAGTTAGTCTAGAAGGAAAACCATTGGCTGAACATTTATAACTTAAATTTTGATTAATGATTTATCTGTGAACTAGTGTACTTAGTTTAATATATATATCCATATCATGGATTTAATATTCAAAGCTAGAATATTTTTTTAGATAACTACCCTCAGCTTACTTAGAAAGCCAACTAATTATTGTTTGGTGATATACAGAGGTTAAAATAATAAAGAAAACCCACAAACCCTCACTTCACAGCAATTGACTTCTCTTATGAGTATCATCGTCTTTCTCAATCCTTAGGATAACTCACTTTACGGTAGCTATGCAAATGCTATGCAAATGCTATTTTACATTTACATTTAAAAAATATGTGCACAGAACATATATTAAGCTTTGTTACATATTAGTTAAATTATTAAATAATATTTTATATCCGTAATATATTTAAAAAGCAGTGCATATAATATTTTTATAGTGCACATTAATGATTCTTGCAGGGTTATAATATTTTTATAGTTTATTTTAGTGATTCTTTTGCTTTTTAATTTTAAATATGATGTATTTAATGAATATTTAAAATGTTTTTATTAATACTAAATAGAAAATTTTGCTTAAATAATAAAAACAGTAATAAATAACTTTTTATAAATTAAGGCAAAGAAAAAAAACTTATTTAAAATTTGTAAGAATATTATATATATAAATTATTTCGGTAAAAAAAAAAACAAATAAATAGCATTTTTCTGTCAAAATATAAATCGTTATTGCTTTTTTTTAGTTATTAATTTACATATATATGTATAATGATATGAATATTTCTGAAATGAATTTACGATTAGTTGAAAAGAAATTCTTTAAATGGTCTTTTGAGGTCTTAACGGAATTACGCAGGGCAAATTCTTATGGTCGATTCCATACGTTCTAATTATTACAGTTCGTGTTATATGTGATTAATCATACAGAAAGCAAGCATGGCTGGTTGTTCATCAACATACATCAAACAACGTGGGGAGTTTATTAGCTTTAATCGTTGAATTCAAGACTAAAAACATGGAAGTCTTTCTATTAGTTGTCTCATACTTCTTAATTGGAACATCAGTTGCGTTTTCATTGAATGTGTGAATGTATGTGTGCATGTTCATTTTCTTTTATATTTACAATCATGATAGATAAAACTAAATTATGATCTTTATTATCAAGGGTTGTAAGTCATCATCAGAAAATGAAGACAGCGGCTTCTAAAAATACTTGGTTGCAGATTAGGCAGTCATTCTATGATATTTTTTTGTTTAACTATATGCAAATGTAGATTGCTTTAAAAAAAAAAAGGAATGCCTTAATTGAAAAATTAATTGTTTAATATTAAATGGAACAATATTAGACTTTGTGAAGTTATTAAAAAAAGTGAAGAAGTACTTTATTTGAAGATTGGATCTATATTATAAAGACAAAAGTATGAAAGCACGAGTAGGGTAGGATTTATTATAAAGTAAAACAAATAAAAGAGGCCATTTTGTGAAGCTTGATAATATTTCTGTCAGAATGGCAAGAATAGATATACAACTTCATGAAAGGTGTAAAATATATATAATTCAAGTTTCATCATCATCACTGTCATTTTCAACTAGTTCTAATTCATTGCAGAATAAAAGTCTCTCCAAGTTTAATCTTATTTCTCCTATCCCTAGTCACTTTGCACAATATGTCAGCCATTTTCTTTATTTCACTAATCCATCTCACACATGGTCTCTTTCTAGGTCTTTATAATCTTTTAAGATCCAATTTAAAATTTCAATTTCCTATTTATTATCATCTCTTGTAATAATAATATCTGAAGCCTAGTCCCATTTTAGTTTTTAATTGTTTCAATAATGTCAGTGATTTATATTTAGTTTTCAATTTCTTCTTGTTACTTCTAACATACATCTCTCCATATTTTGTTGCATGGTCTGTAATCTCCGAATTGTTTTTTTATTTATTAAGCATTAAATTTAAGATCCATATGTAAGAACTGATAAAATCCATCTCTTGAAAATTTTCCTTTTCAAACACATAAACCTATTTATATAACTCCCAACCTGAAATACATAGAAACATGGAAGCTGATTACTATTCCTTAGCATTATTTGACACTGAGCCACATCCTGCTGTCTCAATAGCAGCTCACAACATTTTTAACACTAATTGATTGTGGTCTTGAAATTAGCAACCAGGCAATCAATTAGCAATTGGACTGCATGTGAAGTCGTAGCAGACTATAGTGTTTGGGGACTTGCTCAATGTTCACCTGTTAACATTATGTCTTAATCCAATCTGGGTACCTACATTGTATTTACATATTAGTCTAATTATTTGTTTAATCTTTGTTCATACATAGTTTAGTAACCCTCCCCCATACATATCACAAAATCATTTGTACCTTTTGCCATGCCACACTTACATACTACCTATGACACTGTATACACATTATTCTCGTAATAAAGTTTATAGAGATAAACCTATTTACTTTTAATATTGTTATTTCTACCAAAAGTACTCCATGCAAATTTAATTCTAGGACTAATTTCATCTATTATATTTCCATATGTACTGATAATCTGATCAAGGTATTTGTAATTGCTATATTTTTCTAATTCATCATTATAAATCTTTATTTTCTTTTTTTCTTAGAAAATTCAATGTACATTTAAATTTTTTTACAACATTTTCTAAAGGTACGAAGCTTTGTTTGAAAAAAAAAAAAAAAACAACTTAATCGTCTGCAAAATCTAGATGCTTTAAATTATTTCTATTTACTTTTTATTCCCATCTCATTTTAATTCATAAACTACTTCTTGTAAAACTGCTATAAGCGTTGTTGTTGATATGAAATCCTTCTCAACGTTAATCTTAGTATTACTATGTAATCTAATTATTGCTGTTGCATTTTATTAAAAATTCTTCAGAGGGTGACTAATATCCTAGATCTATAGCTTGATTATTAAATGCTATAGAATTAAACACCTTTTCAGAATCATAAATCCAAAGCATAAGAAAATCTCATATTCATTGATCCTTTTCATAAATTTTCTCAATACTTGAATATTATTTTTTGGTTAGTTTAAATATAAAGTTCACTGCAAACTAATTGTAATTATCTTAATAAAAAAATTGTATAAAATTAATAGGAGATTAATAAGTCTCTAACTTCTACTAATATCTTCTTTATCACCTTTTTAAAATATCAATATTACTACTGCATTCTTCTAATTTTCTGGCATATCTTAGTCATTCAAATGCTTGGTGTATAAGTTTTCTAACAATTTCTCTATATCCATACAAATTTCTTTTAAGATACAATAACAATTTCATCATTTTCTGTAGCTTTTCCATTTTCATAGATTAAATTGCATGTCTTATTTCTTGACTTAAAACACTAGAGAATTCTAAAGATATAATAAGTATATGGATATTAAACCATCAAACATCACATGATCACCATCTCTATACTAGCACATAATTTGTTGTAAACAAAGGCAAAACTCCCCATACAGTAGTGCCACCTGTGCCAAACAGAGTAATCAATGGATGCCAGAAGGCTTGTGCATAAAATCCCTATCTAGTGCATACTCATTCAATATCCCCAGACTAGATATGGATATTGTAAACAGTTCTACACTTTCTTCTTATTACAGAAAATAATTTTTTTTCCAATACTAAGATATTGCTTTTTCTTCCAATACCAAGATATTGCTTTATGCTGCTGTGACTTTTATTCTTTTCTATAACTTTCCCTTCCTATTCACAATTATATATTTTTTATATTATTATTAATTCTTTTATATACTATTTTATAAAACTCTAGATATTCAATTTTTCTTAATGGATCATTTTAAAAAATATCATAGTCCTGCTTTTCTTTATACATTGTTTTGTTTATATACTGCTGTCTTAAAAATATATCAGTTATCTTCCTATTGCTTTCATTTAAGACTGAATCAGCTTCAAAATCCATTAATATTTTAAAACAACTTTGTAAGTCTTAATTTAAATTCATCATAGTGTTCTATTAGAAATATTAACTGTTAATCATGACTTTCCAACAACAACAACAACAACAATAACAATAATAATAATAATAATAATAATAATAATAATAACAACAACAACAACAACAATAATAATAATAATAATAATAATAATAATAATAATAATAATAATAATAATAATAATAATAATAATAATAATAATAATAATAATAATAATAATAATAATAATAATAATAATAATAATAATAATAATAATAATAATAATAATAATAATAATAATAATAATAATAATAATAATAATAATAATAATAATAATAAAAACAACAACTTGGATTTCAATTTTTAAAAATTGTATTGCATCATCTCTTGGTCACCATAACAGTAATAGAGCTTATGTTCTCTGAGCTATACTTGAGCATGGAATGAATATATGAATGGGAATGTGGATTTAGTGCTTTTGGCCATCCAGAGGTTATCAATCATCATCCTGGTTGATGCAAAAGAGAATACTCTTTAAAGCCCCTGCAATATATTTTATTTTAGTCTTATTCAAAATTTAAGTTTATAGTTGGCCAGTACATTAATGGTACTTAAGTGGCCAGAGCATTGATGATGATCAGCATGTTTTAATATCCTAGCATTATTATTTAAATTTTTATGGTTATGTATTCTTATGGATTCGCACTTAGTTTGTATCTCCAAATTGATGGTTAAATAATTTCCCCAAGCTGGCGAAGTCTCAATAGTAAGCCTGGTCTACAGAAGACCCATTTCTGATCCAGTCACAAGATTGACTGTTGATTTATTGTATTGATTTTATTATATTTTATTGTGGATAATTCATGACCATGAATAGTACACATAATTACTTTTACTTTATAATGCTGGTTGATGGTTAATTATACTTTTAGTTGCTCTTCTGATCTCTCAATGATCTCGCTCACAGAGATTTTTAGATCTCATGGTCTTATAATAAAACATTACTTTAATAATTAATTTGATATTTTATTTAAATTAATTTTATTTGAAATAGTTTGTTTACTTGGGGCTGATGTTTTGCCATCACCCCAGGGACAATCACCATCTTCCACCACCCCATAACTTCCTACCTTAATTTCAATCACTACGTTTCTGGTCAAAATACTGATAATTACACATTTCTTGTAATTCAATACTATTAATGTTTATTTTCTTCTTCTGTTACGACTCGTTGGATATTTTTTTTGTTTAGCATTTACTTTTAGAAATACTTTTTTTCATGTGTCAAAGCATCAGCCAGAAAGCAAATCCGCAAACCCAGAACAACTGCTTGTAAGGCGGCTGCGCTGACCACTCGGCCTACTTTTTATGCTTTCATTTGATAACGTTTGCAACATTTCCTGAAGCTATACAGCATTACTTGTAAAAATAACCTCATAATCTGCAAAATATGATTTACATAAAAAAACCTTACATATTTTTATTTCTTTTCTTTTCCAGTTACGTTCACAAAATACTTCACTAAAACAAATGTATATTGAGATGGCCCATTATACCCATTTATCAATGTTAATGTTTAGTGATATCATGTAATCTAATCACTGCTCTTTCATTTTGAGAATATTTTTTCAGAAATGGTAATATTCTGGGTTTATATTTAATGGACAAAACTTTCATCATCACGGAAATACTTATAGAATCAAATGCCTATTGATAATCTAAAAATCCAAAGCATAATATTAAGACATAATTATTGTTCCTTTCTATAACATTTTTATAGTTGTCCATGATTTACTGTCCTAAAGGGAACTTTAAATCCATCTTGGTTGGTTTAAATCTAAAGTCTTCTGTACATCTTGGTTGATTTGAATCTAAGGTCTTCTGTAATAATCTTAATAAAGAACTTGTATAGAAATGATAAATGATTGACAGGTCTGAAATTCTTAATATTTTATTTTTTATCTTTTGTTTTAAATATCATTATCACTCTGCATTTTTCCAGTCTTCTGATACTTTTTTGTGATTATACATTTAGTATATAGCTTTAAAAAAATCCACTTTCTTCACCTTCTCGTTTTAAAGATAATCCATCATTTACTGAAGTTTCCATCTTTGTTGATCTAATTGTATATCTCTTAGTTTAAAATATTGTATTTTCAGAAAGTGTTTGTTCTTTATTATTTGTATAATTTTTATAGAACTCTTTCACACATTTTATGATTAACCCCTCTTTTTAATAATAGTGTCTTTTTTTTCTTCCTACAGTTGAAACAATTTTTTTCCAGATACCAGTATATTATGTCATGCCTTTGAAACTTCTACTTTCTTTTACAATTTTCCTTACCAATTCACTGTTACATTTCTTCCCATTATCTTTAAGTCTTTTTCTCACCAATTTATAAGTGATCCATATATTCATTTCTTTTGAATTGATCATTTTAAGGTATTTTCATATTTCTTAGTCTCCTTATCTATTATTTTAACTCAGTTGATAATTTTCTGGTGAATTTCTACTTTTTAGTTGGTTGTCTGTGTAGTTGATCATAATAGAGTATCAGTTGTTTTACTATTGAATTTTTTTCAAGTTTGAGGCACCATACAAGTCTTTTGATAATTTTAAGTTCTATCTTATGTTCATGGAAGATTTCTGTAACTTAAAAAATATCTTTTGCTACCACTTTCTTAATAATTTCAGACTTTTGCATAATATTAGCACATGTAATATCTTACTAATTTATTATCACATTCTATGTTGAATATATAAAATGCAATGTAGTCTTAAAATATACATTTGTTGTTAGTCTAACTATGATTCAATTTTTCGGAGTCTTTGTTAGATTGTTTTCATATCTATTTTCTCTTACATGGATTTTTTTTTATCCATGTTATCCACATTTTCTTTTTCCAAAATATTCACAAGTCTATTTCCTCTTTCATTTCTGTTTTTCTATTCAACTTTATATATAACAGTATATGTTTCAATTGTTTTATAAATTCTAGAATTAAAATCTTCTATGAT
The DNA here is from genome assembly GCA_028023455.1 of Epiperipatus broadwayi. Lineage (NCBI taxonomy): Eukaryota > Metazoa > Onychophora > Udeonychophora > Euonychophora > Peripatidae > Epiperipatus > Epiperipatus broadwayi. The sequence goes on from JAQFVV010006207.1 coordinate 14,301,912, forward strand.
AATTTTAAAGCTTTCTTTGGTGATCTAAAGCAATGATGACATTTATTTAAAATTCCTCTATTGCTTCATCACAATGACACTAAACTGAAATATAATCTTTATTTCCAGAAGGCTATCAAATCATCAATCAGGCAATTCTAGGCAATGAAGATAGAGGGTACTAAGAAACCCTGACTACCATTCAATGATGACATTTTATTTAGGTGCTTATAATAGCAGCATTTTCAAATAAAAAAAATTGTACATGTACATAAATTGTTTATTTTATTTTGTTGTTATTAATAAACTTTGTTAAAATTTGTTTTTTTTTTCAAAAATTTTTGTGTCTGAATTGTTTATTTCTCCACTTCACTGCATGAAATCACGATATATTCATAATAATTGAAAAAAAAAAAACATATAATTTTGCACAGAAAGATAAATAGAGAATTATTTTAAGTATTTAAATATTTTATTGGTATTCTTTTAATTAAATATCATAATTTTACATTGTTTTATTGGTCATAAATAAGTTATCACAATAGTATATTAAATTTATATGCTAGCAGTTGCCACACATCCTTTGTTTATCAGATTATCATATGCTACCATGTGTCTATTATAGTATTACATGAAGAAAAGATCATATTATATTATTTTATTATGATAATATAAATATACTAAAAGAAAAGAGATACAGAATTAGTTATACAATGAAGAATATTATTATATTTTATTATTATTAGTTTAGTGTAGTAAATTATGACATAAAATCCCTTCTCATATTTTGCTACTGTAATTTTAATTAACTTAGAGTAAATTTTATAAACCTGAGATTTTATTGAGCTAGATTATTATAAAAGAAGATTAGGATTTAATTATTAGCTTAATCTGATTGAGTAAGAGTTATTAAAGTCGTAAAAATACTATGAGTTTGTTATTTGAAATAGTAATAAGGGGGGGATAGTATTCTTATGCCATTGAGGTAGTATCCTGTAGGATATTGACTCAATGTAATCTATCTTGTCACCTGTATTTTCACTTCAAGTCTCATGAAAATATTAAATATTTATTTAATTTATTTTTATAAACTGAACCTTATTCGTATTTTAAGTTTGAGCTAGTGAAATATTTAATTTTAATGCTGAATATTTTATTTATTAATTATTAACTGAGATAGAATCCATTTTATTTTATATCATATACTATTCTGAAGTGAAGATGCACAAAGTCACAGTTAGATTATGGCCCCCAATGTGGATGCACGATGGGTAGTGGAGCTACACATAGTCTCGGGTTAGAATATATATCACTATCACTTTTAAAATGTCATTTTAAAATGAATTATTTAAATTTTCATTATAAGTCACTCACCATTTTATATATCTATCTATCTGCACTTCTCTGCACATATCTGATGCAGTATACATGTAATTAATTATTCATCTATCTCAGAAATTCTTTTGGTGAGCTTGCTGGTTTATCATCAGTATAGTCCAGATAAGGATTGTTCTGCAGTTGGTTCCACTTAGTCCTAGGATTTGGGAAGCTTCAGGTCAGCAAGCTGTTTTTCAGAATATTTTTAAGGCTATGAATTTCAATACAAAGAAGTGGGTCATTTTACTCTGTGTGAATTCAAACTCCACTACTGAACTGAAGAGCAGTACTTCCTTGCATTCTTACATCCTCATGGCAGTTCTGTACATAATTTCTACTAGCCATCTCTGCAACTAGCTTTACTGTTGCCATTCTCTGCTACAGTTACCAACTTTTCACAAAATATTTTAGCCAACTTTGCAGCTAGCTCTTCTGCTAAACACTTCTCAAAAAAAGCCAGATTGACTGATATTTTTTATCAGTCCTTTTTATAAGCTCATTTGACGTGATTACAACACTAAATTGAAAACATGTTTTTTTTTTATCTCTCTAATCCCTTTTGAAAACAAGTTTGAAATTTTTATCAAAGTGTGATTGGAAAAAGTTGATTTCAATTAACTTTAATTCTTTGAAATTTGACCAAAGGCGTGATCTACATCATACATGTTTTTACTCTCTTCAAATCACTTTTAACTAAAAGCTACTTTTTGGAGAAAATGGAATATACTTGAAGGGAACATCATAATTCAATCGACTGATAGTGATTGAAAATGACAATGATGATATATTATATATATTTTCCACTTCTATTTTTTTAAAGTTATTTCATAGTGGGAATACAGTTTTAATTATTTTCACCACAATTGTAGTATGAAGAAATTATTAACTACAAACAATTTTTTATAAAGTCAATTAATGCAGCCAGTTATATTTAATTTCTTCAAGAATTAATATTAAAATAATAATAATGATGATGATGAATTTAAAAACAAAATATTTTTTAAAAACAATTTTTTTTTTACAATTTAATAAAATCTAAAATTTAATTAATATTATACTAAAATCTAAAGAAAAAATACTGATACAAAGTTTGTAACGTTTTTACTTTTATATAAAGCCTGAAAGGAGGAGGGAGGGATTACTACTAAATTGGCATTACAAGATATGGTGAAAAAAACCTATAGGAGTGGATCTCATAAGACATCTAATTTTAAACACAGTATCTATATAAAAATACTTTTAACATATATATATATATACACATCTATTAACATATATTTGTTATTGAAATTTAATACATTTTATAATATACGTTTTATAATTCCTTAAATAATTATAACTTGAAAGAAAAAAGAAATAAATTATTTTTTAACTCTTTCAAGTTTCAATGTTTTTTGATCATTCTCTACTGGCTGTTTACTTCAAATATTACATTTAGATTGGATTAATAGTCATCTGATTAAAAACATAACTTTTTAGACATAGGTATCAATTTAAAGTCTCTGTTATTTTAAGTGAATATTGTTATTGGATTACTTGACTTCACCATGGTTTTTGTGAATGTGAAGATGTTGTTAGTATTTACTCATAAAAATTATAGCACCTTCAATTCATTTACACAGTACTTCCTCCCCTCTCAGTATTTAATGCATCAAGTATTAGACTTTATCTTCTTTCGGATTGATATAAGATTTTTTGTTGAAGACAAACAATACATAAACAATGGAAGGTTTGCTTTTATCAGTTAATAAGCCATATATATTTTGTTGGAATAATATATAGTGTAATTGATTTTCATTAGTAACATTAATAAGAGCAGAATGTTAAAAAAAGAAGAACAGGAGACTGGAATTCCTGATTATTATGGTGTTGGAACAAATTATCAGGATAAGTTCTTTCTAGGATTTACACGTACAAATCCCAAATCAATTAGCTCATATGGAACAGGGGTATGAGCTGATATTATGACTCCATTATTCCAGTTTCTGCTAGAATTTCTCAGAATTACTAAAATGATATCTCTATTTTTCTCTAGTGAATTTAGTGTTTCTTTATATCTACAGAGGATGTGGCACTCTTTTAATTTATAACAACAGGTATTTTTTTGAGCTTTAGCTCAATTCTCAACGGTTGGAAAATATCTGAGAATACTAGCAAACATCAGTCTACTACACTTCACAGAAGTGATTTTATTATTAAATTTTCCATTTAAAACTGTAAATATTTTTTTACTTAAAAAAAAAAAAGAACTGTTTTATAGATTAAGGGATTAGACTATTTAAATGTAAAATTGATTGGTCATTTTTATATTTTGGGAATGGAGAGTAAACTTACCTTTTTTGATGTCATCTAACTACAACTAAATAAATAATAAGTTTACTGTGAAACGTTAAGTTGATGAATAGGATAATGGAGTGTTAAAACCAATTAATGCATTTGATTATTGTTGATGGTCTACTTTTAGTACAATTTATTGGAGCATTTAAATTTTATAACTACATTGTAGAATTTATTGGATTTTTATTTTATTAAGTTAAATAAATCAAGTTTTGTCATATAGAAAGCTAGTTTAGATCCTAAAAGGATGTACTCATTGCCTTTTTTCTCAACCTTTTTAATAACAATAGAATTAAGCTTCGTGAAGCACTTTGGTTAAAAATGACACGTAGAAGATGGGTCTCATGAATTATTATTATTACAATATCAGTTAATGGACAAATGATGTGTATGGTGGCATTGAGGTATCACAGTCAGATAAAAATTAACATTTCACTATTTCACTATTTTGATGTTAGTGATTAAACATATTTTAAATATTGGTTCTCTTCAATTTGACAAGATTTCACTTCCTAAAGAGCATTTGGTAAAAAGCTATGGCTAATTGACTGTTTCAAATTTTTAAATTAATGCTTACAACAATTATCAGTTTATTAAATATTTTTTTCCTCCAGAAATGGGTAAGGGAAGAGAAGTTTCTTGAGTCTAGAAGTAGATACAAAGACAGTAAGTATGTTGAAAATGTATTAATATTTATTTTAAAAAAATCTAATTATTTCTGCCTACGAATTAAAAGTTCTAATTTTCTTTAAATTGTTTTAAAGTATTGTAAACATTTGAAAAGTTTTAAAATCATATATAGTATATCAATTTTAATGCGAGAATGATAGGGTTAATACATATTTACATACGCATGTATACTTTACATTCCATATGTGTATACATTCCATTTTTTTTTAAAGTCATTTTTAATTTTTGTCTTTACATAAATACATACGTCTGTATATTGAAAATAATGGTTTTCAACCCCCCCCCCCCCGCCCTCCCACAATTTTATTAACCTACTAAAAAAAAAGTTCTGAATTTAATTCATGCTATATGATTTTTATACTGGAATAATTTTTTAACACACTCAGGTGTTTTAATTAGATTTCAAATTCCAATGGTAGAAAGTTGCATAATTAGTATGCTTTAAAATATTATTTTGTTATAAAACTTTCTATTTAATTTTAGTAATTATCGGACTTTTATAATTAGTATTTATATGTTTAAACTTCGATATGTATACAATCAAACATTAGATAAAACTATTTTTAGTTTTATTTAAAACGAGTTTTCACATTACACACTTTTACAAGGAAAGTTCACAAGAAAGGTGGAGGAAGCTTATTATAAAATATATATATCAAACGTACTTTTATTTTGTCACCATTCAATAAAAGTAAGATCTTTGTCTATTGAGTTTTACTAATGACGCATTCATTCAAACATTACCTTTGACGTAATTCAAAGAAAGTAAATGCGCTTAAAAATACTTCAAATTCAAACATTTTCTCTTTCATTATTTGTTTTTACTTTACAAGTATTATATTATGTGATACATATCATAAGAAAATGACATTTAGATTTCAAACAGCATCACAGGAGGGCTTAACGGCCTTCAGAGACCAAGAAGTCACACTGTTCATTTAGTCACAACTTATATTTATGAGAATTTACCGATCACGAAACTGTCATTTTGGTAAAAAAGTATAACAATAAATAATAGACAACATGGAAACCATTTAATGTTTAATTTTAAGGCAATACGTTTAAATTCCAGCCTTTTTGCTCTTTAAAATTTATTTTAAAAATAGGATTTTTTTTTGGTTTCCTAGTAGATAAAAGATAAAACAAACCTTAATTAAATAGCCACTAAACATCACATGATCACCATTTCTTATGCTTGCTCTTAACTGTTAAAACAGGCAAAACTCTCTATACATATTGCTACTCAGTGCAAGCCAGAGTAAGCAATGGATGCCAGAAGGCTTATGCATAAAATCCCCATCTAGTGCCTACTCATCCAATATCCCCAGACTAGTTTCTGGCTTGTGGCTTTCGTCAGTGTTTTAACAGTTAAGAGCAAGCATAAGAAATGGTTATCATGTGATGTTTATTGGCTTAAAACAAATCCTGCCTAATAGGATAGTGGTGGCTATGGTTATTAAAGAACCAAAGACACCAAAATGTATAGGTATTGAACCGAGTTCAGACTTATATGACTATATAAGCTACTGAGCTTGGATTAAAAATATTATGGTGTTTTCAATTTAAGACTCATAGTTTTGTAGTTAAATAGAGACAAAAGGTGGCTACTGGAGGATTGCATTAGATTCTAAGATCTAGGTGCAGTGTTCTCAGATCCAAGGCTCTTCACTGATGAATGCTAAACCAGAAAACACTAGATGGGGATTTTATGCATAAGCCTTCTGACATCCATTGATTACTCAGGCTTGCACTGAGTGGCAATATGTATAGAGAATTTTGCCTGTCTTAATTAAATAGTTTACTGAAAGACAAGGTCTTTTTAAAAGCCCCAGCAGCCCCTCCTAAAAAAGCAACGAAGAAGACAGTATTGAACAAACACGGTAAATGCCACATAATCAGATTTTGAGTGATTTTCTGTATGTGTTTACCCTCCAGCTAAGAATAGTTAGATATCCATTTACCAACCAATATTGAGTAGTTAGATAATAGGCTAGCTACTTAAAAATTCAAAAGCTAAGAATAGCTAGATACTCTTTACCAACTATTATTGGAGAGTTAGGTAATAGATTATATGATGGCTACTTAAAAATCTGAAACATGTTTAAAAAAATTTTTTAAGTTTACTAGGGCTAGATTTGAAGTAGGTCATAGACAATGGTAGGTATATGTGCTATTGTTGCATAGTAAGGTTCTTCCATGCTTAATGTACATGAAGATTTGATGTAAATTAAAATATGTTTGTATATTTTAAAAACAATATACTTTTCCATCTACGATTTGAGTGTACAAATTTTGCATGGCATTCTTTTAATCATAAAAAGATTCTCATGCAAAATTTAAGGCATATTCTTATTTATAATATTGGAGTTACTAGTTAAAGCTTTGGACAGAACTGTTTGTATATTATAATCATAAAAATGACATTATTGTTATAGCCTAGATATTGATAGGATCTTTCAAGAGAATAAATCTGAGATTAATAATTAATTATTCAATAGAGGGACTTAAAATAATAGTATTAAAAAGCAACACTATTGTTAATATTATAAAACTATAAATAAAAAAAAGCATATGGCACTATTGCTCAGAAGTTCTTAAGAATTTCAAGCACCAAATCTGTCGGTACCAGAATCGATCCTGGGACCTTCTTATTCCAAATTGGACACTCTCCTGACTGCGTTAAACCATGCAAGACAAACTATAGCTGAATGAATATCATCAAAAATCTAAACCATAGGAGAATAAACTAAATGGAATATTTTAAACATCATCATCATCATTTTTACTATTAGTAATCTGTGCAGTTGAAAATGTGAAGGTAGAGACCTCTACAGGTCTTAACCACAAGCTTACATATTGGAAGAAAAATAAATAAATAAATACATTTATATTAGTAACCTGTTAGAGGGTGGAAGTATTTTCACATTTAATCCAGTTTCTCCAATCCCTAGCTCTTCATCTCCATATTATTCCAACAAATTTTTTTTATCCATTTTACACGCTGTCTCTTTCTAGATCTCTGACAACTTCCTGGAATCCAGTTTTAAGATTTCAACTATCAATATATTATATCCTCTCTTTAAAACATATTAAGTTTAACTTTATTCAAACTCTTAATTTCGTTTTAATAATGTCAATAATATGTATTTGTTTTTGTATCTGTGCATTTTTGTTTTTAATTCCTTATTATTTCCAACATATTCTCTCCATATTGCCTTGTGTAATCTGAAGTCTTCGTGATGCTCTTCTCCTAAATATATGTCTTATATATTTTAATAATGATGCAACATATTTTTAATGTTACATATTTATTCTTTTTTCATATTGCTTTTGTATTAACAATATTATATTTCTCTTTATGCTATTTTTACCTTATACAATGCTTTAATATTATTTCTTAGTTTTAAACTTTAGCTGTTTCCGAAAAGCTATAATTGATGTGGAAGAAGGTTACCATAGCAACATAGTAATCAATCTTTGTGAATTATGTGGTACTGACAATTCACTATAATACTGGAGTGGAATCGGTTTCTTATATAGAAATAGGATAAAAATTACTCTCTTTTAACTGAAAATTTATAAGATTTTAAGCTAAGAGATATCCAATATTATGAATTTTTATGCTTTATATTTCTATTCCATGAGTTCTAAATTGTATATAATTTCATATTAAATAAATTGATAAACGCATTTGCTAATATTATGCCATCAACAAATTTTAGATTGTACTTACAATAAAACTACCTTTGTTTTGTCATTTAAGCTTATTTTGTATTCTGTTAATGATTTACAGTAAGAGGAAAAATGCAAAGTTCATATTCAAAATATTTAAATCAGGTAATTATTCAATGAAACAAAGATGTGATCTGATGTGATGTATTATGGCTTCTCCTTAAACGAAGTCAAGAATATCTCAGCAATTATGCCCAGATAAACCTGTTAGCCACTTTATTTTACATTCCCCACTCTAAATTTACCCATAATTTGCTTTATCCCATTTCCACAACATAATCTTTGTCAACTCTATAATCTTTATATCTAAATCCCCCTTATCTTTTCCCAAACCCAGCATAAAAACCAATAATTCACTTTCTGTATAATTACTCTTTTCATATTTATTTTTCCACAACTTCAGTATATGTACCCTTTCTGTTTTCAAACATTTACATTCCATTAACAAATGCCTAATATTTTCTATTCCTTCCTTACATAATTTACAAAATAAATCACCCATATTTTTCTATTTATATGTATATTCTTTTGTAGCTAAAGTGCCACCTAGTGTAAGTGAGATTCATCAATGGATGCAAGAAAGTATGGAGAGTTTTGTTTCTGTTTTAACAGCTTGTGTAAGCATAGGAAATACTGGTCATGGAATGTTTTATGGTTTAATTATTCAATGCAATACATATCGTAGACTTGCAGCCATAGCAATCTTCCTGTTATATAAGTTTTAAATTAAATAATATTAGCTTATTTTTGCAGCAATGGATTCTGAAATCAGTCTAAAATTTTTCCACTCATATATTGCTTTTAAAACTCAGATCCCTAATTATGCAGCTGTGGAGACCACTAAATTTCATTTATAAATCATTTTTTTGAAGGAATCACTCTTTGTGACTTCTACAACTAAACTTAAAATAGGCAATATCAATACTATATTGTTTCTAGATTCATCATATCTTTGTTAAACTTAAATGCCCTAGAGATTTGGCTCATTGGTTAAAATGCTATATGCAAGAGAAATAAATTATCTGGATCAATTTCCATTTGAATCATTTGAATCCAAATATATCTTCAATCTGTTATTTTAGTGTTCAGAAGTCGCTTAATCTCCCAAGTAACTGATTACATGATTATTTTTTAATGTAATTAAGAATAATTAAAATTGCAATGGAAATGGATAAATTAATATCTTATTGGTAAAGGACAAAGTTATCCTTTTAATTACTGAATTTTAATCTCAGTAAGCCATATATATAATTTATGAAAAACACTCAGATTTACCTCTTTGTTTAATTTTTTTTCTTAACATACATTATATACACATTTAGAAAAAAAAAAAAAAAACTTTTTTTTTTTTTGTTTTTAAACTATTATTTTATATCCACTTCCTATAATTATGCAATAAAATGTTGCTTTTCTTTTTATGATTTATTTAAAAATAATTCTCAGCCAAGCATTGGTGGTCGAGAGGTCAGCGACAGCTGCTTTATAAGCAGTTGTCCCAGGTTAGCAGGTTCACTTCCTGGTTGATGCTATGGTACATGAGGGGAAAAAATAATTCTTTAATAAAGTATTCTGCTAGTGAGTGTGTTTGGGTTGGGGGGAGGGTAAAATATTTTATGGCTTTTTTCTATTTTTAAAGAATAACAAAGCTATTAAAATGATATTTTTACAATTTTAGTGATGATAAGTTAACATATACATGAAATAAAACTAATGTTAAAATTTTATATTTCCTTTATCAAATTACATGTAAAAACTATGTATAAAAATGAACACACACTATTTATTTAAAAGAATATAGATAGTAATGAGTTGATTGTAGTTAATCGAAGTTAAAACTTTTCCAAAATTCGACCTAGGAAACAAGTAAATGCAGTATATATATTTTTTGCCTATTTACAGCTTCCATCTATTGACCAAAACAAAAATTAAATTATAATAGCTTGTAATCCATGAATAATAACTAGCTGTTAATAAAAATAGATGGTTCATGGGTCAACAATGAAAGAGGCAATAGGGGGATAGCAGTATCATTTGTTTATCCCAAAACTTGATAAAGTAAATGTATCTGGTAAACAAGAATCTATTAATATATGTATATATATAAGTAAAATTAATGTATATTGATATTTTCAATTGAGTTTGGGTGCTTACAAATAGGTTTATAATGCAGGAGGAATATTAAAAATAGTATTTTGGTGCCATTTGCTTACAATATACCATAAAGTAAGAAATAAAAATTTAGAAATTGCACAATTTTTAATTACTTTCTAATTTTTTGACTTAAATATTATTTTGAATCATAGGTAACTGAAATAATGAATAAAAAACATAGAAATGAAATGAGGAAAAAAACTGATTTGCTTTTTAAAACAATGATACAATTAGAATATTATAGATGATAATATCAATAGCAACTCTCTTTTAAGATTGATCAGTTTAGTTATTACTGAATTGGAAAATTGTGTGAAAAACAAAATTATTAAAATTTAAAGTAAACATTGAGAAGTTACGATATATTAGTACATATAGTTAAAAAGATTTTGAAAAGATAGTCTTATTACATGTAAAGTCTGGAGATTTAGGATTAATAATTGCTACATGATAGGAAACACATAAATCTTATAAATCTGTTTGAAAAATATATCCGTAACTTAGAAATGGATTTTATTGTAAAAATCATTTTACAGCAACATTTGACGCCATTATAAAAATGATAATATAATAATTTTTGTGGTTGAACACAATTTAAATATATGTTTCAAAAGTTATTCTCCATACATTTAAGACAATGATAAATTGATCAAATTTAAAAGCTAATAGTTACTAAATAGAATATCACTTTTGGTACCCAAACATCATATAATATCCTGAATGATCAATAAATTATTTTACTCTTGAAGTTTATCTCAGTGGTATGGCTAAAATATTTTGGAATATAGCTCACACTTAATAACTATGACAACCAATAAACTGTCTCAAAAGATTTATATTAAAACAAGAAGGAAAAGTGCTTCTATCAGTTTGCACATCCTTTTAATTTTGATGTGACTCATAAGAGAAGCTTCTATGTGCATCTACTAATTAAACATGACTTAATACCAAAATAAACATTTTTAAGTTTACAAATTATTATAATAACAATCCATAGAAATATTTAATCCAATAATAGAAATGAAAATATCATATTCATGGTAACAGAGATAATTTTTTTAGCTTTTGATGTTGCTAAGAAACTATCAATTTCTACTAATTGACAATTCCTGAGGCTATACCAGTTTTTTCATAAACCTATAATAGCTCTTTTATGCTTTTATCTCTATCTGTAAAACACTAAAACCAGCTTTGATTATGAACAGCACACTACCACCTTCCTATTCACTAACAACATCTTTGGACAAGATAAACCCCAGCAATCATTACTACCAAATGTTATCAGTCTGAACATCAAGTCATTCAAATGTAATTCAATCTTTTTTATTACTTATACTGTTGATTTAAAAAATTGATAATCCAATTGTCAAAAATATATTTTATAAATTATAAGCACATTATTTCAAGTAGTTGATATCAGGGTTCATCCAAAAATATTAAAGCAATTTCATGAATGTGATAATTATTAATCAGATCATTTTATTAGAGTTATGTTATACATCATGATCTTTTAGTGTAGTTTTAAATCTTAGGTAATTGGATATCTTGCCATATATTAACTCATTACAAGGATTTGTATTTTTTTACTTTTATTGCTCATATATAAAAGAATGAAAGCATTCTCATTGGATTCACTTTTGACTTTAAATTAAACTGAACATACAAATATCAGTGTTATTTATTGTTTTCTATTTAGAGATTTAATATATTTAACTCCATTATTATGATCTAAATTTTTCAAAATTTAATATCTTTTATTTTCTTATAGCATTCTTTCTCAATTTTTGATCTTTACTTTAAAAATAAATTGAAACAGTGTTTTATTTATATTAAGCTGGTTTTTTGTGTGATGGTGTAATTTTTTGTAAACTTTTTATCTTTTTTAAGTTACAAAGAAATTTTAAAATTGAGGTTTGATAGATCTAAATTCAATAGAATTGCTTGAAATTTGATATATAAAGGAATTAATCCCAGGATAAACCATATGGATCACTAATCTTTTTGGTAGCTCATCAATTTTTTTTATATATGGAATAGACGGTGGAAAAATATTGAATATTTTATAATTTTAAATTTAAAAATTCTTCTTAGAGCTTTCATTTGTTTTAAGTAATGCCTCTGGAGGGGGGGAGGCAGTATAGAGATTTTTTCTTTTAGTTTAATAATATTTTAAAATTGAGATTTAATAAAGTTAAGTTCAATATACTTTTTTTGAAATTTTGTACATTTAAAAAAATCACTATGAAAGTGATAGGACACATTAATATTTTAAATAGGTGACTTAAGTTTTTAAATATTAAATGGGGGGGATTCAATGTTTTATATAATTCTCCCAGTTTTCTTAGTTGCAATTGCAAGCTCAGTTTAAAAAAAAGAAAGTTTGTTTATAATATAGTTTTGTTAAATTATTTTTTAAACAATTTTTTTCAAATTTAAGAAAAAATGTTAATCAATTTTAAACAGAGAAGTTACTTACTGATTTCTTATATGTATATAATTATGTACACATATTAAATATGATACTCACATAAAGAGTATACATATTAACTGACTGCAGAAATATCTAGTGATATATATACAATATAAGCGTGAAATCGATTTAAAGTAAAATTATACATATTAAGTGAAGTTCATTTTCAATATAGTTTTGGTAACTTTTTTTTTTAAAAAATTCCAATCAAAAACAAAAATGTCAAACACTTTTTACTTAAAAGAATAATTCCATATTTTTAATCACTTATACAAACATATTGTAATGGGATGGGGGTATCAAAGTGAACATGGGGTGATGGTAAAGCATCATCAACCCCAAGTAAACAATATTTCAAATAAAATGATTTAATATACCCTTAAACCGCTAATTAAATCATTGGTTGTATGAGGTAAAAATAAAATCTTTTAATTGGCCAACTCACAAACTGAAGACAAAGCCTATTGTTAAAACATATTCGCCTATAATATTAAATTCAACTCAGATACGTTTATAAAAAGTATATAATTAATTTTTCAGGTCATGAAGAAAACGAAAGTTCTTTCAAAAATAAATTGCTATTTATTTATTCTAAGATATTCTATATCGGCAACATAAAAGTTATAATGTAAACAAAAAGATCGACTTTTACGTTATAGAAAAGTAAATATTTCTTTTTACTACATCTTCAATATATTTACTTAAATCTTCAATATTTTTCGAAAATAATTTTGTTTTTTTATTATTCTCTCTGAAAATTATGTTTAATTTCCATAAATATTATTTAATAATAATTTAAATCGTATTCGAAATGAAAATCTCAGCGTTTTTCTTTATTTTCTTTGATCAGGCAGTTTCTTTGTTCTTTCCAGCCAATCAGAATGTCTTTTTCAGCTGAGAGCATGCTAAGAACCAATCACAAATAATGTTCCTTCTTTGTTTAGGTTTAAATGCGTTTTTTTTTATTTTTTACTTCTAAAATAAATCGGAAGATGTCACCATCGTACAGAACTTTTAAAAACGAATTCAATATGTATTTAACGAATTTTATCGTATAAAAACAAACTGAGTTAGAGTGATTTTAGATGTCGACGAGGAGTCTCGTCGAGCGCGGGAAAAGGGTTAATATAAAATTTACAAGAATGTCATATTTAAAAATATAAGAGTATGAGATTAGAGAATCTCTGAGAGATCATTGAGAGATCAGCCAGCTAACTCAGAAGAGCAACTAAAAAAACTATACATCAATCATATATGAACCAGCATTATAAAGTAAAAGTAAGTAATATTTACTGAGGCTATAACCTCAATAATATGCGTATAAAATGCACATATTATAATACGCATATTATCGAGGTTATAGCCTCAGTAAATATTACTTACATAATCAATGTGCATTTAATAAATTTATAATTACAAAGTAAAAGTAAGTATAATTCAAATACCATTCATCATCATTAATGATGGGAATAAACAAATCAGTACAATATATCAGAATAAAATCAACAGACCATCTTGTGTCTGGATTTGAACAATAAACAATATAAATCAACAGTCAACCTTGTGACTGGATCGGAAAATAGGTCTTCTTTAGACTAGGCTAACTATTGAGCCTTTGCCAGCTTGGGCAATTATTTAAACATAACTTGGATGCACCAGCTTAGTGCCCATCCAATAAAATACACAATAATCAGAAATTAAATCAATAATGCTGGGACATTTAAAACATGTGGATTATCATCAATGCTCAGGCCACTTGTACTGGCCAACTATAAACTTAAATTTTTAACAAGACTGAACTAAAATAAAATATAGTGCATGGGCTTTAAAGAGTATCCTCTTTTGCACCAACCAGGATGATGATTGATTGTCTCTGGATGCCCCAAAGCACTAAATATACATCCCCATTTATATATTCATCCCATGCTTGAATCTAGCTCAGAGAGCACAAGTTCTATTACTGTATGTGATCAAGAGATGATGGAAACAATTTTTAACAATTAAATACAAGTTTATTAATAACAAAAAATAAATGATATTTAAGGTCTGATTTTGAATAATATACAATAATAAAAGTCATTACACTGCAATTTACAATATTACTACAAAATTCAAATTATTACATTAGTTTATGCAATTACTATTCAAAATCCAAATTATTACATTAATTTACATAATTCCTATTCAAAATTTAAATTGTTACATGGATTTACATATATGTGCACACAGATGCATGATTTCTATTATACAATTAATCTATTTCAATTGATATTCAATAACAATAAAAAATGATTAAAATTTACATATGTGTTATAATTGACAATATATGCACATATACATATGTGTGCATGAAATAACCTATTTGATTTGCCACAAAATAATTATCAAAATCTTAAATTATATAAAAATACAATAAATGATTAAAGTTTCAAGTTTCAGTTAAATGAAATACATTTTACATAGTAGGTTTACTGAAGTGCATATATATATAATTTGCACAGATGTGCAATATATTAATTTACCTACATAACATTAGTATTTATCACAGTAAAATTATTACAGATTATTCTCGCAATTTAATTCTCTTTGCTGAATAGTCTTTTTTCCATGAAACAAGTACTATCAAATTTTTGACAGATGATTGTTGATTGATTTAAAATGTCTCTCTTTTTTTTTCAATAAACAAAAGATAAAATCGTTTTATAAAATTAAGAAAATATACATTTCAAAATGTCTTTCTGCTTGATTAGTTAATGCTGATGAAGTAGGCAAGGTGAGAGAGGAAAAGTGAATATGTGAAGTGCAGCTCTTCATGCCATGATAAGTAGATAGTCAAGCATAAACTAAGTACACAATGCCCCATGATCTCGTGAGAAAATACCTCATTTTAAACACTGTCCCTTTTAAGTACCTAGACATATCATCCACAAGAAATGGTATCCAGAAAAAAATATCAAGCACTGAGACAGCCCTGCTCATCTATTGTGAGTCTTAGGGGCTTTAGAAGAGGTCTATTCATGAGGCCTACATATACACTGCTGGACTACCTAGGGAGCTTAATATCTAGGTCTAGACAGTGCTGAGAATATACTTTGGAGCACCATAAACACATTGCATCAACACAGCCCTGCTCAACTATACACCAACCATAAACAAAAAAGTACAAGTTTATGCATCACTTTCAAAATGTAATTTTACTAAAGAAATTATTTAAAATTTTATTATTATATATAACTCTACTCACCAGAGCTATATATATTTTTATCTGTTCTTCTCTGCCTTTATATAGTCAGCATCTATATAATTATTTATTTAGCAAGCTGGTTCTTTTGGTCCATTAGAAAATATAATCCATGTTTGTTGTCACCATCAGATAAAAGTATGCAATCCATGTAAAATCTTGATTTATAGATGGTCTCTGCTCTATCTAGGATTATTCCAGGCAATAAGCTGTCTTGGTTTGATAAATTTCAGGCTATGAATTTTGGCATAAAAAGTGGGTCATTGTCTCCATGTGAATTCAAATTCCTGCTAAAGAAAACAGTCTACTATATTGCCTTGAGCTACATTAGTTTATGGTAACTGACTGCTAACTCTGCTACAGCCAACAACATACTTCTATCTTCAAAATCATTATCCAAACTTTGCAGTTGGTCACTGCTTAAAATTTTAAAAACTCTTCTGACCAACTCTTACAAAACTGCAAGCAGAACTGTTCTTTTCAAAATCACTATCCAGACTGGAGCTAATTTTGTTATCAGCCCTTTTATAGAATCATCTAAGGTGATAACAGCAGCTTGATTAAAAACAGTTTTTATTTTTATTTCACTAATCTCTTTGAAAACATATACATGTTTTTACTTAGGGGATTTCTAATAGATAAAAATTTTGTTTAATTAATTAAAATTTCAAAAATACAATAGGGTGTTTTTAAATTTCAAAATCAGAGTAATAATTAATAATAATGCAATATTTATATTTATTCAGACCTTTTTAAAATATTAATTTCATAATGAAATTTTACCTTAAGCCCAGAGTTATTTAACCCTTTATTTATTATTATTTTATTTTAGGAAATGTAGAAAAATATCTATAAAAATTTATTCTGTGTTTATTTCTACTTTTCCTTTCAACTTTATATATATTTATGTGCACACACTATATTAGTGATGCAATGTAATCCAACTGGATACAATATATTACTATATGCACATACTAAATATGATATATAAGTAAGAGATATATGTTTTAACTTATAACAGAAATATCTAATGATATATATATATATACCTATATCAATTGTAAATATCAAGTGAATTTTAAATATAATATAGTTTTACATTTTTATTTACTATGCCAATACTAAAACTTTAAAAATAATAGTTAATTTTTTTTGTATTAAATGTTTTTATTTATCATGTACTAAAAAAAAAATAATTATTTCTTCAATTATGATTGGAGTTTTTAGATTTAACTTGAAATCAAAGCATGAGAGATCCAGAAATTAATTAAATCAATACTAATGTTTATAATAAGGGGTTGATTTAATTAATTTCTGATCCTCCCTCCCAATGCTTTTATTTTGAATTAATCTTAAAATCCCAATTGTGGTTGAAGAAACAATTAGTGCACAGTAAATAAAAGCATTTAATATATATAAAAAAGTTAACTATTATTTTTATATATATTTTTTAAATCTAGCATTAAAGATGAGAAGTTCTAGACCAAATAATTTGTTTGAATAGAATCTGAGTTTAAACTAAGATTATTATTATTATTATTATATTATTATTATTATTATTATTATTATTATATTATTATTATTATTATTATTATTATTATTATTATTATTATTATTATTATTATTATTATTATTATTATTATTATTATTATTATTATTTATTATTATTATTATTATTATTATTATTATTATTATTATTATTATTATTATTTAATTATTATTATTATTATTATTATTATTATTAATTATTATTATTATTATTAATTATTATTATTATTATTTATTATTATTATTATTATTATTATTATTATTATTATTATTAATTATTATTATTATTATTATTATTATTATTATTATTATTATTATTATTAATTATTATTATTAATTATTATTATTTATTATTATTATTATTATTATTATTATTATTATTATTAGCACCATCATCATGAACATTAGCAGTGAACGTTAATTTTAATCAATAATATCAGTAAAACACAATAATTCAAAATTTCTGATTTCAGGACTTCTTTGAATTTGTACATTTTTTGGATTTTAAAAAGATATCTTTTTATCTTTTCATTGTAACTGAAACTCTGTTAAGATAAGAAACAGGCAGCTTGTTGCAATTAGACATTAATTTAGAGACATTTATTGAATTTTTTTTTTATAATTTGTAAGCAGTATATAAAAGAATTTGTTTGCTGTAAATAATTATAAATCACCAAAATTTTTGATTGGTTAATAGAAGTTTGGAATAATTGGTATTTGAATTAATGATGTTCTAGTTGTAATTCTATTTCTTTAAAAATGACAGTCTAGAATTAATATATAATAATTAATAGATAGGAATAATAGTAATGCTAGACTATAGGGTTAATCTAGAGGTTAGGTCCACACAAAATTGTGAGATTAAATATTTTGTGAAAAAAAAAAGTTAATTTTTTTATAAACAGTATATTAAACAACATTGGTTATTGTTCAAGTAGGGTATTGGAAGGTCAATAAAGTCAAATCAATCTATTAAAAATATTTTATTCTTCTGGGTATGATGAATAAAAGCAAAAAAGAAAAACCTTTGGGATATATTAATGGCTGTTAAGTTCATTGCACAAAAGAAAATTTAAAAGTAGGCAATGAGATACTACAACCAAGCATTAAAACTTGATTATTTTCAACAGTAGTTTGCCATCTTTTGTTACATGTGTTTAACTGCCATTTCAGAGATCAAACATCATATGACTTGTTATGCAATTATCTATCTATCTATCTATCTATCTATCTATCTATCTATCTATCTATCTATCTATCTATCTATCTATCTATCTATCTATCTATCTATCTATCTATCTATCTATCTATCTATCTATCTATCTATCTATCTATCTATCTATCTATCTATCTATCTATCTATCTATCTATCTATCTATCTATCTATCTATCTATCTATCTATCTATCTATCTATCTATCTATCTATCTATCTATCTATCTATCTATCTATCTATCTATCTATCTATCTATCTATCTATCTATCTATCTATCTATCTATCTATCTATCTATCTATCTATCTATCTATCTATCTATCTATCTATCTATCTATCTATCTATCTATCTATCTATCTATCTATCTATCTATCTATCTATCTATCTATCTATCTATCTATCTATCTATCTATCTATCCGTCTACCCATCCACCTATTCACCTAGTTATTTCTATAAACATATAATATATTCACATAATTAATTCAATTTATTTTTGCATACCGATATTTGGAATTATGTCGTAAATTTTATAAACTTTTAACAAGTCCTTTTACATTTTGAAATAGACGTATACATATTAACTTAATGTACTTAATTAGTATAAACTTCTTTGTACATATATATATTTCCACAAATGAAGTCCTTTTTTTGTTGTTGTTAGAAATGATGGTAAAAATTCACTTTATTAATCAGCATGAGCGATATTAATAGAAATAATAAAAAATACATTTTCATAATTCACATTGAATCTTGTGTGAAAATTTTTAAACATTTCATCCTACACAAATCTCATTCCATCAACTAAATATGTATTTTGAAATTTAATCAATATTTATTATATAATATTTATGTACAAATGTATACACTTGAATACTTGAAAAAAAATATGACATTTTAAAAATTAAATACATGTTACGACTAAAAGAAATATTTAAAAAAAGTATTGAGAGATGTATTTTTTATTACTTTATTTTGTATTGTTTTCTAAATTTAATTTTCTTTAATGATGGACAGAAATACGCAATTTGATTTTGAATTAATTTCTTAATTAAAATAGAGTAAAATTGTTATAAATATACAGTTGCAATATTTTGTCATCAATTTTAATTTATTTCTGTTTTACAATTTATTAATCAACGATTATATACTACATATTCTAAGGCACAACAATAATATAAATTCAACAAAGTGTTCACAATAATAATTTATCAGTCTTTACTAATTGCGTTGTAACGAACATGCTATATATAATGAAACAATAATATATTTACATCCCTATTGTAAATATAATAATATTTAAACACAATTTTACACATTTAAAACAAGGTAATATATTTAATTAAATTCTTCAATCCAGCTGATAATAGTTTTGACGGTACTAAGTTTTTCTCAGAGCTTCTTGGTGCTTCATTTACTAACATTGAAAAATATGAAAAAACGGGAGGGGGGGGGATATAGCATATATAAAGTGAACCTCATAAACCTGAGTAATTGTTATATTCAAATCTAGAAATATCAGATTTTTGACTACATTGCTAAGCAAATCAAAGGCCTGTTCAGACTGTTATCCAGTGTTAACACAATTGTCCAATAAAAGTGTATATAACATTAGTGTGGAGCATCGCTAAAGTATAAATTCTAGAAATAATAGTACAAACTGCACAGACTTTAAATAGAAAAAGTATTAAAGTGGTAGTGAGTAGCATTGTGCAAACTATTCATCTTGTCAAATATTTAGCATCACTTACTCAGATTTTTATATCATTATCATCTAGATTGTACATTTTTGCTAAAGGTAGAAATATTTCTGGAACCCCATTGTTTTTTGCATATGTAATTATTTTGTCAGATCTTTATTACAAAATGATTTAAAAATAATACTATAAAAATATCCTATGTGTTTCTAAACACTAATGTGCATCTTAAAAACATTATCATTTTAATGCTTTGATGTATAGCACCCTCGAATCTTAAATCATTGATTGCAATAATGTAACTCTTTATTTAATTTATTAGCACAGTATTCATAATTTTAATCAGAAGAGAATTACACTATACAACATGCACTGTAATATTGTTTTATTATCTCAACAATATTTTGTTGAGTACAAGGATATTCTCAAACCAAAGCACAAGATAAAGACTTTGAAGAGATAAGTGCAGCCATCTTATAACTGATCTAATATTATATAACAGTTGAGGAAAAAGGACCTTCTATCTTAAGTTATGATGCTATCTATGAGTGGAATTGCTTTCATTGTTAGAGATCTCTATATTTCAAAATCTCTGTATGGCATGTGACTTGCCTTGCATTCTTGGAATCAAATATATTTGTCTCAACTTATTTTGGGAAACTTTAATTCTTTGTTTCTTGATTAGCGTTGATATTAAATATTCATATATATATAACATTATTTTTGTTAAATTTTTATTTATCATTGTTAATCTCACTCCATTCACAACTTTGGCACCATCCACCTCAGATAAATACAATAATGATTATCATTAATTATATTCTAAACTGGAGATTATCTCTAGTGCAGATATAAACTTCAAACCTCAGTTAAAAATCAATATATCTAATTTTTTAATTTTAAACATGCACACCCATGGAGTTAGTTATTCACCTTTCTCTTTCCCATGTGTAATATTTTTATAGATATCTTTATTTATATGAAGTTAAAAAGAATGGGAAGTATGGAGGCTGTTTAATATATCTATAAAGATATTACACATGGGAAAGACAAAGGTGAATGACTCCATATGTGTGTATGCTATATTAATCTTTAACTGAGGTTTAAAGTTTATATCTATGCTAGAGATAATCTCTAGTTTAGGAAATGATTAGTAATAATCATTATGGTATTTATCTGAGGTGGATAATGTCAAAGTTGTGAGTGGAGCGAGTTTGACAATGGTAAATAAAAATGTAACAATTTATTACAGATATTTTTTATATAATATATTGTAATGGTCAAATATGTACATTCGTGTAACAAAATCTAGAACTTTAGTAAATTATTCCAAGACCGACCAGAATACGGTGGTGAAACCACAGGTCTGATATAGCCCTAGTTCCTTTACTATTGCTCAGAGATTTACCACCTTATGGATGACACATCTGAGTTTATAGCAGTATTTTCCTTCATCACGTTCCAGCAGTAGAACATCAGTAGAGCAAAAGACTGGGAGAAAGTTGACATTCTATCTAGTATAGCTATATAGGTATCATGTGGCTAGGATATGATTATTAAACAATGAAATAAAATAATTAATAATTACTAATTACTAAATGATGGAATGATTATGAGTCAGTGAGCAAGACTAAGACATGAAGCAAAGTTAAATTTAAAATTAATTTAATGAAGGTTAAATATCGAAATAATAATTAAAACAAAATTATAATAGCTAGATGCTTGGTCTCACATACAGGTGATTAAGGGATAATTTACAATAAAGTTTGGGTTCACATGCAAGTGATGGTTTTAGATATATAATTCTTTATGGCTGAGTTATACATAGCTTGGTTTACATATACAGATGTTGTGTGAAATCACTCACAGGTGGTATTAAATTTCTAGTTACAAATTATCAGGTTTCTTACATATATGTATATCACTCGTAGGTGATAATTTAATATTTATGCATTTCTGGTTTATATATAGCATTTTAATCACTCGCAGGTGATTGCAATTTTTAGGTTACAAATATTTAATTTACTTAGCTATATATATGAATCTATCACTTGCAGGTGATGAAATTATAATACATTTGAATTTACATTTTCATGAGCTTTAATATTATTTTATAACTAAATGAATTTGCTTATGATTATCTATGCCCAGTTTAGGCTATAATAGGATCTATATTTGCTTTATAGTTAGTGGAAGTGAATACAAACATTTATAAAGAACATAATACTTAACTAAGTGCGAATAATCAATATATTCTCTATATAGCTAATATGCATATTAAATTGGATTAGAATTCAGATCAAAGCTGAAAATAACAATTATAATGGTGGGATGAACTGATTATTGGCAGCCCGACTTCAGATACTAAGGCGTATAAAAACATACAATTCTGAGTCTCTGTGTCTCGTATATGTGCCTTATTCACGGGATTTTTATCAAGAAACAGTTCCCTTTTACTGAACTCATTGCTGTGAAATAAGGGACCTTTAGTCTGGATGATCGAGCAATTTATTTAAGTGGGAGTCTCATGCTCCATTTCTAAGTATGCAGAATGAGGAGGTATGAACCCGTTTACCATCTGGAGAAGATAATTGCCCGATCTAAGAGTACTGGTGTAGCCCTAACACATACACCCAATAAGGAATACAGCAACAAGTAAATACGCTGTAGCATTTAAGGACACATACACACCGCTGACAACATTATCATATAATAAAATTAAGATGCTAAATAATAGTTTCCTTCATGGAACTACCGTGTATCAGTTCATATGAAAGTATTTATAATTATACTATTAAGGAAAGCTTATGAATCCAAGTTATAAAGCTATCTATATAGGCATTTATTTCTCTAAGGAGGATTACAGCATATTAAGGGAAATTACAATATAGAATTATAGATTTATGCTGTATTTCATCACTTCAACTGAATATTGGTTAAATATTATATTTAAAAGCAAATCTATCTTAGAATAACTGTAAGCTTGTAATTATATTTTAATTAAGATATTTTATCCATTTCAAAACAGAGCTTTAGTTTGTGTGTCAATATATGTGAAATTACATATATACGCAAAATTATATATATATATGTGAGAATCTAATTACGTCTCACTAATGATTTAATTATGAACAAAACTCAGTTTTGAATACACATAGCATAAACAATAACATAACTGAAAGTAATAAAATTTGGCATAGATTTAATTAAAAGAAATGTATGATTTAAAATAAGATAAGATTTCACGTATATGAAATCTGAAATTTGGCTTTGTTTTAAAATGAAACTTATACAACATTAGCTGAAATTTGATTGATTCAGTTTCAATAATTATGAACTGTTTATAAAATTAATGATGGCAAACATTATCATTAACTTAACATATACAAAATGACTTAGAAATTTAATAGTTATTTTACAATAGATCATTTTGCATTATACGTGACAAAATCATATTAAAACATTTAAAATATAGATTTTAGCAAGTTAAAGTTAAATAACTTTTAATTACTCAAAATAGGATGAATACATAACTAAATCAATCATAAATACATTCAGCAAGTAAAACAATAAATAAAGAAATCAATTCAGTTAAGAAATCATAAAGCAGTTAATAAATCAGGTATTAAAATAATAACTTGTAAATCAACCAGTTAATCAGTTTGTAAATGAGTTTGTAAATCAGTTAACCAGTTTGTAAATCATTTTAAATCAGGCAAGATTTTATGATTGAAACAAAATAAAAATTACATTTAAGAAATAAGTTTAGTTTACATTATTCTTATGGCCATAGAATTTAGATTTAGCTAGCATTTTAGAATTAGTTGATTTTAGTTGAAAGCTTTAGAATTGAAGGAGTATTTACCATTTTCTTCTCTTTTCTATGCTGGCAAGATATTTCTTCATTGTGGAACTTCTTTAGGTGGTAACAGCTGTTACTTCATTTCTTCCCGCATCGGGTAGCTTCTCATTGAGGGCGAGAAGGCAAGAATTTTAGCCCTCTACCCCAACATCATTATCATCAATCAATTTGTATGTACTTTGTTAAATTATAATATAGAGTGAGTGTTTCAAAGATGGCTGCAGCAGCTTATATATCAGCATCTCCTCTCCTTCAGTATATTATTTTTAGATTCGTTTTCTTAGCTTACTCGCTGTTTCTAAAATTTAGTAGGATCCTGCTGTGATTATTTTTCACTTAGGTCAATTTTAACCTCTGTGACTCATGGTAATTTATGCAACCTTTTTAATTTAAATCTAATTTTAACCTTAAATTAAAATTGGGCCAATTTTATAGCGAGAAGGATTAACTTTTCTGGCATCATTCTTACTAGAAAAACTATTCTAAAATTATGGAAAAACATTTGTTATATATGTAACTCGACCATTTAATTTAGCAATATATGCAGAATTATATAATTTCAAATAGTATTAATTTAATAAATATTTTAAAATAAAGGAATTTTAATGTTTTAAATTCTGTTAACATTATTCTTCTAGCATATATGTAGTCTTAAGTTACACATACAATTCCTTTTTTATTTAATTATTATTAGAAATATATATGTGCGCATTTATAGAGGTTTGCGTATATAAATGCAATTTTCTCTCTATATGTAGATATATGCACACATATATGGTTAACATATTTAGGTTTAAATTTAGCCAGGTTTTTATGATTAATATAAATATTAGCAGGATATACAAGAATTTGGTGATAGTTATATAGATAGAAATACTACTATAGAATATAGTAGGTGAAACAGTTGGAATGTACAAGCTGACTGTTTCAATATATTGGGAGATAGTAACCTGGGCCAACTGATGAGTGTTGGTTCAGCACGAAGTGCATCTTGGGGATCATTTGTCTTTTATTGTATCTTTATTTATATGAATTTAAAAAAGAATGGGTAAGTATTTAGGTTGTTTAATATATCTACAAACATTATTTTTCTGTACTTTTATGAGTATAACTAACTAATCAATCAGGTTTGCTGAATATTCTATTATTATTATTATTATCATCATCATCATCATTATCATCATTATGTTTTAAAAGGCCTTTATTGTCTCAAAAGAATTACAAATTTTGCATTTACATAGTTTGTCTACACATAATATCCTGGATTGTCCATTATCATTTGAACCCCATTAGCAAATCAATCACTTATAACAGAAGGGAAAAAATTGTTGCCAAATTGTCCTTGTTGCTAATTTGACATGCATATCCATCTAAGTTTCTTTATAATGTTTAATTTTTCCAATTTACAATGTTCAAACTCTCAAGTGTATCACATTCCCAAAATTCACTGATGTTGCAAGATTTCAGGTTTTCAAAAAACACACTATGCCAGTTCCTAAGAGTTTTATAATTTTTGTCACTATAACATAGATCTAATCTTAAGTAATGACCAGGTTGTTGCATAAATGTCAGGTCTGGCCAGTGTCTTATCCCTTTTCTGTATCATTGCAAGTTTATTTGAAAAAGTAGCTGGATGCCTCCTGCAATTGTTACCAATTAGGAAAGTGCATCTAGTACACCAGTATGCATATAGCACAAAGGTTGCTGCCCTGACACTTGGTGTTAATTCCTCTCTAAATGCAGAAATTAATTGATCCATTGTTACATTAGACTTCCTGTAATTGCTAGTTATGAGATTTCTTATCTGCCTAAGTCCCTCACAGTGATATAGCAGATGTGATAGGGTTTCCTCAGCTCGATGGCATAACCCACAAAAGGTATCAATTGACGTATACAGTCTTTTATCTGGTAGATAATGCAGATAAGTTAAGTTTTATTAGAAAATTAAAAAACTTTGGTTCTAGGGCCCATCGTTTATACCTT
Organism: Epiperipatus broadwayi; assembly: GCA_028023455.1. Classification (NCBI taxonomy): domain Eukaryota; kingdom Metazoa; phylum Onychophora; class Udeonychophora; order Euonychophora; family Peripatidae; genus Epiperipatus; species Epiperipatus broadwayi. The sequence continues at coordinate 14,328,191 of JAQFVV010006207.1, forward strand.
TTAACCAGTTGTTTATTATTAATTCCCAGTATTGGTTCCAAAGCAATTGTGTTATTATCTTCATGTATTAGTTTATAAATTTCCCAGTATTTGTACTTATTAATAAATTGCTCTGGGATTTTTGATTCTGTTTTACAAAGATATTATTATTATTATTATTATTATTATTATTATTATTATTATTATTATTATTATTATTATTATTATTATTATTATTATTATTATTATTATTATTATTATTATTATTATTATTATTATTATTATTATTATTATTATTATTATTATTATTATTATTATTATTATTATTATTATTATTATTATTAGTAGTAGTAGTAGTAGTAGTAGTAGTAGTAGTAGTAGTAGCAGTAGCAGCAGCAGCAGCAGTAGCAGTAGTAGTAGTAGTAGTAGTAGTAGTAGTAGTAGTAGTAGTAGTAGTAGTAGTAGTAGTAGTAGTAGTAGTAGTAAAAGAAATCAAATAGTACTTTTACAGCATATTATCACATAGAATTACCCCCAAATCAAAAACTCAACCAGACTAGCCATGAAAATAAAATCAAAAACACAAACAATGGTTTCACTGCTACAAGCAGACTTCTCAAGTGTAAAGAACTATAAAACAACAATATATTTATATTAAACATAACCCACAATTCCATTTACTTCCCATCCACCCTTAATATTTAAAGAACTTTTAAGTAAGTTACTTGCTTCAGAATAATAAATTTTCAATAATAAAGATTCTTTAATTCTTTTTTTTATATTTAATTTCTCTCAAAGAAGACAACCTTCGCTTCCTTAAAATTAATAGTATCGCCTGTATCTTTTTCATGGACATACAAAGATATTTATTTCTAACTCTACCATATATAATTGTATTTAAAAGGTATTTTTGATACATACATACAGTGAATCTTTAATTCATCATTTTTCAGAGTTATTAGAGAAAATATACCATAGACTCAGAAAACAATAGTTCTCAAAATCCATTAAAAACTATAAATAACAATTTAATCACTAATTGCTGAAATTGTAATAAAATACAATTTAAATTTTATAATAAAAAATGTTCCATATCTTTTATTTGCAAAATATGGGTGTGTGTATATATATATATAATTGTTACAAAATAGTATTAATATAAAGTATAATGATTAGATATTTTTCATGTCCTTAATGTTTTAATTATAAATTTATTTAACACACATTGAGCACATTGATTACGTAAGTAATATTTACTAAGGCAATAAACCTCAAGAGTGTGGCTTGAAAATGTGAAGGGAGAGCCCTCTACGGTCTTAACCACAAGCTTACGTTTTCGTGAAAATTTTGATTTTACAAAGAGCAAAACATAGCATTTCTTTAAAATCATGGTTTGTTTGGGAATTTGTTTCAACCTCAGACTAATGTATGATATTCCTAAAATTAAGACACTTTTATAGCTCCTATTACCATATTGTGTCGATTGGGTACACATCCAGAATGTGATACATTGCTGCAACTTCTTGAAAGATTTTACATTCACTAGTACTTTGATCTTCTTTCATTTAATAAAATAAATAATATAGTGCAACACAAACAAAACGGAATAAGAATAAAATGTAATAAATCCACAGTAACTGATGAAAGTAATATAGTTCCAGTGGATGAAAACTTAAATGTGAGTGTTCATAATCACCCTCAATAAATCATTATTTTTAATATTTGTGTTTCCACATTTACAGATAGCCCCCCCTCCAAAGATTGAAATATTCATAACTTTTTTTCAAAAACTATCTATGAAAAAAAAAGTGGTTCAAACCAGTGATGTAACAATAATTTTTTTCTCAAAGGAACCTTTATTAATAAAAGACTACAAAAATTTTGGGTACACTTACCCATTGAGGATTACACAGTGATTCAATGTAACAAGGTAAAATGTACATATGTTCAAAAATAATTACATCCATAAACATTGCTGTAATGTGATGAATGTGTATCTGTATGTGGATCCACATGGCCCGGCCATTGAGAAGTTAACCATCACCCAATGGTCTCACCCCTGGGGCCCTGAAGCAAAGACTCAAATGCTTCAGCTGAATAGGTGAAGTCCAGCATTGTGCCAACCACCACAACAGGCAGCGAGGTCCAAGGCCCAAGTTCACCAAGCAATAGACTCTCAAACCATAGCCGAGCCATGTCAAGACAATTCTGAATACCTCTGCCTCCCAATTAGCAGTCCAAATGAGCAGGGACCACAATTGGTCTACCTGCCCAGAATTGGAAAGCCAACTTGGGTAAAAGCTAAGAAGTAATAAGTAAAGAACCAGATCAACACTGCCCAAAACCAGCCTATAAGGGACCCAGCAGCCAACCAGAACAGGAATAGCACCAACTTTGACTGTGCAGCCCCCCAGCAGGTGTTCTAGGCAGTGGCAAAATTGTTAATAGCCCACACCATAAACCAGATACCTGATGTAACAATAATTGATCTAATAAAATAATAGTTTGAGGACAAATGTATATTATTTATATATAATAGAAATAATATTTAACCTGTTATGAGCTAATATCATATCTTATATAGGAGCAAAAAGATATTCTCGTATGGATGCTGCTAATTTGTTTTCTATAAAATTAAGAACTGAAACACACAGGCTTATATATATACCTGTGTCTATATATGTAATATATAGGGTATATGAGCACAGACTTTCACATAACTCACCACTCTCCACTCTATCTCATAACACTGATACACTTGAACACATATATGTTGAAAAGATAAATAATCACCAATATACGTATTTCATGCTAAACCAGCAATCATCAGTTGGTCCAGATTACTATCTCTACACCTATATGCCATAACTGCTCAGATATATATTAAGATAGCCAATCCTCATACTTTAATGGTCAGGCTTCAAACTACTCCACCCTCTAACTTTTCAACCATCCATCCAATTGAAAATCTGATGATAGAATGCTCAAAGGCCACCCTGAGGCTGAGATTCTTGTCACAGCCATGTTGACCTGGATTAGTTTGAAGCCTGTCCATTGAAGTATGAGGATGTGGCTATCTTAATATGTATCTGAACATGTATGGCATATATGTGTAGAGATGGTAATCTGGACCAACTGGTGGTTGCTGGTTTAGCATGAAATATGTATATTGGTGATTATTTATCTTTTCAACATATATGTGTTCAAGTGTATCAGTGATATGAGATAGAGTGGAGAGTGGTGGGTCATGTGAAAGTCTGTGCTCATATGCCCTATATATTATAAAATTAAGGAAAACTAAGGAACCATAATGTATAAAAATTAATCTGGTTCCAATTTATCTCTCTATAGAGGCCAGTTGTCTTAGATTGAAAACAGTTAATTTTTCCAAATTAGGCAGAGCACTTAATAGTCAAACAGAAACATGGTGGCTGGTAGAGGAAAGGTGCACTAAATCTTAAAGACCAGATACTGGTCCAAGATCTAAGATCATCACTGACGAATGCCATCAGCTTGAAATTAGTATTATTGGAATATTAGATAGGACATATGGATTTATTAAATATTATCATTTACATCTGCCAAGTACTAAAGTTTACAATGAATAGTGTGATTGTAGTGGAAGAAAAAAGGATGCCGCTGAAGCATTATTGCGTAAGCTGAAATCATGTGATAGAATCGTGATATTTGATTAGTTTTAAATATGCTTAATATTGTTAAAATTGCTGTCTCAAATATTAATCCCAATATGAGTTATTATATCAAAATAAAGAGGCACATTCTTTGTATTAAAATAATATTTTTTAGTTACTAGATAATCTTTTATTGCGTATATTTGTTCGAATTATTAAATAATAATAAAACAATCTTATAACATAAAATTTAGGCTTAATTTGTTTTTATAATTAATTATTATTTGATTACGTTATCTCATTCAGTCTCTTAATGCAACAGTAATAGATGATGACATTTTCAACATCAGCTTTTTTTCCAACTTCAAAGAGATGCAAGCATAAACTGAACTAAATAGAAGACCAAATTTAAAAACAAGAAAGAAAATATGCAGAATTGATAAAGACTTACATACTGAAATTTTGTTGTAATTTTTTTTACATTTGTAACAAACCAATATAGTACTATATGTGACTCTGTAACTTTTCAGACTCAATAAGCAAAACCTTCTTATATTATAAGTATCAAATCATTTATTGGTAAAAGATAAAATCACCTCTCAATTTGTCATTCAATGATCATTAATGCTTACACACTCTGTGAGACATCTTTTAATCAAGCAATTAAAAACTGTTTTAATTTTATCTACACAATTATCTTAATATTGATTGCTTTTATAAATTAAATGAGATCTCAAATTTTTATCTGATTAAAAGTTTGAAGTTTAACTATCTTAATCTTGTCATTCTTAAATCATTTAGTTTTTGGAATGGAGATAATGAGATTGCATGTTTTTCAACAACAGTCTCATCCTTTAATTGCATGCTGGGTAGTGCTGACTCCAATATTTTTTTATTTTCTATTTTGTTAGTGACTATATACGAGTATGTGAAGTTTTCAAAACTTTTGTGTTAAAAATTATCGATGAGTCAATAAATTAAGATTCATTAATGTGTCACATGATCACCATCTCTTATATAGCACAAAATTGTTTATAAATAAGGCAAAACTCTCAATACATTAGTGCCACCTTGTGCCAACCAGAATAATCAATGGATGCCAGAAGGCCACAATCCAGAAACTAGTTTGGGGATATTGGATGAGTAGGCATTAGATAGGGATTTTATGCACAAGCCTTCTGGCATCCATTGATTACTCTGGTTGGGACAGCGTGGCACTACTGGAGAGTTTTGCCTTGTTTAATTCATTAATGTGCTAATCTATAATGACTCATGAGTTATTTAAACTCTGGAGTTGAATAGAATTTTTTTTTGGAAAGTGTTAATATGATTGAGTGTCCTGTTTAAGAATATTTCTCTCCCATCCTTCATGTTTAAAAGTGAAATACCATAGAGAATGTGGTAAAATATCTTACAAAATCAAAAATATATTGCTATATTAGAATATTACTTATTTAAGAATTAAAAATAATTGTAATATCAATATAGTAATGACAGAAAAGGAAAACATAGTCTTGATAACAATAGTAAATATTATATTTAATCATTTGTTGTTGTTTTTTAACAAGTAAAAGTGAATTGGATGTGTAAACTTTATCTTATATGAACTATAGATAGGAATTTATTAGATTTAAATTTGATATAACTGATTTTAATAAGTTTATTTTTCACATAAAGAAAGGTTAAAGAAGAGGTAGATGCCATAAGTCTTTTGGGGAAGATATATTACTGGATCAAGAATATTGTGCAGGATTGGATTTGCTTTAAGGTCTAACACAGCAAGTCCTATTTTAAAAAAATGCAGTTGTATCCTTATTTTGATAGTACTTTTTGTTAGATATATTCTTGGATTAATACCAGTAAAAAAAACCAAAACTTTTATGTTGAAGATTTTAATGAACATTGTGACAGAAACAACAAATAATAATCCAAAATTAAAGAAAATAATCATATTAGGTTTTGGCATAAATGATTTGCTGCTATTGAATTCTTGTGCAAGATATAGATTATTTATCGTATTTTGTTTTGGCAGAAAGAATATTATAAAGAGATTTGGATACATCCACCATTAAAACAATGATATTTTATGATGTATATTATGGTTAGGAGACAAAATAAGAATACTATATATCTGCCTACAGGTACATATCATTGAATTAATCATATATTAGTATACCATAAGATCAAAATGATAGATTACAAATAAACACTATTCCAATCACCCTGGTAGAAAATCTGATGTTCAACCTTTAGAATCAACTTCTATTCCTGCTAAATTTTAACCCTTATTAAACACTATAATTCCCATTTAATAAATCTTTCATGAAGCATGGAATTTTTTTATGTAGTATGTTGGTAAAGATACTTTTTTGGTTTATTAAATTGAAAAATTATCATTTAATATCAGTCAAAAATTGTATTATTAGTGACTTAATTGAAATGAAAAAATATGCTTATTTTATTTGATTGAATAATAAATAAAGATTTCATAAATAATATAAAGATTTAAATTGAACAAATTCTAAAAAGACTTAAGATTAGTAGTGTAATATTATAAAATAGAAAATATCATCATATTATAATCTTACTATATCAACAGATATCACTTTTTATGGTAATAATGATATTTTGGACAATAGAAAAAGAATATTTTGATCATGTATTGAGTACAAGGATTTCAGGTAGTTGTTTTTAATGATGCCATTCACCGTAAATGAAATTTAAATAGGTTTTCGAAATTTTAAATATGGAAAAATCCACAGATTCTAATTGGATATTGAACATTGAAGTGATGTATTAGTTTCAAAATTATTGGATGTGGGTAGAAATATATGAATCAATAAAGATATGCCCCTTTTTATTGTTACAATTAATGAAAATAAAAGGAGTATGCCCCTTTTTATTGTTACAATTAATGAAAATAAAAGGAGTAGAATACTATAGTAATTATCATCAAATATCATTATCCTACAGCAGTGGCCCAAACTTCCTAATGCCATGATCCTTTAATCATTATCATCATCATCATCAACCATTATCAATCCACTGCAGGATGAAGGTCTCTCCAAGTTTAATCCATCTTCTCCTATCTTTAGCTTCTCTTTTCCACAACACCCCTGCACATTTTCTTATTTCATCCATCCATCTCACATGTGGTCTCTTTCTGGGTCTTTTACAATCTCTTGGAATCCAGTTTAAAATTTCAATTGTCCATCTATTATCATTTCTTCTAGCAATATGTCCAGCCCAACTCCATTTCAAATCTTTTAATTTTTTCAATAAGGTCAGTAACACCCATTTGTTGTCTTACCCATACATTGCGTTTTTAATCTCTTCTTGTTACTCCCAACATACATCTTTCCATACTCCTTTGAGTGGTCTGAAGTCTCTGTATTGCTCTTCTATTAAGTGTCCAAGTCTCAGATCCATAAGTAAGAACTGGTAAAACACAATTGTTAAAAACCATCCTTTTCAAACACATAGGCATATTTCCTTTTAGTATCAAGTTATTTCTGCCAAAAGCACTCCAACCAAGTTTAATTCTATGATTAATTTCCTCCATTATGTTTCCATCTGTATTAATAATCTGACCAAGATATTTGTAACTGTTAACTTTTTCTAATTCTTCATAATCAATCTTTATTTTCATATTTTGAGCAAATTGATTACACATTACTTTAGTCTTTTTAACATTTATCTTTAGTCCTACGTTTCTACTTTCATCTGCTAACTCCTGCAACATTTCTTGCAGCTCTGAAGCATTATTTGCAAAAACAACTACATCATCTGCAAAATCTAAATGACTTAAATACTCTCCATTTACTTTCATTCCTTTAGTTTCCCATTTTAATCCACAAAATACTTCTTGCAGCACTGCTGTAAAAAGTTTTGGAGATATGGAGTCACATTGTCTTACACCTTTCTCAATGTTGATTTTTCCAGTATCATTATGTAATCTAATTGTTGCTGTTGCATTTTTATAAATATTCTTTAAAATATGACAATATCCTGGATCTATTATACCTTGATGATCCAATGCTTTAATCACTGAAGAAATGTGTATAGAATCGAATGCCTTTTCATAATCTACAAATCCAAAACATAATGACAACTCATATTCATTTGTCCTTTCTATGACTTCTCTCAATACCTGGATATGATCTATTGTACTAAAACCACTTTTAAATCCAACTTGTTATCTTGGTTGGTGGAAATCCAAAGTTCTCCGTAGACGAGTTGTAATTATCTTGGTAAAATTTTTATATAAAACTGATAAAAGGCTGATAGGTCTGTAATTTCTAATATCTTCTTTATCAACTTTTTTAAATATTAATATTATTACTGCATTCTTCCAATCTTCCGGTACGTCTTTATCATTTAGACATTTGGTATATAACTTTGCTAAAATTGTTTCTATTTCTTCACCTGCTTCTTTTAATATATCAATTATAATTCCATCATTTCCTGGAGCCTTTCCTTTCTTCATACATTTAATTGCATGTCTCACTTCTTCATTTAAAATTCTGGGCAATTCGGAAGATGTAATAGATATAGGAGGTACTTGTTCTTTATTACTATATAATTCTTGATAAAAATCTTCTACCGACTTCATGATGTCATCTCTCTTTTTAGTAATAATTCCATCTTTTTTTTCTTATTGCAGATATAAATTTCCTACCAATACCAAAATGTTGTTTAACATTCTTGAGACTTTTATTTTCTTCTACAGCTTTCCTTGCTATTTCACAGTTATACTTTCTTATATCATTTTCAACTCTTTTCCGTACCATTTTACAAAATTCAAGATATTCAATTCTTTTTAATGCATCATTTTTGTATATCTTCATATTCCTTCTTTTCTTCATAAATTCTCTAGTCTCAGTAGAAATTTTATTGGTCAATTGCTGTTTCTTTCTACCAGCTATCTTTGTTGCAGTTTTCAAAAGTGTATCAGTTATTTTCATATTAATTTCATTCAAATCTGAATCATGTTCAAAATCTACTAATACTTGAAACCGATTTGTAAGTTCTAATTTAAATTCATTAGAATGTTTCTGAAGATTAGGAATATCAACTGTAAATATTGTTTTTTTTTAATAATTTTTGTCTCTCTAGTTTTACATTAACATGTAATTTACACCTTACTAATCGATGATCACTTCCTGTGTTAAATTTATTAAGAACATTACAATCTTGAAATATGTATTTCCTGTTAGTCAAAATATAATCCAATTCTGCTGTACCTTCATTTGGATGCTTCCATGTCCATTTCCTTTTAACATTTTTCTCAAAAAATGAATTCATAATATAAAGTTTTTCTTTTTCTGCAAACTCCACAAGTCTATGTCCTCTCTCATTTCTATTACCATAACCAAAATTACCTACAGCAATTTCATCTTTCATTTGTCTACCAATTCTACCATTAAAGTCTCCCATAACAATTTTAAAATGTTGTTTACTCTGATCAAAAGCCTTTTGTACATCCATATAAAAATCTTCTACTACTTCATCACTATGAGAACTTGTTGGGGCATAAACCTGAATTATCTGCATTTGGTATCTGCTATTAAGTTGTATAACTAATCTTGCAACTCTGTCTGATACACCATCAATCTCCACAATATTGTTCTTCCACTTTTTATTTATAATGAATCCTACTCCACTTGTATTTCTAATATGTGTGCCTTTATAATAGAGTATATGTCCACTTTTTAAATCAATTGTTTCTTCATCTTTTCTTCTAACTTCACAAAGTCCAATAATGTCCCATTTAATATAAGACAATTCTTCTTCTAATTCTTGCAATCTTCCTTCACTTGAAAGTGATCTGAAGTTATAAGTACCTAAATAAAAAGTCATCATCAAATGGCAGCCTGGGTCCGCAATCAGGGGATTCTTAGCACCCTCCACCTTCGGCCACCAACCGCTGCCTTGGTTGATGACTTTACAGCCTCCTGGGAATAAGGGCTATGGTTTATTTTTGTCTGTCATAATTGTATATATGTATTGGAAAAATATTTATCATTTACACAAACATTCATTCTGCCCTATCAGGCATTGAGAAGACAGACCATGGTGTTTCTTGATCTTAAACTCAGAGGTAAAAAGCCAATAAACTCACCATGCTGGCTAATGTGTGTTGGTGAGCAGCCCATCCATGTTCGTATACTATATGAATAATCACATAGTAATAACAGCTGCAACTACAAGAACATATGGAGTGGACATTAGGAATTTGCCCTGCTCGGTTCCTTTAAGGCCTCCAAGAGGAATCAAAGGGTCTCCTTTCAGTTAATAGCAAACTCCTTTCTGCAGCCAATCCTTTAATATAGTTCCTTATATTGTGGTAACTCCCAGCCTATAATTTTGCTACTGTTATGAATCTATAATATATGTTTTCCAATGGTTAGGTGACCCCTGTGAAAAGGCTGTTCAACCCTCAGTTGTGACCCACAGGTTGAGAACCACTGTTCTACAGCAATATTTTAAGAATTTTGTTAAATACTTCTTTCAAATTGTTCAAGAAGTAGAAACATTTTTTTGTTAATAAGTAAAAACAAAAAAAAAAAACATTTCTATGAGTGAAAGATATGATCTAGATAGTGATTAGTTAAAAGGGTTAAAATACTTTACTTAATTAATTGAAAAAGTTTTTTTTTTATATTTATAATGATTACCTGATGATCCAAGAAGCATTATTACTGGTAGAAAAATTGGAAGCATTTAAAATAAAAACTATTGTTAAACAAAGAAGTGTATTAACACCAAATTTGTTCTTCATTTTTATGATAGTAGACTACAAAGCAATCTATAATCTGCTTAATGAAGTACCGTTTTGGTTGAACAATTAATGTTCAAAAATTTAGTTGTTTTATCAACCAGTGGTAAAAAATCTTCAACACCTTTTGGGTTGGATATTTCTCAGTTTGATAATATGGATTACATCAAATGTCTTTCTAGTTATAAAAATATTTAGATACCAATATGCTGCTACAGATAACAATTTAAGCAATAGGATATTTTATCATAGTTAAAGAGTGATAATATGGAAGTAAAACACGGATTTCTATTGATATCAATATAAACGACGACACTCAAAATGACATTTAAAAATGTTTTATAACACTTTGAAAATCTATGGCAAGATTATATAAGCAATCTGTATGTTTTTTAACTTGCCAAATATGCTGAAATTGATTCTGTTCTATAGTAGCAAAATGTAATAGGAGAGATCACATGATCAGATTTTAAAAAAATAATTGTATGATGAAATGAAGAAAGTTTAAATGTAGATCCCATTCAAATTATAAAAAATGATTTCAATGACATTGTTTAGAAGAGTAATGTTAATTATTATCATTAGAAAAAAATTGGCTGAGATTTGAATACAGCAGAAGGATATACTTAAACAAGGTGTTGAAATTTTGAGAAAGAAAAGTACAAAAGAAGTTAAAAGACAGCATGTGAAGATATAAATAAACAGTCTAAAAATCCAACTTATTGATATTCACCACTTTTTGTTTTCATGGGTTGTTTTTTGAAATTATCATAGATCTAAGTTTTAACCATTTTATCTTTTTTATAACTATTTTTTTGAAATTAGAATAACCATATTTTCATGAAAAAAATGTTAAACTATAGTATGTACTAAATTCACTAGGTGGCACTACTATAAGAAGTATTTGGGACTAAGACAAGGATGCCCTATGTCTCCTATTTTGTTTGTGTTGTATTTGAGTGAAATGGAAAGAGCAATAGAAAGATTAGGAAGAGGGATAGATATACCATTAATAGGTAGTAAGAGAGTATATATTTTGTCAGGTCTTTTTTTTGCGGATGATATATTTTTGTGTGCAGAAAAAAGAGAAGATATGGAAGTTATGTTGAGGACATGTGCAAGGGTGGATAAAGAGATGGGGATTAAATTTAGTCAAGAAAAATCAAATATAATGATGGTTAATACTGGGGAAAGAGAAGATGTAGAATTTTTATTGGGAGATATTAAGTTAAGTGTGGTGAATAGATTTAGTTATTTGGGAATTATTTTAAGTAATCAGAAAAATTATTTGGATGAATGGGAGAAAAAATTGATAAATGAAGCAAAGAAAAAAAAGGGATTGATAAAGAAATTAACAGTATTTTCATATAATAAATATGATGTAGCTAGAATTATATGGAAAGGAGTTGCAGTAGCAGGGTTAACATATGGTAATGATGCATTACATGTTAGTAAAAAGATATTAGATTACTTAGAAAAAGCTCAAAGGGAAGTAGGAAGACATGCATTGGATGCAGAAGTATGGACAGCAAGGGAGGCAATTCAAGGAGAAATGGGATTGTCAAGTTTTTATACGAGAGATGCAAAAAGTAAAATGAAAATGTTTGGTAGACTGCAGTTTATGGATAATAAAAGAATAGCTAAAATAGTATTTAATTGGGTTATGAGTAAAGGGTAGGTAACAAGAAGGGTGAGAAAGGTAATGTGGTATGCAAAAGATTTGGGATAAAGAATTTATATCAGTATATTTGTACAAAAGATGGGATGATTGTGTTAAGAGGATTATTGAGTGTAATAGTAGTAAGGAATGGGATAAAAGAATACATTTATTAATAAAGACTGGGGAGTTAGAGAGATGGAGAAATAGTATGGAGAGTAAAAAGAGTTTAAAAATATATAGAAATAAACAGAATATTAGGTGTGAGTTAATATATGATAATAGTAAGGAAAGTAGTTTATTGTTTAAGGCTCGAACGGGATCTTTAGCTATAAAAGAATATACATGTAAATGGAAAAATATGGGTGATTTATTTTGTAAATTATGTAAGGAAGGAATTGAAAATATTAGGCATTTGTTAATTGAATGTAAATGTTTGAAAACAGAAAGGGTACATATAATGAAGTTGTGGAAAAATAAATATGAAAAGAGTGATTATACAGAAAGTGAATTATTGGTTTTTATGCTGGGTTTGGGAAAAGATAAGGGGGATTTAGATATAAAGGTTATAGAGTTGACAAAGATTATGTTGTGGAAATGGGATAGAGCAGATTATGGATAAATTTAGAGTGGGGAATGTAAAAGAAAGTGGCTAACAGGTTTATCTGGGCATAATTGCTGAGATATTCTTGACTTCGTTTAAGGAGAAGCCATAATACGTCACATCACATCACATTACTAAATTATTCTGATATCTTACAGCATATATGACTCTTTTATATTCTACTAATATTCTTCAAAGTTTATCTTAATAGCCTATGCAGGTTTAGCACAGGCAGAATATGATGGACTTGTGAGCAAAATGTTTCTGAGCTAAAACTATATGTGTGAGATTTTGGATCTATGTCACATGACTTGTTTATTTTTTTAATTTAATCAATCTTAGTAATACTATTATGATAGAAATCACATTATAAACTTAGGGACTAAATGTTTTTGGAACAAATATATATCTGTGAAATTTTGTGTTCATATATCATGTCAACTTCTATGTGGCTAATCATGTGAGACTATTTTACTGATTTCAATGACATCATTATAATATAAATCATTTCTATAGTATATATGACTCTCCCCATCTAGAACTTTCATATCATTTATTTCTCAGCATATTGAATCAAAATTTACCTGATGTAAAATATGACATGTGAAACAATAGAATTTTAATCACAATCTCTTCTAATCTCAATTCCCAATATTCTTTACTGTGTGCACTAATAATTTTTCAAAAAAGCTCACTTTGCAAATAGTTCTATACTTTCCTTATTTAAATAAAACCTTTAAATCCTTTTGCATATGTACATGATATGAGATTATTATTAATATTCAAAAAGTTTACAATTATTATTAATATTCAAAAAGTTTACAACTTCTTTTATTGCTATATCTAAGTTAATTTTTTTTGATATTATAATTTAAAAAAAAATTAATTGTACTATCTGTAATATAAAGATAATATATGTTAAATTCTTTTCTGGATTGGACTAGGCATAAAGCATTTACAATTAAGTTATTATCCTTGATGCTAAAATCAAATGGTTTGTTATCAAGAAAGAGATTCCATGGGTGAGCTCCAATTCATGTATCTTTAACTTTTACTGCTGCATTAAACAATATAGAGACTCACAAATGATAGTTTTCTATTTTTATAAATGGACGCCTTTTTTTTTTTTGCTAGAATGCTTTTGGGTAACTTGTTCCACATTGTCAAATAAATTTCTGTGTTTGCAGTCATGTACAACTTTCATTTTTCTCATAATTTCTCCTAATCTAACTCAGTAATTCACAGCTTGTTAACAATGCAAATCATTTTTCAGTTAAAAATTAACACAAATTAATAAAATTATTCGTTTAGAACAGCGATACTTTACATTATTAAATGATAAGATTTGAAATACAGGCATTTTTATACTTGGAACTTAATTGTAAATATAGTGAGGAGTCAGAGTGGCTTGAGGTCAACATGGGCATAACAACAATATTGACATCAACATGGGATTTGGGCATTCTATCATCAGATTCTCAATAGTATGGATGGCTGAAGAGCTGGAGGTTGGAATAGATTGAAGCTTGTCTGTTAAAGTATAAAGATTTGCTATCTTAATATAAACTGGACACTGATTATATATGTGTGTGAGAGATGATAATTTGGACCAACTGATGAGTGCTGGTTCAGCATGAAATACATGTATTGGTGATTATTTATCTTTTCTACATGTGTGTGGTCATGTGTATCAGTAGTATGAGATAGTGTGGATAGTTGAGGTTGCTTGAAAGTCTGAGTTCAAATTATTAAGTGATATTAAACTACCAGGAAACCTTGATTTGTTGTTAGAGTTTTTTCAAGATTTACTTAGGCATAAAACGTGTTTTAACGTAATTTAAAAGCTTTTGTTTTTACTATCACTTTTTATTTTTATTTTCACTCATTTAGTAAGCTTGATTCCCAAGTGATTAACTTGATATTTTAGTTTGTTTACTTCTATCATTTTTTACCTTCCCACATCAAAATTTTTAAACAGCGCAGGTTTTCTAATATTTCGTATAACTAAATTAAAATTTATTTAAATTAAAAAAAAATAAAATTATTATATTATTATTCAAAATTTATTTGTCATAGACATGTTTTTTAATTATAAAAGTTATTGGAATTTCTATAAACTTTCTATATAGATATTTTTCCATTTATATTTAAAAGTGTGTGAATATAAGCTCTTAACAAGTTTTGAGAATATCCTCAACCCCAGACCGGTTTCTGCTTCTGGCGTCCTTTGCAAGCTCTATATATAACATTTGTAAATACAAGCTTTATTAAATTAAGTCATGTGGTATCTGACTTAATTTTTTTTATCATTAAATATTAATTAATACATTGCTAATAATAATAATAATAATAATAATAATAATAATAATAATAATAATAATAATAATAATAATAATAATAATAATAATAATAATAATAATAATAATAATAATAATAATAATAATAATAATAATAATAATAATAATAATAATAATAATAATAATAATAATAATAATAATAATAATAATAATAATAATAATAATAATAATAATAATAATAATAATAATAATAATACTGAATAGATAAAATATTCAAATGTTAGTTATATTAATGGACTACCTCTGTCGTTAGAATTAGTTTTTAGAAATGGTAAATGAATCCATTAGTCAAATTGAATATTCTTAAACTGTCAATTTGACTAATGTTTTTTAATAAGGACGAATATCCAAATGCTCGCAGATTTTGACAAAACCTCATTTATTATAGATTCAGATCAGTTATTTTTATAAAAACTTGTAAATACAAATCTAAATGGATTTACTTTTCATTTTGCAAAAGCTAATTCTGACAATAGAGTAATGAATTCATGTAACTAATAATTGTTTAGTGTGTCAATAAAGTTATTAGTTTATGCTTACAAAAAACAAATAATGTTAAACGCTATAAAATAAAGATCTATCAAATTGAATAATAACAGAACACTTTTACCAAGGAATTCATATTTCCATATATCCAATTTCGTCAGTTGCTTGCCTTTTGCCATATAATTACAGTATTTAACATTGCCATAATTTTCTAATTAAGATGTTTTAGTATACATATATATATAATTTAATATCAATATAGTATCTAATATCTTCTATGAAATAAATTTTCATTTACTTTGGATAATTAATTAGTGAAAATCATGAATATCTGCACTGTGCCATTGTTTTGTTAGAACAAACATGGACTCTTTGAACATGCTTCACATGGCAATAGCTATTTCAACATTAAATTCATAACAATAAACATTATTGTTTTATATCAAATATAAAAAATACATTGATTGTGCAATTGTTCAACATATTGTTTTATTGTATTTGAATGTGAAGGTAAAGATGAAACCATGGAGTCATTAATTGCAGAAGACATCATAGTACAATCCTTTGACATTCATCTATCCAACTCAAATTTCCTGTATTTTTTCTCTCTATTCAATAAAACGTAAATATTCATTTAATGACTAATAATTAGGTAAGTAGTAGGGTTGATCACAAATTGAAAAGTTAAAAATATAATCTTTCACCTAGCCTGAACTTGAACCCAGGTCATAGGTGTAAAATATTCAATATTATTTAATAAATTTAGTTATAGTGATATGAAATAAAAATGGATAAAAGAAAATGTAAATTAAACTAAATTAAAAAATAAAAGTCTTGTATAGAGACAAACAAATAATATCTTAAAAGTAGATTATAGCAGAAATAAATTCCCAAGATAAATGAGTAGTGAGTATGCAAAAACTAAGAAGTTAAGAGAATGTCGTTGTACAATAATTATTGATTTATGGGCAGATAATGAAATTCTAATTTTAATAATGGTTAAATTGGTCAAGCAGAATTAAAACAAAATTATATACTCCAGAAAAGAAAGGGGGGAGGAAGACAAGAAAACAAAAAAGGGTGGTGTATAAATAGCTAGAGACAAAGGATTGCACTTTTTTGCTTTTCCCTGCAGTATGAGTCCATGAGTGCATTGCGGTGAAGATCATCAGTGAAGTCCATTCCCAAGATCTTGGATCCTATAGGTGACCAAGCCAATTAGGACTTTTTGCAGACTACCCTAGTCTTATTATTATTATTATTATTATTATTATTATTATTATTATTATTATTATTATTATTATTATTATTATTATTATTATTATTATTATTATTATTATTATTATTATTATTATTATTATTATTATTATTATTATTATTATTATTATTATTATTATTATTATTATTATTATTATTATTATTATTATTATTATTATTATTATTATTATTCATGGACACCTCAAGAGACTTGCTGAGGTTTTTTTTTTTTTTGAAAGCATAGACTGTATAGTGAAGGTAAAGTACACTGTTGGCTTACTTGATTGTATGAATATTCTATTTAATTGTTATTCATTATTTGACCAGATGAGTTATGCTAGCACCAGTCACAGTTTTATATGTGTATAGAAGATTCAATAATCTGTTTTAATGGCTATTAAACCATTTAATACTAATATATATGTTGTTGTCTGTTAACCCAAATGGCGTTCATGTTTGCAGGTCACCCAGTCTCAGTCGGGACACAGCATTAAGCATCATGGGTGAATATACTAATCATTAGATCATGAGGAGTTTCACTTTTGCTCTTATTTTAAAAATGCCAATTATTTATAGAAAATTATATCTATTTTAATAACTTTTTTTTTTTCATGTGTCAAAGCATCGGCCGGGAAGCGAACCCGCAAACCCGGGACAACTGCTTGTAAGGCGGCTGTGCTGACCACTCGACCACCAACGCTTGACTATTTTTACAACTTTGTGAGCATTATTTATAATAACTGTAATAATCTAAATATTAAAAAACAAGAATTTTATGTAGATTACAATAGAACAAGATATTTTGATATACTGATTAATGGAAAAATTATAAATGGTAAGAATAGTATTAGAAATATTAATATATATATATATTATTTTGCTATTTATTTTTTAATTTTTTAAGATTTTTAAGAGGATGCAGTATTTTTGGGACGATAGGAAAATAGCATAGAGAAGGGATTGCTCTAAATAATTTATTGAATAATATAAAAAGATAATTGATAGGAATGAAATGGTTATGTTGTTTATTGTTTCTGTAAAAAAAATATATTTAGGTCAAAATATTTCACGTTTAAATGAAAGGGTGAGAATTCATAAAAACAGAGTAAAAAAAAAAATCTTAGTTCTGCATTATATATTCATCAGAGAAATATAGATCTTGAGATTACATTTAAGCAGCACAATATTGTTATTGTTGTTGTTTTGAGAAGAATGACCTGAAATGGAAAAAAGAAGATTCTAAAGCTATTAATTTGTCTGAAACTTCTTTTAATATTAAAGGCAATTGGATTTTACATTGGAATTGTAACAAAATAGTTTAGTATATATTTGTGTTTTTTATATTATTTTGCAATAGAAAAAAAATACATTATGAGTGTTTTTTTAAATGCTTTGATTTTGAAGTATTTGTACTTGGTTTGTTTACATATCAGACTCTAATCCTTCAAAGTTAGTATTTCATTATTCAAAATTAATATAAAATCATGGATTAATTTGTAGGTTAATTCCACCTTATAAATTTATATATATTGAAAATATAAACTAATTTATAACTAATAAAACAAGAGAATCTCTCTATTGTAGTATCATCTGCAGTAGTTTGAGTAATCAATTAAATCATCATTCCCAGATTAGTTTTTAGATTTTGTCAATATCATTGAGAATTTAAAGATAGAAGTAATGAAGCTTTTCAGATAGCAATCACCTTTAATTCCATTTTACTGTCCAACCTAAAAGCCTGAAATTAAAAACATTCTAAGGTTTGGAACTGGAGCCAATTAGCTTGAACAGTTATATAAATCTGATTCTAGATCAGTAACTATTTATTTTAGTATCTTCAGTTCTTTATTAAAATACCTTCTCCCCTCATTAGGAACATTAAGAACAATATAACAACAAATCACTTATATAATAAGATATATAGGTACAAAATTGCATTACTTTCAGGTTCAAATACTAAGCTTCATTGATGAAGTCATAATCCTTAAACTGGTCAAAAGGTGAGGATTTAAGTACATTATTATTGGGTAATCACTGATTACTCAATTGTACTATAGATGACACTAAAGTAAAGAAGTGCTCTTGAATTATCATATAATGTGTAATCGAATGACTTATAATTAATAAACAATATAATAAAGATGAAAACAATTGTATAAAATGAAATAAAAGCCCTTTTATACAATAAAAATAATGGAGTTAGCAAAATTAGATGTTTTTATATTGTACATGGAATAATAATATTTGTCAAAATAATAGTGAGTATTTTAATATTCTCATTATTATAAGGTCACACGCATAAAAAGTTTGATGCTTAAAAAATAAATAACAAATCTAAAAGTAGTAATTTTCAGAGTATATTTTAATAGCAGAAGCAGAAAGTTTGCATCTACATAAATGATGTAATGCCAATACTTACATATGTGATGTGAAATACTATGACTTCTTATACAGAGTCAAGAATATCTCAGCAACTATGTCCAGAAAAACCTGTTAGCCACATTAACTTACCTTTCCATTTCCCACCCTAAGTTTTCCCATATCCTGCCCCATCCCATTTTCACAACATAATCTTTGTCAACTCCATAGTCTTTATATATAGATCCCTTTTATCTTTCCCCAAAGTCAGTCAACACTCAGACAATCCCAATATCAATAACAATCAACAATTTCAAACTGTTGTTAAGGCAACCTCCTTTCAACAATAAAGATGTATATTGTAATGATCAGTATATTGTCAGTGATAGGAATATATCTCAATAGGACTTTCTCAGTAGTCATTATTTCAGCCTCAAGACACATTACTTCATTTTTTATCTCTACCAATATTATTGGCTCTTTACGGAATATCATTCAAACCTATATTTGGTCCATACTCATAATTACAACCAGCTGATTGGTATCATAAGAAAAAGTCCAGGTGTATTTCTGTCTATTCACTTGAAATAACTTATTAAAATTTTTCTCACAATCTTTTCACCTTTAATGTTTGTCATAAATAGTTATTGAGAATTAACCCTGACTGATGTATCACCTTCAATTTATTATTTTTGACCAAAAAAAAAAGGGATTCAGATTATCATGGAAATAATATTAGAACCTGATAGTGTGTTTTATACAATAAATTGACTTTTCACAACATTTAATAAATAATAACAAAACAAACATTTATTGAATATATTAATAAAATGATTTCTACTGGTATATGATTCCTTACACTTAAAATCTCCATGGTTCCTTACACTTCAAGTCTCCAATATCTAATATATTTTTATTAAACATCATTTTACATAATCATAAAATTATATATCATTTCTTTTATATATACATATACTTAATATAAAACAATTAACAATCTTTTCTTTACATTGCTCTCACTAGCTTCTGATTTGAATTGGCATTTTTTATGAATCAATATTTATCACATTATTACTTTTAAAACTGATAATAAGCGATATACAGATTGGTGGCTTTATTTCTAAATTACATTTTTAATTATAGAAAGATCCAGGATTGTACATTATCAAAATCTATGACTATTAATTAAAAACACAGGATTTAATATAAGGACATGATTAAGCATCAATTGCAATCTTTTAATACATCTGGGATATAATTACATATATCAATATTAGAATTTTAGAATATAATTCATTTACTTAACCACGTTTGTATTCACAGTTATTGCATGTATATACATATGTTGAATTAAATATTTTGATGGATTATTATTATAATAAAGAATAGAAATGAAAAGATTATATTCATGTAGACAGAAATAACTTTTAGCTTTTGATGTTGCTAAGAAACTATCACTTATTAGTAATTAAAAAACTTGTTTCATCTCAAGGATTATTGATTAGTAATAATTCATAGTTTCTTGGCAATATCAAAAGCTAAAAGTTATCTCTGTTTACATGGATATAACCTCATCTACCAGTACACTTCCCATCAAATTTTTGTAATCATATATAAATATACTTATATTTACTTACATTTTCCATAGAATTAATATTAATTAATAGAAATGGTCAGTGTTAGATTCATATCCATTATAAAACAGTAAGTGTTTTTATTCTTAAATAACACACAACTGTTTGAATATTAAAAATATAAATTAACTATAAACAAAAGCTCATAATTAATTAGTATTTTAAAACAAAGTTTACTGACATAAAGGTGTACATCATCAATAATGATTAAATCTGGGGTCAAATCTCAGTGAAAAGCAATGCTAATAATATAGATAATAAAAGAGCTTATATTAAAAATTAAAATGATTATTTGGTGATATTTTATTATCTCTTGGACATATCTTATAATTTTATGTGTTCACACACATCCACAAGCAAAGTATAATATGCATATTGTTATATTACTATTTTGGTCTCCTACTAATTTACTGAAACTTAAATTCATATTGAACAAAATATTATTACTATATCATTTTATTTGAAATAAATCTTTTACAGGTATTTTTCTGGTTAACTTATACAATAGGAGGGGGGACTTTTTTATTACACCAAATTTTAAAATGAATATTAATTAGATGTAACAAATGATTTAGACTCTATTAAACTATGACTAACTATGAAATAAATTAAATTGAGGCACAAATTCAAGTAGTTACCTTTTCAATTATAAAATAAATCACCTGCTTTTTTACTCATAATGTTTCAAACATCAATTTACTAAATGATTATTTTTTATCTAGATATCATTAATTAATAATATTAGTTTACACAGATATATACTTTCCTGAGATCAGAATAGAGATATTAAAAAAATCATAAACTTAATATGCATCAATTTATACAAAATTGTTCTTAATGAAATTGTGAATATTTTCAGACAATACTTTGCGATTGATTTAAATAACTTACATCCATGTAATAATAGTGAAAATAGGTTTTTAGATGAATTTCCCATATAATATATTGTATAGTTTATGAGATGTAAGAAAATTCCTTTGTTTCTTATCAGGACTACTGTGTGGATAAGAAGAACGTTTGTACAAGCTAAATTCCAGCAACCTCAAGTGTTATAAAATAAAATTTGTAGACTAAAACAAAAATTCTCTGCAATATTGTTTAACAAAAAGGCACAAAAACAGTAGAACTTTTAAAAATTATAATTAATTACATCCATAACTTTTTATTTATGTATTAACTCTCTAACTTTGACAGCCACAAAATTTCGCATGTGATAAATAACATCAGAATTAACTAGGTCATCTCTAACCAACATGTTAATTAGTTGTTAAAAATAATTCTTATTTTAGTTTTATTTGGAATCTCTCATGCTTAGCTTCTTAAACATACATCCAATAATAGCATGTTTACCCTATTCCATGATTTAATTTTTTATATGCTTTTTTTCAGTATAACAATTTATTCATATTGTATATGCTATACATTATTATATACATGCTATACAGCTCAATATCTACAGGTTAAGAATTTACATTACATTTATTTAAGAAAAGAAATGCATGCAATATTTTTTTAAAGAATTATGCTTTTTTATTCTGTTTTCTTTGGATTTGGACCATCATATATTTGGGTAATATTATGGATCAATTATGAGTTTTTAGCTAGGTAATAAATTCCACAACAATCCAAATTCAAAGAAAAGCAGATTAGTAAACATGTAAAAAATTACATTGGTATTAAAAAAGATAATGTCAGTAATAAAATATGATCTAGATAGCTCTGGAATTGATTCTGAAAATCCATATTTCAGAGTCCAACATTCCATCCTTACACTATATAGATCACACTACAATAGTACTTATAAAGTATGACTGATCAACATAATTACTTACTATATGCTAATATCTTGCAAAATTAAGGTAATTATTACTATGAGATAATATTTTCAAAATAAATTTATTTTAAAATAAATTATTAATAGTAATATGTCATTTTTAATATAAATTAGGATATTTAAATATAAGTGATCTGGAAATTTACAACATTTTTATTTACATATAAATTTTATTAAATATCACGGTGACATAGAGTCAGTTTGATCGATTTAACACAATGGTAGATTATATATGTAGTATATTTTGAGTAACCGTCTCAAAAACTAAGTAAAAAAATAATTATCTTATATTTAAATAAAAATATTTACCAATCAGTATGTCTTTCTAATAATGAAGTGATTCATAAATCTAAAAATTTTCATTTATATATAAATTTGATTAATTATAATGTTGACAAGACACCCCTATTGATGAAGTTCCATTGTGCCCTGCATGTTTTTCGTTCTGTGTCTTAGGATTTTCTTGACATTTATATGTGAGCATTATTAGCACAAAATTAGAATTTTACTTGTTAGACTTTGTAGGATAAATATTTTCTGATTCATCATAACTTCATTTCTTGTTTATGTTAAAACATCTATAGCATCAACCTAAATCTTTTTTTAAAGAAACGTACAGCCTATAGATCTGCTCTGTGACTTAATTTTGACTTCAAATCATAGATAAGCTCATAATTACACTTAGTTATAATTTTTTTTACAACTATATTCTTAATTATTATTATTATTTTTTTGAGTAGAAACTAAACACTAATTTTATCTATTCATTAAAACATTTACTGTCTCCCCAAATAATAAGCTTAAATGTAAAGCATAAATGATAAAATATTCCTTAATCTCTTTATATCAGGAATTTGAACTCAGACATTCATACTACCCTCAATTCTCCATGGCATCTCATATTGCTGACCCACCTGATTACACACATGTTAAAAAATGTGTGATCAGATAAGTCAGCAATACGAGATGCCATGGAGAGTTGAGGGTGGTGTGAAAGTCTGAGTTTGAATCCTTGATATATTACATTATATGTGCAGGTATGTGGAAGCCTGTACAGTGTATTAAATTATTTAATCTCTTTAAAATTTTGCTTTTTCTTTTCAATTTTTTTAAACTTATCTTACTTAATCTCTTTAAAATTTTGCTTTTCCTTTTCAATTTTTTTAAATTTATCTTACTTAATCTCTTTAAAATTTTGCTTTTCCTTTTCAATTTTTTTAAACTTATCTCCAGAAGTACAGTTGTTTATTTTAAGTAATTAATCTAAATAATCCAGTTATATCTCTGAAAGTAATATCACATTGTATTGATTCATTCAAACATTAAATATTACAAATATCTAATTAAGTATTTTCTTTTCCCACATTTTTTTCTTTCTTTATGAAATGTTGTTTTGTTAATATTCATTTAGAGTATTTAAAAACTACTTTTATTATTTTACTCTGTTTCATGCTATTTAAAACAACCCTATTATATGTGGATTACATATCCGACCATGAAACAAATATGAAAAAACTATTTCAAAATATATATAATTTTATGAACTGATAACAATCTACGAATGCTATCTTTAGTGAATTAAATTTAATAAAGACGATACTAGGAACTATTAAAATATTACAGATTTATACTGAATTGGAAATTTATAGAGATGTTTAAGGTTCTATTTTACAAACATTGCTTAAGGCTAAATTAGATTCCAGCCATAATAACATATCAGTGAATGATTGATAAAATTTTCCAACATCAATGTCTGTATTTATCATTTTAAAAGAACAAAATATAATTTTGTCTGCTAAGAACAGACGGATGATAATAAAATGTGAATTAGTTAATTAAATTTAATAAAGACAGTGATAAGAGAGTGTCATTTACATAATGTTTTGATTAATAGCAATAAACATTGTCATTTTTAATACAATCCCAGAATGCGTATAATTGTTATAAATATATTAAAATTAAAAAGAAGTACATTAGACAATAATCTTAATATTTATACAAATATTTGAAATTACTATCAACAGTTTATTTCTAATACTCATGTGTCATTTCAAATAATTCAAACATATAATTATTGTAAATAATGTGGAATAATAAAATAAAACATTCATGAGATATGAAAAAAAAAAAGGAATCAAGAAACAAAATATATTAAGACTTTATTTAAAGTGTCATGTTAAATGATAATATGTAATTTCTGACATATAATTTGACGCAGTATAAAATATATAGTGAAAAAACACGTTTTTGAAATAATGTTTACTTCTTTGGTGATCAATTAAGATCCTGAAATCTTGTATGCTTGATATTCTACCAATAACTGGTTTATTTTGAATCATTTTTATGAAATCAAGAATAAAATCTTGCATAGATAGACTGGGTGCTTTTCTATAGAAAAACATATATGATTTGTATATAAGCTTACACTTATAAGAGAAAAAAAAAGGCCTAATATATGATCAACAAAATTTCCCATGCTGTTTAGCAATTAGATTCAGTTAATCTCTAATTCATTAGCAAAAGTGAAACCATTTGAGAAAAATTAAATTAAAGCATGATGTTATGATGAATAAATGATCAAAAACAATGTGAAAGATTAAGATGGGTGGCAGGAAAAAATTTCCTCTGCAGAAAAATGCTGATAAAAAATTTAAAGTTAGGTTAAAGCTAGAATTAAGTTTAGTATTAATTTTAGTTTTTTCATGTGCCATAGCATCGGCTGGGAAGCAAACCCACTAACCCGGGACAACTGTTTGTAAGGCAACTGTGCTGACCACTCGACCACTAACACTTGACTGTGAGGTTAGGTTTAGCATGAAGTTGAGTAAATAAAACATTATTTAATGTATTTCATAAGTTAGAAAATTTATTTTATTGGTTATTTTCCAGAGGAACCTTTCCTTGGAGAATATTTCCATGGGATTTTTTTGGATGATTTTTTCTTTCAGGAGATATCTTCCTGTGGGATTTTCCTTAAACTAGTAGTTGCAGGCTCACATCATCAAACTCTTAGGTCATATACAAAATAATGCATTGTTCATTATATTTTTTGGAATCCTCATTATATTTAATTTCCTTTGAACTTACAAGTGATCTTGGAATTACTCAAATTTAAAAATTTGTCTATGGTTGTGAGATATAAAAAAATCCTTAATTAACTCACTGACAGAGGAAAAAAATCATCATCATATAAATCATCATCATATAAATCTAACTGCTGAATTTTAACATTTTAGTGCTCACATATTATTCAACTTGTTGAGAAATGAATAAAAATCAAAGAGTAGGGGTTTCATCATAGCATTAACCTATGATTAATGATGACATAAGAATTATAAAACTGAATATTATATAATAAGACAATAGTTTATACCATTATTACTGATAGCAGTTTTTAAATAATTTATATTTCAACAAAATGTATTTTTCTTTTTTTAAATTTAGAGGTACAACGTTAACTTTAATGATCTCTGATAAATAAAATGATAGATTAATTTATACTTTATATTTTCTAAGATAAAAATGATAAACGAATATTACTATAGCTGCAAAGTAAAAAAAAATAAATACAAAGCTTAACCAATAGAATTATATAAAGCATCTGCTATTATGAACAATATAACGCATTTTGACAAAGAAAAATAAACTTCGCCTATTGATATAAAAAAATACCTATATAAAAACAATTTAGGCTTACGTAAAAAGTACGTAAATATTGTTTTAGAAGGAAGTGAAAGGGATAAAGCAGTTCATTTATTAATTTAAAAATAATTGATTTTAAAATTGTGCATCTAAATAGAGTTTAAATTAATAAAAAAATGAATTTAAAATGTGTTAATTAAATTTGAGAAAAATGCTTTATTTATCAAGATAATAATATATATGCGTCTACATTTAAATAGCAATTTTAATTTGTATACGACATATAAGCATTCCTTTGTCTTCAACTATTGTGAATTCCACCTTCATAATTCAAGCTGATTCTTAAAAACCATTTTACTCTGTCGAGGTTTAATCCTACCTATTGAAAAGTTTCAGCTGAGCGTCTAAGAAATTAATGATAGTTTTATCCTCGCCATTGGAATTTGTAGGAGTTGTTAATCATCTCAGGTGTTCTTAATAGTAGATAATTTCCAAATATGTTAAAAATCAAAAAATATATATATAAGTTATTATTGTGGAGTATTAGTAGAAATAATGCATTTTCTTGATAAGATATTCGTGCATTATGAATGACCGTTTATTGAAACGCATGACCTTCAGATAATTAGATAATACTTTTAAAATGTAAATCTTATTTATTTATTTTTAAATAAAATAGACAATTGAAAGTAAATGTAGAGACCTATACCTAGGCTTGAGGTTTTGTAAAAAGTAGTTATTTTATTGATATTCATTTATTTTTATTTGAAGTACACACAACTACGTATGCTGTATTTTAATTAAGTTATTATGGGGGAGGGGGACGTAGTGATGCAATTTTTAAAAAAAGGATATGTTCAAAATAAATTGTTTTATTAAAGCATATCAACATAAATTTAAGTTTGGGGGGGGGAGTATAAAATAAATAAATATTTATTATTTTTTATTAGATAGTTTAATACGAAGAATTAAGAATAAAGCACGATGCTTATATTGTCTTCGCTTCGTGTTTATTTTAAGTTATTGTTTTCCTCTCTCACTATTGACTAAATAAGCATCCGTTTTTTTTTAAAACATGAATTACAAAAACAAATTCTTTACAGGTTGCATTTTAAACAGATCAGCTTTTGAATTGGCAAGAATAGATCAATCTGAGCAGACCATAAACCTAAAATCGAGATGACGAAGTTCTTGTTTTTTTTTTTGATGAAAAAGGTTGTGATCAATATGTATAGATGTCTGTTTCATAAAGTTGCTTTTTAAGAATCAATTATGATAAAAATAAAAAAATCAGTCAGAACTACATATGCCTAATATTAAATCCAAAGGTACTGTGGTATTAGAGCTGCGACATGAAGAATTATAATCGTTTAATCATTAAATTAATTAGGTTATTAAACCAAAAACATATTTTAAAATCTACATTAAAAAAAAACAATTTAACCAAAAAAAATACGAAAAGCATTAATATATGCGGGATTCGAACTCAGATTTTCACATGACCCATTACTCTCAGTGCCATCTCATATTGCTAACCCACCTGATCACACACATATGAAAAGATAAATAATCACTAATATATGTATTTCATGCTAAACCAGCAATCATTAGTAGATTATTATCCTCACACATATATAAAATCACTGCTCAGCTTTATATTAAGATAGCCAATCTTCATACTTTAATGAACAGGCTTCAAACTATTCCAACTCACAACTCTTCAGCCTTCCATTTCATTGAAAATCTGATGGTGGAATGTTCAAAGCCCTTGTTAGTGCCAAGATTGTCATCCTATCCATGTTGATATATTAGTCATTCTGACCCCTCATGTACAGGAGAATTTTGTTTTTAATAAACATATTTTCTTAAATTGCACTGAATGAAATGAATATCAGTAATAATTTGTTTTAAAACATGCAAAACTCTGTATATAGTAGTGCCACGCAGTGCAAGCCAGAGTAATCAATGGATGCCAGAAGGTTTGTACATAAAATCCCTATCGAGTGCCTACTCATCCAATAACCCCAGACTCCACAAAAGCCACAAGCTAGAAACTAGTCTGGGATTATTGGATGAGTATGCACTAGATAGGGATTTTATGCACAAGCCTTCTGGTATCCCTTGATTACTCTGGCTTGCACTGAGTGGCGCTACTGTATGGAGACATTTGCCTGCTTTAATAACAGTTATAGGCAAGCATAAGAAATGGTGATCATGTGATGTTTAGTGGGTTAATAGTTTGGTTTGACAGTCAATTCCAAAGAAAAAACTTGGGACAAAACAAAATTCAAAAATAAAGACATTTTATGAATTACAATATAAATATCTTCAAATAATTTCTTTCAATTCGTTTCTAAACGTGTAAGTAAATACTGTAAACAATTATATTTAATAAAACAAAATGTTATATATTTCTGTTACATACAAGGACATTTTCTTTATTTAAAATAATCTTTTCAAGGCTAATATTACAAAAATATTTTTAAAATATGTCTGAAAAATAAAACAAAACATATAAATATATAAAATACCCAAACATATACAATGCAACTACAAAAATATGTAGATAAACTACAATTTCCTTTTTTTATATATATGAAGAAAATTTTTAAAAATTTATCTATTAAACCTACTTTTTAATTGATAATTCCACAGAAACACTGCTTTTAAAATCTATTTATATAGTTTAATTTTATTTTTAAATCTTTTCAAATAATTTTGCTCTTTATTTACTATAACTATTATTATTTTGATAACATTTCTATTTTAAACAAAACACAAAAACTTGATTAATTTTTATTCACTATAAAAAACTAAATTTTTCCTAATTAAACATTATTTTTATTAAGAATAGGTTTTAGTCTAGCAATATAAATTTTTTCCTTAATTATTTTTACTATATATATATATTTCACATGCAGATTCATTTTAATATTATAATTTTAATGCTTTGCCTTTTATTTTTAGAACATATAAATATATCATTTAATTTTTTATTATTATATATGTAAATATTTGAAATACAGGCACTTTTCACATACCTGGAGCCTAATTGTAAATATAGGGGATTTGAACTCAGACTTTTAAGCATCCTTCAACTATCCATACTATCTCATACCACTGATAAACCTGACCACATACATGTAGAAAAGATAAATAATCACCAATGTATATATTTCATGCTAAACCAGCACTTATGAGTTGGTTCAGATTATCATCTCCCATACACATATATATAATCAGTGCTCAGTTTATATTAAGATAGCAAATACTTTAATGAACAGGCTTCAATTCACTCCAACTTCCAACTCTTCACTCTTCCATACTATTGAAAATCTGATGATGAAAATCCCAAATCCCAAGCTGATGTCAATATTATTGTATAAGACCATTTTTATGAGAAAAGAGCAATCCATTTTCTTTTGTTATTTTATTTTCTTATATAGAAAGTTATTGAACATTTTAACTAAAAAGAATGAATATTAAATTAATCACATCATTTATTTTAAAGATATTTTAAATTGATTAATATTATTAATTCGTATGTCTGAGAGTTTTTTCAACTTAAACATTGTCAACACCAATTCAAACAATAAATAAAGGCCAGACCTGCAAGCACCATACTCTACCAATTATGCCAAGCTGAGGAGGGGTTTCAAACAATGAAAATCTTATATATAAAATGCATATTTTTTCTGTTGTCTAATTGGTGAATGTATTAATGTTTGTCCGATGTCATGTGTCAAATTCACAATCACTATGTAATTCTGCTATTAATTAAAAAATGTTGGGTAAAAAATCAGTATAAGCGCTTTTAACAATAGAGATATAATATATATTTTACAGTAAAGATTCCCAGCCAGCAGCAGAAACAGCCATAAACATCGATTCATAATTTATGCTAAGGCACTCTGTGATTTCATGGTTTGTCAATTCTCTAATATAGTTCAGATGAGTGACATACTTAGCAATGTTTAATATAAAAAACATATTTACATTAAATCTTAAAAAAAAAAAGTTAAAGCAATCAATTAAAAAAATATTACAAATATTATATTTAATAAAAAAAATTGTAAAAATGACAGGTGTTTTTTTGTATTCTGACATCAATAATAATAAAGCTTAAAAAAACTATTACAACTAGTCGTGAAATTATTAAAAAATTGGAAATTTTTTTTTTATCCAGACAGCACTCCAGTAAATATATATTTGTACCTTATTAATATAACAAATATATTTAAAAATGTAAATTTCAATTTAGCTCTATTAAAATTCAAAAATTTATTTATATGACATTAAAATGTTTATTTAATTTACATTAAAATGTTTTATTTAATTTACATTAAATCTTCAAAAAAATTTGTTAAAGACAAAATGATGGGTTTTTACAAGGATGGGGTGAATCTGGTATGTAATATAAAGTACTTCTGGTGTTTAAAATTGTACCAGAACAATCCTCAGATGATCTTACTTCTGCTCTGTAAATGTTTTGGCTGGTTTCAAACTTCTTCATAATACATTTATAATCTTATTTAATTATAAATGTTACGTGAACGAACCGGCATGTTCGAGCGAAATGGGAAATATTATTGATAGCTTTAACTATCAACAATACCCACGATCAGATCATGGCCCACCTTGGCTGCTAGATTCAAACCCCTACTATCCAAACACTTTATTTGTTTTGGAGTAAACCCTGGGCACCAGCTAGTCTATGTCTAATGTATTCGAACAGTAGGCTCATAATCCAGCACTCGAAACAATCCCTAAAACTAGACCAGTCTTATTTTAATCAATAATAAAATATAGTTTAATTAGTGGTGATAGAATTGATAAAAGATTGGTAAAAGAATTGGTAAAAAGAATTGACTGACAAAATAAGGCTTAAATTTAAAGACAATTTATTAACATTAATTATACTAAATATAAATACTTTTATAAATTTTTACTAACATAATATTGGTATTTTTAATCACACACATATTTGATTCACATGCTATAATATATCTTCTGAGTAAGCATAAATAATATTTGACATTTTATAAATCAGATAGCATTCACAAACACGCACATCAATAGTTCAGTTTATGCATGTTTATAGAGTTCAAACTACTTGTCTCTGGAGGCTTTAATGTGATGGCTACTATAGAAATAAGAATATGAAATATTATTACCTAAGATTTTGAATGTGGACGTAGAACTTCATTTTCTTTGGTTACTGCTTTAGGTGAGAATTTTTCCAGCCAGCTGGGACATTTTCTTGAGAAGTTTTATTATTCTTCATGATTATTATTTCTGAAGACAGTTGAATATTTGACGGAGGATTTTTAAACTGTTACACAGACATTATTTCATGGGAAGATCTTGCTAATCTTGTTGGACTAAGGGCTGAAATAAGAGTGCATGTTCCCAAAAGCTGCTCAGCATTGCATTTCTGTTTCTGGATACATAATATAAACTGCACCATTATCTCGAGACTAGACTAGACTAAAAACTAGACTGAAACTCAAACTGAACATCCGATAAAAATCTGGCTATTTATATCTGCAAAGTGTTTTTGTTTTAATATCCTCTGGCAATATCTGTTGTCAAAATTCCTTTAGTAATTAATCCTTTGACAATGTGTTTTTGAAGATTGTTTAATTAGTAGTAGCCACCGCTGTGTTTTTTAATGATAATCTTCTGTATTTATTTATTTCATTTTAACATTTATTACACATACATTTATTCTATTATTGATGATCACACATATATATTTTACTATTCTAAAATCAAAACTATTTTTAAGATTACTTTTTTCTTTAATTTAAATAAAGAGATTTATATTTTTTAAACTTTAAATTATATTTCAAATAATAATAATAATAATAATAATAAATACTCTTTACTTCCTCTATAAAACTTTCAACCCGATGCTTCTAAACACAACCCCTCTCCCCTTCTAATTAATTAATCAATTGTAACTTTTATTGTAAAACTCTGACTTTTTTAATTTTACTTTTAACAGCAAACTGCATTTTGTTTAATAAAGAAACTTTAGATTTTTATAACTTATTTTTTTAGATAAATTATTATGTGCCAATTTCGATATTGGTACATTGTATCCCCTTTCGTTTGAGAGTAAAATGTGTCATTTTTGACCATTTTATCTCTGACAAATTTAATTCTTAATTGCAAATATTATTATTTTTTTAAGTTTGCTTTCTAATATCTTTCACTTTACATACTAAGGGCAATCTTCAATTATGCTTTACTCCTTTCTATGCTGGCAACATTGCTTACAATGATTTGAGTCCTGGATAGTGACCACCGGAACAAATTAATTTTGTGGCACAGGGATCTTTTGGAAATGAGGCAGATGCAGATTCTCTGACTTATACCAACTTACACTATGAAAAACGAAGCTTCATTTGCGGGTTTCTACCGGACTTGGAACAAAAAAGGGTCGCAGTGAATGGCAGAAATTATGGAACGAGGTATGAGATATAGGGATTCTCCCCTGAAGAAGTGACTTGTGGCTCATGCTGGATTTTTCCAGTGCATATTTTAAAAGAGGAATGATCCCTGCCAATCCATTATGGGTCCTAAAATTTATCCAGTCAACAGCTTTAAACTTATCCTTAACTAAACTTATTACAATACTACCCTCATTCCCTTTATTTCAAACCCTTATACATTCTTAATACAACTTAGATTGACTTTATATTTTACTTATTTTAAACTTACAATATTATTTTTAAGTTAACATGAACATTATTCTAAACATTTATTTATATCAATCTTTATTTTGAACCATTATGAATATTATTTTACATATTTATTTAATCTTACAATACTATTCTTTTCTTAAACTATTACTTTAACTTCCTTATTTAACGTGCATATATTCAGGAAAAAAACTTTTACTTTCTTACGATTCATTATTATGCAAATATCTATTTGACTAACTTGATTTTATTCTAGAAATTTTGTTATCTTTTTCATTTATTTAATCCTACAGGCTTTACTTTTAAAACATTAATTTGACCCATTTATTTACAAACATTTTTTTTTATTAATCTATGTGTGGAGAGGGCAAAAAAATCTTTTATTCTATGAAGCATCAATTATTATTATTACTTTCAAACATTTAATTTATAATTATTTAGTTATTTTTAATTTTATTATCTTAGTTTTAAATAGAAGTTTTAGATTTAAACTTCTCAGATTTATTTACGTTAGAATAATCATATTCATGCTCATTGTCCATTTCCGGTCCTTTTTGTTTATTTCCTTTACTATTCCGCCCATTTACTAACTTTTAAACTATGTCAGGCGGTTCCTTCTTTTATTCTACTAACTCATTAATATAAATTATACTCTATATTCTCACTTATATCCCTTGATTAAAATTTATTTTATCTCTTTCTCAATCTGTTCTATTTTCTGCCTTGTAAATTAAAAAACCTTTAACCTTCATAGACCTCTGTATTTTTCCTAACCGTGAATATTTTTTTCTATGCTTTCTTTTTATTTTAAATCTACGTTTAAAACAAACACGAACTTTTACTTTAACCTTTTTACATTTTTGTAAAAACTTTTCAACACTATCTTCTACCTTGAACTTATGTCTCTCTTCTATTTCTTGATCTACATTTGTTTCTACTTCCTCTGTAGCAACACTATCTGATTCTAATTTAATTTCTATTTCCAAACTACTATATTTTCCACTATCTGACTCTACTATCTCTTTCATGACCTCAACTTCCTTACTTTCTTCAACTAAATCTATCTTTATAATTTCTTGGTTCTTCTCTATCTTTACCATTATCTTACATCTTATTTCTCTTACTTCTGCTCTGAGTTCCTTAATTTCTCCTTTAACCTGACTAATTTCTTTCTTCAATTCTGCTTTGAGTTCTAACTGGCTTTGTTAAATTTCATATTTCTTCTTTGAATTCAGCTTTGAGCTTTTGTTGGCTTTGCTCAAATTTCTGACACAATTCTTCTTTAAACTCTTGCATCATATTCATCATCTTTTTCATCATCATTCACATCTCAGATACTTTTTTCTCTTTTTCCACTAACTGCAGATTTTAAAAATATATTGGGCTTTCTTCCGGCTCCATTTCTTTATTCATAGTTATGCTATTATTTTTTATTTTTTTAAAATTATCTTTTGCATTAACAAATTAAATATTATTATTGTCTATTTATTTTTCTTACTAAAATGGAAACATACGCTGACTCCACCCCCTTTGTCCATTTTTCTCTACCTGTCCCTAACACTTTAGCTCTGCCTAAAATATCAACTGTCTCTGATTTAACAGAATGATTTATTTTAACCAACATAAATAGCATAAATCTCTTTTAATTTAAAGAAGAAAAAAAAAGGTTTCGGTCAATTCTTTTTTTTTTTAATGTTAAACCACTTTAAATATGTAATTTAGCTTTTCTTTAAGGTTTTTATTTTTAAACAAGAAACAAAGTATTTAATTAACTGTCATTTATGACAGGTTCGGCCCATGTTGGCGCGCTATTTGTACCAGATCGATCCGCAGATTATCTTACTTCTGCTCTGTAAATGTTTTGGCTGGTTTCAAACTTCTTCATAATACATTTATAACCTTATTTAATTATAAATGTTACGTGAATGAACCAGCATGTTCGAGCGAAATGGGAAATATTATTGATAGCTTTAACTATCAACAATACCCATGATCAGATCATGGCCCACCTTGGCTGCTAGATTCAAACCCCTACTATACAAACACTTTATTTGTTTTGGAGTAAAGCCCGGGCACCAGCTAGTCTATGACTAACATATTCGAATAGTAGGCTCATAATCCAGCGCTCAAAACAATCCCTAAAACTAGCCCAGTCTAATTTTAATCAATAATAAAATGTAGTTTAATTAGTGGTGATAGAATTGATCAAAGATTGGTAAAAGAATTGGTAAAAAGAATTGACTGGCAAAATAAGGCTTAAATTTAAAGACAATTTATTAACATTAATTATACTAAATATAAATACTTTTATAAATTTTTACTAACATAATATTGGTATTTTTAATCACACACATATTTGATTCACATGCTATAATATATCTTCTGAGTAAACATAAATAATATTTGATGTTTTATAAATCAGATAGCATTCACAAACATGCACATCAATAGTTCATTTTATGCATGTTTATAGAGTTCAAATTACTTGTCTCTGGAGGCTTTAATGTGATGGCTATTATAAAAATAAGAATATGAAATATTATTACTTAGGATTTTGAATGTGGATGTAGAACTTCATTTTCTTTGGTTACTGCTTTAGGTGAGAATATTTCCAGCCAGCTGAGACATTTTCTTGAGAAGTTTTATTATTCTTCATGATTATTATTTCTGAAGACAGTTGAATATTTTACAGAGGATTTCTAAGCTGTTACACAGACATTATTTCACGGGCAGATGTTGCTGATCTTGTTGGATTAAGGACTGAAATAAGAGCGTATGTTCCCAAAAGCTGCTCAGCACTGCAATTCTGTTTTTGGATTCATAATATAAACTGCACTGTTATCTCTAGACTAGACTAGACTAAAAACTAGACTGAAACTCAAACTGAATGTCCGATAAAAATCTGGCTATTTATATCTGCAAAGTGTTTTTGTTTTAATACCCTCCGGCAATATCTGTTGTCGAAATTCCTTTAGTAACTAATCCTTTGACAACGTGTTTTTGAAGATTGTTTAATTAGTAGTAGCCACCGCTGTGTTTTTTAATGATAATCTTTTGTATTTATTTATTTCATTTTAACATTTATTACGCATACATTTATTGTATTATTGACGATCACACATATATATTTTACTATTCTAAAATCAAAACTAGTTTTAAGATTACTTTTTTCTTTAATTTAAATAAAGAGATTTATGTTTTCTAAACTTTAAATTATATTTCAAATAATAATAAAAAAAACTCTTTACTTCCCCTATAAAACTTTCAACCCGATGCTTCTAAACACAACCCCTCTCCTCTTCTAATTAATTAATCAATTTTAACTTTTATTTTAAAATTCTGACTTTTTAAATTTTACTTTTGTCAGCAAACTGCATTTTGTTTAATAAAGAAACTTTAGATTTTTATAACTTATTTTTTTAGATAAATTATTATATGCCAATTTCAATATTAGTACAATACATATGTAATACATTGAGATTAAGACTTATGCAACTGGTATGATAGGCAATTGAAATACTCTCTAGCCACAGCATAAGACAATTTTTTATAAGAAAAGAAGAGTCCATCTTTTATTATCAAAATGAAGTAACGAGAAAAGATGGACTGCTCTTTTCTCATAAAAATTGTCTTATACTGTAGGTAAGGAGCATTTCAATTACTTGTTCCACAACTTACAAGAGTTTTAATATTAAAATATTATATGAGTGTGTGTGTTGCTTAAGTCTTGTTTTTCATTTATTTTGGTTGCACCAATGTAATATTTGGAATTTACAAAAATTATTATTTAATGAATATTTACTTATAGGTACAAATTATTGAGCAGATCATGTATCAGTACATGCTAAGATTAAAATGATAATAGCTTTCAGATGTTCCTTTTTTAGAAATAACTATATTCATGCCAAGCTTTGTTTAACATTTAAGTACTAAAGTTTCTGATTTGAATTTTCAAGGCTGCTGTGTTCATGAAGCACAAAGTTTTCTTAATTCTGTTATGTGTATAAATAACTATATGTTTTGAGAGTTAATTATTTATTCCACTCTCTATTATATATTGTAAGCTTGAGTAATCTATAGATGCTAGTACATTGTACAATCTGTGATCATGTGACAGAGATATCAATGGTTATTAAAGAACTGAGATCAACAAAATATATAGATACTGATCAGGTTTATATAATTACATAAGCAACTTTGCTTGTATGTATGTTTTTGAATTTCAGGTTGAAAGCTTGATAAGAATAAAAAAAAACTATCAGGTGACAATTGGATGAAAGAAACATTAGATTAAAAAATTTGGGTTCAAAACTTCTCACTGATAAAGGCCTTAAATATGAATAGAAATAGCACTGCATAGGTATGTCTATTGATTACTCAAGCTCACACCAGGTGGCAGAGTTGAAGTGGAATAAATAGGTAAAATGGGATGGAGCAGGATAGAGAAAAATATGGGAAAACTTAGGGCAGGAATAAAAAGGAAAGTTAAAGTGGCTAGCAGGTTTCTCTGGGCATAGTTTCTGAGAGATTCCTGACTCCATTTTAAGGAGAAGTCACAGTGCATCACATCACATCAGTTTATTCTTCAAGAAAAAAGGTTGCAGTCATGTATTTTGTGTGTGTATATACATAAGTAATTATATGCATAAAAATAAATTGATCTTAAAATTTTTAATTTGAAATGATTAAAAGAAAACAAAAAAACAACAACTGCATCATTAACACTTTTATATTTACAATATGCTGTGATTGCCCAATTTAAATGCTGATATATTTAGAATGCATCTTACAAAGAATTTGTTTTAGTAATTCATTTTAAAATCCCAGACATTTAATCAGTAATTAGAGTGAGGGGGGGGGTAATTGCTAACAAAATAAATATAAGAATAGAAGTAGGAGCTCTTTTTTTAATTCTTTCTATAAGACTATTAATTCACTTTTAATTTTGTTATTTGATAAAAAATAATTTTGAAATTTTATGATAAAATTAGAATCTAAGCATGAGGTATAATGACTAACTTAGTGAATTTCTTCAGTACTATAATAATAATTATAAGCTGGTTACTTGGAAGTCATTAGTCATGTGATATTCAATCATTTAATTGGCAATTTAACCTCTTCCTTGTCAAATATGTCAGTTGGACGAGTGAGGTAAAACTCTAAATTTTTGATTGGTCAATTACAGAATCAGCAGTAAAATATATTCATCTTTTAATCTTATATGCATTTTAGTTTTGTTTGTAAAAAGTATATTAATAATTTGTCACATTATGAAAGTGAATGAAAGTTTTTTCAAGAATAAAATTCTATTTATAATTATAAAAATATTCAATAATGGAAGACCTAAGAAGAATGTTCATAACAAATTAGAAAGTGCTGCAGCCATCATTGATTTTTTTTTCAATTTACGTTCATGTAAAAGTAAAGAATTTTATGCTAAAATATTACTACTTTTCTAAAATATTTATATTTTCAGCATATTTTATCAAAATAATTTATGTGCAAAGTTTAAACTTTGTGGCTAATTTAAAATCAAACAAAGATGTTGGAGTGGTGAAAATTATTAACAGGTGCTCTTTTTTATGCAAAATGAGAACCAACCAATCAGCATCTTGGAAAGCCTATCTTCTCCCATTGTTATAGCTTCTAGAGTCAGTATTATTGATTTTTTACTTGTAAAATAATTCTAAAGAGGGCAGCATCTTACAGTACTTTTTAAGCTTTAAAATAAGTGTAAAAACATTATGGTAAATGTAAAAACTGACAGTTTTTGAATGATTTTTAGTCATGACTGCAACCATGTGTTTTTTCTAAGAAGGGATTAAGCATAATAATTTTATTCAAATGACTAACAAGAGATTTTCTTTTATTTAGATAAAAAAATATCTATCCAAAAAACCAATGAATTTAAAAATATCTACACAGTTTTCTTTTCAAAAATAGTTCATATTTCATATATATATATAAATGAATAAACCAAACTTCTTTTTAAATGTTTTTTATACGATTATTATAAAAATATACCTACATACCAATGTTTCGACTATTTTATAATATAGACTTTTAAAAAAAAAAACAACTGACAAATAAAAGATACAAATATATAATAATAAATATAAATATCACAAATTCCAAACAAATTCAAAAATTAAAAAAATGCTAAAAAATACTTTTTATCTCATACC
Organism: Epiperipatus broadwayi; assembly: GCA_028023455.1. Lineage (NCBI taxonomy): Eukaryota > Metazoa > Onychophora > Udeonychophora > Euonychophora > Peripatidae > Epiperipatus > Epiperipatus broadwayi. The sequence goes on from JAQFVV010006207.1 coordinate 14,367,301, forward strand.
CTTTCTATTACAAACAATCTCAAAACTTTATCCAAATTTTTTACATTTATATACCTAACCAAAAATATTCTAAAAGCATTTAATTAACAAATCGATTATTTTCTTTTTTCTTTTCTACTAATATTCTATTCAATTTAGGCTTAATTTCATTAATGTAATTCCTTCCTTTATTATTCTTTCATGGTATGATTTTATAATAAAGTTTTTATTTCAAAATCTTTATTTAAATTTATTCATATGATTATAAATAGCAACCTCTGGCTCACACAATGCGAAATGCTATTCAACTCATATAATACAGGCCCTCAACAAACCTTTTTTAGAAAATTCAGGACATCAAGGAATAGAGACCAGTGTATTGCACCCCAAATAACACTTGAAAATACATGAAAACTGATAAGTTTAAGAGTTGAGGGGCCATGAAATCCTGACCCTGATATTACAAGAACTATTTATATGTAAATAACATGTCTTGGTATCCTATCCAATGTTTTGTAAAACTATCTACACATAATATATAATAAAATTTTTGATAAAAAATGCTGTTTTAATCTAGTTTCTATCCAAAAACCATTAGTTCTTAAGTCGGCTTCTCTCCTGTTGTATCAAATGGCTCAGGGATTCATCATAATTGTTGGTTATTGAGTCTTTCATAATTCATTTAATATTTTATATTCAGAGCATCATGCAATGATTCTGGACTTTTAGAGGGCTGTAGAATAAAAAATATTTACCCTATCATCATCATCATCATCATCATCATTTTGACCAATGTCAATTCAATATATAATGGAAAGCATATTGAATTCAATCCATTTTTTTAGATTCATAGATTTACTTCTCTTCATCAATTCTATAAGCTTTTTTATGTTATCTACCAATGATCTTTTCTCAGTATTTGAGATTCAATTTTAGATTTCAGTCATCTAGTCAATGTCATGGCCATGGTTTATTTTAGCATTTTGATTCTATCAATGATTTCTAGTTTTTTTTCATTTTCCCTCTGATTATAAAAGTGACAAATCATAAATTTATAAGTGAGCTTTGATATAACATTTTTTAAAAAACCTTTCTTTTTAAAATATATATATATATATATAATATAAAAAGAAAGGATATTTATATATATATATATATATATATATATATATATATCAAATTACCTCAAACATAAAGAAATTTTCAGCTATACCTCCTAAGAAATAAACATTTAGAGACTGCATTTCAAAACATCTAATTCAAAAAAGAGTATAGACTGCAAAGATTTTGAATATTGAAATACAGACTAATTAAAAAAAAAGAGCTTGAAATTATATAAGCAACAATATTTAAACTGCTCCAAAACAAATATTAATAATTTATCTAAATATATTGTAACTGGTTGGTTTACATGGCACACAGCAACATAGTTGTATATATATAAAGTAAAGAAAAAATTAAAAATAAACACAGACATAAATTTTTGTAGATATTTTTTTACATTTCCTGGAATAATAATCAGGGAATGAAATAGTTCTGGATTAAAACACTGTTTTTAAATTTTTTGTTTTTATTACCTCACCAAGACTATAAAAGACTGGATAGAAGGAGATTAATTCAATCTGGATAGTAGTTTTTGAAAAGAACAATCTGGTTATAGTTTTTGAAGAGTTTGACTAGTAAAATTTTTAAACAAATGGCTGCAATTAGCTAACCAACATAGAGAGCTGCAGTTTGTTATTGGCCGTAGTAGAGAGTTGGCAGAATAGCTACCATGAATCAGGTGTAGCTGAATTCAGGATGGTAGATTCAACTGCAGTCTACTAATTCATCATGTTAGAGTTTAGATGTACTTTGAAGGGGGACACAATTTCTTTGTATCCATCTATAGGTAACATAGGGTTAGTTTGCTGGTCTGAAGCTCATCAAGCTCTAGACAGTAGGGAGAATGACAACCATACACAAATACTTTTCTGATGCTGACAATTTTCATGGATTATACTTAATTTGATGATGGACCAAAACCCAAGCTTACCAAGAGAAAGCTTGAAGAATTGGTATATGAATGTTGCTACTTATCTATACATGCAGAGAACCTCATATAAATGCTTAGCAAGTATATACAGTGAGTTATTTTATTGTTCTTTGCTCTGAAATAACATTTTAAAAATTAGAGATTTGTAAAATGATTTTAGTTTTCATTTACTAAAAAAGAGAGACATTTTAAAAGTAAAAGAAACACAGATAATTTTGCATGAATTAAAATAAACTCGCAAGAGTGTAATTTTTTTAAAAATCTTTACCTAATTAATCTTGAGGATGACCTATAAAAAAAGGAACTTTCATAAACTGTCAAAAAATGACTTTATTTCTGTTTAAAAAGGAAGAAAAAAAAGTGTAATCAGTAAAGATAGAACTTGATAACTAATTTTAAATTATATCTATAGTTTATTGATACTTCATGTGTATATGTGAATTTAATGTATTTTAATCAAGAAATTAACTATGAAAAATATAATATTATTTTTGTAACAAATTAAATTAGGTAAACATCAGTGTAAAAATATGTGCACATACACATATATTAAAGCTTGTCCTATAAAAAGGAAAATGAGTTTTTGCTATTATCAAATATGATAGAAAATGAAATTTGTTTATATAATTAATCAATTATTGTACAGCACATATGTGCACAAATTATATATATATATATAGGTTTTGAGTAAACCTATTGGACACATATGTAAACCCATGTGTGTTGTGTCATTTGAAAGTGACAACTAAAAATGTTTATTTTGTAATAAGTCAAATGTGTTCAGAAATTGTGTCAAATAGGACTTACATGTAAATTTTAATCATTTTTTGATAATTCAAATGTATTCATTGTAAACTAACGTGTCACATATCCATGCAAATTATATATGTGAACTCACTAAGAGATATTGTAACCCATAGTAATAACTTGAATTGTGTATAGTAATTTTGTAAATCACAAATGTGATAATTTTTTTATTGTATGTTAATCAAAATCAGATTTCTAATTGTAGCATATTATAAAGACTTTATTTTCATATTGTTATTAATAAACTTGAATTCAATTGTTAAAAATTGTATTGCATCATCTCTTGGTCACCATAACAGTACTTGATCTTATGTTCTGTGAGGTAGATTTAAATAAAATGGTCTGATATATTGAACAGGGATGTATATTCATCCTTATGGGCATCCAGATAATTATGATGATGATTGATACATCCTGGAATGATGCAAAAATTATATTCTCTAAAGCCCATGCACTATATTTTATTTAATTTAGTTTTTGTTATGATTTAATTTTATAATTGACCAGTACATTAACGGTACCAAATGGCCAGAATATTGATGATGATCTGCATGTTTTAATGTCCCTGCATTATTGTTTTTTTAGTCATATATTCAGATGGATGAGCATTTAGGTTGATGCATCCAAATTATATTTAAATAACTGCCCAAGCTGGTAATAGTTCAATAGTTAGCCTGGTCTACAAAAGACCCATTTCCAATCCAGTTATCAGATTGACTGTTGATTTATATTTTTTATTGTTCAAATCCAGTCACAAGATTGACTGTTGGTTTATTGACTGTTGATGTATTTTTCTTTGAGTAGTACTTAACTTTTACTTATTATGTTGCTGGTTGATGTCTAGTTAATTATAGTTGCTCTGATGAGTAACTATTTGATCTCTCAGAGAGATCTTATCATCTCATGCTCTTGAATTTATAAAAATGCTGATACATTTTTGGATGTTAAACATATCTTTAATATCTCTTGTACTTTTATATCTTAAATATTATGCTTTTTGTAAAATTTAAATTTAATTTAACTGGGGTTGATGATGATTTCCCATCACCCCAGGTATGACCATATGTAAACATTACTTTAACATTTTTTTAACAATATCTCAGTTTAAAATTACTTTAATATTTACTTATTGTATTTTAAAATATTTTCTTGCCATCATCCCTGCACCCTGAATACCCATATTGTTATAATATGTAGTTCTTAGTTTCTTCCAATTCCTTACTAGCAATCTTTAGTTAATTGTTTTGAAAAGTCCTTAAACCTTATCTTAAGGTTTAAATATTTATTGTCAGTCCTACTTTCTTGTTACTATCTGACAGCTTTTGTAAGGTTTTTTGCAAATTTACATTATTTATAAAAAAGATCCCAAAATTTGAAATAAGTAATTTTTATTTATTCTTAACATTATGCTTTCCAGTATAATCCCCAAATATCATTAATATGCTGTTAAAAATATTGGAGAAATGAACTAATTTGCCATACATCCTTACCAATGTTAATATTCTTGCTTTTACTATGGATAATCAGAAATTGATGATCATCTTGTTCTATCTCATGAGGCTCCCAAACTTTACCTGAAGCAAAAATGGTTATATAGACAAATGTCTTTTCATAACCTATAAATCCAATACAAAATGGCCACTTATATTTATTGGTTCTTTCTATAACTTGTGTTCATATTGGATGTGAATCATTGGCGTAGTAATCACTTTCAAATCCAATTTGGTTTTTTAACTAGCTTGTGTCCAACCTTTTTTGCAAATGATGTGTAATTATCTATCTTATGTAGAATTAATAACTTGTCTGAGTGATTAGTGAAATGGTGAATTCTAGAGTTCAAAGTCCATGATTGTGGTTCCACTTCTGTCAGTTCCAATCCTTAAACTTCTTATGATCTCCCAACTATTAAAGTGTTACATTATTTATTTCATTCAGCTTTTTTTTTGATTAAGCTCATTTCCAGTTTTTTTGTAAATAATTTGTAATGATCTGTATTGAACAGGATACTTTATCTGATTCAAAAGTTTCATCACAAAAATAAAACTAGCTTTTTTTTTTTGTTAAAAAAAAGTTAGTAAAGAAAACTTTAAAAGCTGTGTATTAAGAGTATGTGCCATGACACGTATACTTCCGCACTTTAAAATATTCTGATTTTTATTTTTTATTTGCAATAAGTTTTAAAATCTATTTTCTTTTGACAATTTTTTTAATTCATTTGTAAACATGTTCTAATTAAAAGTTTCAATTTTTTTTTTGAGAAAGCTTTTAGTTTTGAAAAGTTTTCTTTTTTTCATTTCAAACAAACTTTATTCACAATTAGTTATTTACAATGCATAGTTATTTACAATGTTTAAAAGGTGTCATTTTCTTTTTTTGAAATTGCATTCTTGTTCTTTTGATAGTAATCGATTTTTAATTTATTTTAACCAAAGCTGAGACTTGTTTTTACATTTTTTAAAATTAATTATGAATAAGATTAACCATGGTCAGAATCTTTAATTAAGATTAAGTCTAGATAAAGATTTGCCCTGGTTGAAAGCTACTAATTAAAAGATGTTACAGAAAGATAAGAGTTCATATAAATAGCCCTGGGATTTTGGACTAATTATTCTTCAGCTATTGATATTTATTGTGTTTGTTTAATTTTACTTTAATTTTTAGTATTCCAATCATGAAACTTCTTTGAATTACCATGCTGCTACAAATTCTCAAGATTGCTATCCATGTTTGGGAGCCACTATTGAGAATATTACATTGATGTTGAGAAGATTCCACTGAACTTAAATTACTGCCATCAAATTGCTAAAAAGAATATTTCCTGCAGAATTTCAAAGCTATACACTCTAAAAAATTGCCTCAACATCATGCCATGCTAAAACAACTTAAAGCAAGCCCCAGATCTCAAATCATCATTGCAAAATCATGTCTTAAGAGCTCAAACCAGAACTGATCCATAACATTGCCTCCAGCCTCCTGAACAGAAAATGGAAACCTAATATCTTCATTGGAACCTTCCAGTAAAATGAACTATGTGTGCCATGCTGAAAGACATCTGCAGAACTTAATGTTATACCTTGAGATAACATGTTTTCATATTCTTTTCAGGGGTTAAAGTCTCAGTTTAATCTTAAAAAGTAACATATTTTCATATCTTTTGCATGTTAAATTTAAATATTTTGAGCATTTATTTTGTATGTTATATGTTGTATTTATAGCATGTTGGAATCTTAGTTTGAAGATTCCCTGTTTGTTTTAAATTAATGTGTCAGAGTGTGTAATGAGAATTTATTTTGTAAAGCTATTTAAATTTATAATTATGTCACTTTCTTAATAAATGTTTGGACAGATGTAAACTTACATGTCTCCTATTAAGAATTTTAATTATTTTATAGCAGCTTAAGTTTGGCCAATCATTTGGTTGCTGATTCACCAATTATATATGGTCTGTTTTCCTTAAATCAGAGATTTAATGTTCTCTCAATTTTTATTTTAGTTAAATCGGAGATTTAAGTTTTCTCCCATTCTACAATTCATATTCATCATATTACTTATATCATATTTATTTTTTTTGCATTACAATCAACCTTGGAAATCTTTAATGTGGTTGAACATGCAGTAGTTTTGCGGATAATATGACATCATTAGTTAATCTAGTGATCGCTTGCCTGCACTGGTTTCATTGATTCATGCAAGAATTTTTCATTTGTTATTGGTTTTAAAACTTTGTAAATAAGGAAACCAGAGTTGCTTAGGTGAATCTTCAGCTGAAAGAAAATTCTCCCCTCCCTTTTATTCTATTAGAAAATTAGTCTGTCTGGCAGAGCATTGGCATTTTATTTTTGTTCGTACATGCCCTGATAGAATTTAATAAAACTGCGTTTATTTTATATATGTCTCTGTACTTGAAAATTTTTTTAATATGATTTTTAATAAATTTTAAAATTATATTTGCTAATGTTTGTCCAAGTTTTATTTTCTCAATTGTCTGAACAATATTATTAAGCTCTTGCTCTCACCGGGTCTGGTCGGTGAAAATCACCATCATCATTAACTTTTGATCACAATAAACAAATTTTCCACATATGCACTGTCTTGATCGCACCATCCATGATTAAAAGAATAAAGAACGAACCATTACAGCATAAATATCTTATATAGTTGACAGTTCTATAATTTCTAATATCTTCTTTTCATCATTCTTAAATATAGTTTTCGCTATTGCAGCTTTCCAGTCTTCTGGTATATCTTTATTATTGGATGCAAATCTTCAAACAGTTTGTCTATTTTTTCATCGACATCTTCCAAAATGTTTGCAGTGATTACATTATCTTTTGGGGGCTTTTCATTTTTTTATAGACAAAATTATATGTCTCACCTATTTATATTAACTATAAAATTTTACTTGATGTTATTGTAATTGTATATTCTAGTTTGGTCTCTTGTTTTAATTACTATACAAATTTTTCATCTTCACACTTCATGATAGCATCTATGTCTTTGGCAAAAGCACCATCTTTTCTTTTTCTGAAATAACACTAAGGTGTTGAATATTTTGAATATTTTATTTCTTTCATTACCATATATTTTCTTATGTATTTTTAAAATCTTTTCAAAACCATTTTACAAAATCCTAGGAATTGATTTCTTCTAAGTGGTAATTATTAATATTTCATATTTTGTCTTATTTGCTAATTAGTGGATGCTTTTTTCTCCTGCTACTCATGTAGCCATTTTTCCTACAGTATTTATTTTCTTTCAATTGTCCTCTTTCAAATCTGATCATTCTAGTTTAAGTTTTTTGAATCTCCTGATTATTAAATAATAGCAGTAATCTTCAAATTAATTTGCTAGGTTGTTTTATATTGTTAGCACTCTCTTATAGAAATTGAACACATTTAACAATTTCATTATCTAAATTGTTTTTTTTTTTTTTTTGTTGTTTACATTTCTGTCAAGAATTAGATCAGAAACATATAGCTCTAAATTTGCCATTCTACTACTGGGCTAAAATACACATACTAATACTTAAAAAATAATACTTCATATTTTTTTTTTAAAATCTATTTGTTTTCTACCATTTTATTGTTATCTGCAATAACCTTTACTAAAGTTAACGGTCAAGTTTTTTTTTTTTTTTAATTTAAAAATTTTTATTATATTTTTACATGACATCTTTTTTTTGGAAAAAAGTGAGAATGTATAGTGGCTCCTCCTATAAAAAGACTTATAAAATGCAAAAATTGTACAGTGAAAAGTATTTAATCATTAAATTAAGATTTGTACAACAAATTGAAAATAGTATACTCTCACCATTACAGCAGCAGTAAGGCTTATGTTTTAGTAGTTCATACATGTTTCTGTCTCTAGAAATGAAAACCTTAATATGTATTTTTAAAAGTATTCTCCTGGATATGTGTGCTATAATAATTTTAGCTATGAGCCATAAAATCAGAATTTGAAAAGTTATTAATATTGATATCAAAAGAAATAATTCTGAAACAAAATTACAATGAAAATGGCATCCTGAAATAGCTAAGTCAGTGAATGTTCTTAATAGCAAATGTTACAACAAACACCATCTGTTGCTATAGCAACTGCATGCTCAAATCTTTTCTGAGCATTTAAGCTCTAAGTGAAGCATCAAATATCTTAGTTCCATTTTGTGGGCTTATTAGCCATTAAGTTTTTTCCTGAAATTTATTCATCTTTATTAATCTTATATAAAAATACATATACTATACAAATATTAATTTTAGTTATGAGTAAAAAAAAGTTCAGTATTGAAGGGAAATAAAAAAAATTTTTTTTTAAAAAAAAAAGAAAGAAAATGCATTATTTTTTAAGAAATAAATTAAAATTAAAATGTGCTTAGATAGCAAAAGAATTTCTGGACTGAGCTGTTTCTGCTGCAATATAATAAAACAAAAGGAAACTTTTTCTGTAATGTGTATTAATCAAAAGCAAATGGCAGATGGATCATTTGCAAAAAGGCTAAGAAATAGTTCGAGATTAGATTTGTTGCCATTTTTATTTCAGACTTTTAAAAATTTATTGTTAGTTTTCATTAAAATTAAACTATACATTATATTCAGCAATTCATTATATACATAAGTATTAAGTACACAGTGGCTAATTGGTTATGATAAGTAAATTACGTCATCCTGGTCAATGCTTAATATTAACCAATAGAATATCGGCAATCTGTTATCAAAGTGGTACTCAGATAATACATGGAAATTCATATCCTGCTTGTTTAATGAAGCTTATTTAAAACTTTTAGGCAGTTTGAACCCCAATCTGTTTAAATCAATTGATACCACTCAAGATCTATTTAAGATCTTAGACCCTGATATTTCCATTTATAATCTAATGCTGTTTGACAACCTATGGTTGATGTTCTATTGATTAATGTTAAGCACTGATTGGGGGTGATGTAATATTTTACATTTATATTTTTCATTTTATATTATAATTCTACTTGATCACAATATTTATATCGGATGGTAACTTTCCTTTAGGCTGTGAGCTTGAAACAGTTACCTCTAAATGCATGTATTTCAATGTAAGCTACAATCAATAAATTATATAAGGAATGACCTTATGAACTAATTAATCTATTATTAAGAACTGCTTTATAGCTTAATATAAAAAATTCAAATAAGATTTTTACATATAATATATTTTATTTGCTGTTACCAACACAATATCATTTGATTCTTTCAGTTTTCTATATTGTAAATAATATCAATCTTTTCTTTCCTCATCCATACACTAGTTCTGGTCTTCACCAATAAAGATTTGAAATTCAAAACTGAATTAATGTAATAATGCATCAGGAAATCATTTTAATTGTTTTTTTTTTTATTAACAAAATAGCAGCCTGAAAAATTAAAAAAGTTTAAGGTTTTGATCACTAGGAGTTCTGTTTGTATAATTATAATATCTGACATTATATTAATAATTATATATTTTCGTAATCACATTTTTATTCTAAGTGTAGGTATCTTGTTTATCCTGTAATAAATGGGGGGGGGGGAGCTCCATGATATTGTGTTGATATTATTTTCCAAGGAAAAAAAGATGCCTATAGTTTGAATAGAACTGAAGTTACTAAGATATATAGCTGCTGATTATTTGTGAAATTATATAACTTTACACGCAGATGATATTGAATTGAAAACTTATTTTTTGAGACTAATAGTTTGATAATTAAAAAAAGAATAAAAGATGATTATTTTATACATAACTGTAGACAAAATCAAGAAATCCTTATAAAAATAGAAATGAATAAATTACATTAGTACTGTATCTCTTAAGCATCGACTACTCGAGTTAACAACAGATGTCGCTAAAGTAGTTGAAAGAAAAAGTTTGCTCTTTTAATTGCCTTTCCCCCCTGAAAGATAATAAAATGAATCATGATGTCTTTAATAATGAATATTTAATAATAATTTATAAAAATTCTAAAAGACTGAAAAGAATACACAGAGAACTTAATTTGACATTTTTATTTATAAAAACAATTTGAAATTGTTTTTCATTATTATTTATTAGATCATTATTAATAAATCCGAACTTCATATGAACTCATGAAAAGTAAACCTTTTGATTATTATTATTTTAGTAATAAATCTTATAAACTAATATGTTTTTAAAATGTATTACTAAAATATTATTAGATTTTATCTATTTCCATAAGTTGTTTTAAATAATATAAATCTAAACTTAACACTATTTTTTTACTTCAAACTTCAGATATTCTACGATAATGAATTTACTAGTTGGGTATGCTATTAAAAAAGAAAAACCTTTTTAACTTCCTAAAACAATTTGTTAAAGCATATTTCCTTTTAATATTAAGTTATTTCAACCGAAAGCACTCTAACCAAGTATCATTCTATGATTAATTTTATCTATTATGTTTTCATAAGCAGTAATAATCTGATCAAGATATTTGTAGTTGTTAACTTCTTCTAACTCATTATTACCAATCTTTCTTTTCTTCTTTCGAGAAAATCCATTGAACATTACTTTAGTCTTTTTAACATTTACCTTTAATCCTATTTTCTTACTTTCCACATCATCTTCAAAATCCAGATGACTTAAATAACCTCCATTTATTTTAACTCCCTTAGCTCCCCATTTTATCCAAAAAAATACTTCTTGCAAAACTACTGTTAAGAGTTCTGGAGATATGGAGTCATCTTGTCAAACACTCTTCTCAATGTTAATCTTTCTAGTATCATTATGTAATTCAATTGTTGTGATCAAATTTTTATAGAAATTCTTCAAAATATGTCAATATCCTGGGATTATATTTCAATGATCCATTGCTTTAATAACTGAAGAAATGTTTATAGAATCAAACGCCTTTTCATAATCTACAAATCCAAAGCACAATGGCAACTCATATTTATTGGTTCTTTTTATAATTTCTCTCAATATTTGGATATGATTCACTGCACTAAAACCCACTTTTAAATGCAGCTTGTTCTTTTGGTTGACTAAAATTCAGTTTGCTGTAGAGAGTTGTAATTATTTTGGTAAAAATTTTGTATAGAACTGATAAAAGATTGATAAGTCTGTAATTTCTAACATCTTTATTACCATTTTTAAATATTAATACTACATTTACCCAATCATTATCATTTAGGCATTTGGTATATAATTTTTTCAAAATTTTTTATACTTCTTCACCTGATACTTTTAAGATATTAGTTATAATTCCATCATTATCTGGAGCTTTCCCCTTCTTCATAAATTTAATTGCATGTCTCATTTTTTCATTTAAAATCCTGGTCAATTCAGAAGATAATAATAGGTATAGGAGGTACTTATCCTTATTTTTTATTGGTACATAATTCTTGAGAAAACTCTTTTACACATTTCATGATGCCATTTCTCTTTTTAGTAATACTTCCATCTTTTTTTCTTATTGCAGAAATAAATTTTCTACCAATACCAAGATGTTGTTTTACACTCTTGAAACTTATTCTTTTCTCCATATTTCTTTGCTAATTTTACTTTTGTATATCATTATCAATTCTTTTTTGCACCACTTTTACAAAATTCAAGAATTTCAATCCTTCTTAATGTATCATTTTTATATATTTTCATATTCCTTCTTTTCTTTATAAATTAGACATTTTACTGGTCAATTGCTGTTTTTTTATATCAGCTACCTTTGTTGCAGTTTTTAAAGCGAATCAGTTATCTTTCTATTGATTTCTTCAATTCTGAATCATGTTCAAAATCTGTTAATATATAATAAAGATTTTGATGGTTAAATGACAAAGATAAAATCATTCTGGGGGTCATACTATGTATTACCTTTTTGCAAAGAGAAATTATTCCACCGAGCATCCAATGATTTCTGTTTAAAATGCCTAAAATCTCTTAAGAAGGTTTTCATCTATTGAAATGTAAATTTTTTTCACTGAATTAGATTGCCAATGTTTTGTTGAAATCATACCTATCTTTGTCAAGAGGCTGTAATGAAAAGTTGCTTTGTTTCAAGTAATAAGTATTACAATCTCATTATTATTTGAGGCACAATAAATTCTTCATTATATCATTAACCTTTGTAAAGATGAATGTGTATTCATTGAATCTAATTCAGCAAAAGAATTTCTGGTAGATAAAAACTGCTTCGGAGATTTTAAAAACTTTAAACAGGATTTTTCATGTACTAGACAGCATAATTTCCTTATACAGAAAACTAACACATAGTATGACTGGTTTCTAATGATATATATATATATCAATAGATGGCATTTTACCAAAAACACCGAACAAGTGTAAATTTGTTTACATAAACGACAAAAGAGTCAGCATTCACTATCTCTTTCATTTGCCCACCCTCAGATCAGCTGATTTCAAGCTAATTTGCTATCATCAGTGAAGTATAGAGTTAGAAACTAGATCTAAACACTGACTTCAAGTGTTCATGCAAACAGTTTCTATCAGTTTGCAAGCATGAATTTTTCAGACCGGTAAAGTCTTCAAACTCAGCCTAACAAGCCAGATAGCTACATGGGTCTGATATTAGTTCAGTTTCACCACATAGTCAAAGCCTCTGCAATATATATCATTGCAAAAACCTTTAAAGGTACATTTATGAAAAACAAAAACAAGTTAAATTCACGTAACTTGCTATCACTTGTATTTATGATCAATAGATGGTGTTTTACCAAAACCACCGAACAAGTGTAAATTTGTTTACATCTCTTTCATTTGCCCACCTTCAGATCAGCTGATGTCAAGATAATTTGCTATCATCAGTATAGGATGTAGCTATCTGGCTTGTTAGGCTGAGTTTGAAGACTTTACCCGTCTGAAAAATCCATGCTTGCAAACTGATAGAAACTGTTTGCCTAAACACTTGGAGTCAGTGTTTAGATCTAGTTTCTAACTCTATCCTTCACTGATGATAGAAAATTAGCTTAAAATCAGCTCATCTGAGGGTGGGAAAATGAAAGAGATAATAAATGCTGACTCTTTTGTCGTTTATGTAAACAAATTTACACTTGTTTGGTGTTTTTGGTAAAACGCCATCTATTGATCATAAATACAAGTGATAGCAAGTTATGTGAATTTAACTTGTTTTTGTTTTTCATATATATATATATTCACACACTAGCTATATAATCATGGATTTTTTTCACATAATTAGTTTTTAAAAAAATGTAATTATAGTTAGTAATTAAAATATATTTAAATAATACTATATAATACTAAATCATCCATGCACTTTACTACTGTTACACAATGCTTTATCACCACCCTCATTTACAGTTACAGTTTTGATTGCCCCACAATCTTCTTCAGGACTTTTATATCTCCTAACTTCAACTGCTAAATTCATTTGAATTTAGCAGTTGAAGTTATCAACATAACTCTTGTAATGCACTTTTATAAACAATGTAAGTCATTTTTAACTGCTGTTGATAACTCGTTTTATTATTTCATGGAAATATTCTTTTAAATATATTTTAATTACCAACACCATTACATTGTTTTATTTTACTAATGTGAGCAAAACTGTGGGACAGCTTTGCTCATGTGCCACAAGCTTTGCTCACAATAGAATAATAATAAAAGGATATAAAAGAATATAATGTTTTATCAACTAAATTCTATTTTTGATTTTTGATGTATTGAATATCAAATAAAAATTCTCCTCACTAATTATCTCCATTACTTATGCTGTCCCCTCATATGATTGGAAAGTTTGATAATTAAAATATATTTGCATAATCTATTTTTGAACTCTAGTTATTCTTGCATTAGTAGTTTGCTAATTAAAATATATTTTTGTAATATTTACATAAAATAATTATTAACAGCAGTATTACAAAAAATATTTTTATTAAATAATATTAGAACTAGAGTAGCACAGCATAGATATCAATAATCAATCTTTTTAGAGCATGAAATCGAGCACAATCTACCCTTTGACCCACCAAAAGTTAGGACTGTATGTTCAGAAGGAAATGACAAGCAGCCCAAGTTTAAAAAAGCATGGCACATTTTTAACAATGTCCATGCTATTAATGAAAAAGAATCTTGCATTCTCCTATTAAAAAAACGGATTATTTAAATTGTCATTTACATGTACACCTTATTTAAATATCATTCCAAACACTTGAGGATAAATAATACTGCCTTCAGTACAGTATGAATATGACTACAAATGGTTAAAAGCATGCTTACTTGGAAGGATATTATAAATAATACTCTTTTCTTTTAAGCACAGAAAACATGTTTTGTATTGAAATTCCATTAGAAATAAAATTAAATTGAGAGACTTAAAATCTCTTTGTGCTCATTATGATGCTTATCTGATAGCCAATCAGATGTTATAATGGCTGTCCAAATGATGATTAAACTGTAAACACACAACAAACAATTTACGAGAAAAGGGCATCCACCCTTTTCTTTACTTTTTTCCTATATATCTAAGCCAGTCGGAAGTATTTTATGTTAAAAACTACTGCATAGTAAATCATATGATTTCGTACTGTATGCTTATAATTTAGACTCAGTGAGTTAATTGTGGAGATATTTAAAGCTTCATGCTTTCAAACCAGAAGCAGTTCTTACTGGCTTAGATATATAGAAAGAAAAGTAAAGAAAAGGATGGTCACCCTTTTCTCGTAAATTTTTTGTCATGTGTTTACGGTTTGCTCATCATTCAGACAGCCATTATAACATCTGATTGGATGTCAGATAAACATTATAATGAGCACAAAGAGATTTATAGACTCTCAATTTAATTTTAATTTCAACTATCTGTGCTTTGCAAATTAAAATATTATTAAAAATAAAAGTAAAATTATTGAATTACGAAAGAAATTACTTTATATTTTTCATGTGTTAATTTGTAACATGGGTGTAATAATATTTTAACAACAGACTATATCAAATGAAATTTAGATATTTTAAAAAATAATTTATGCAATAAAATCTTATTTGGATCACTACAAATTAATATCTCTCCATTGCTCTAATTTGTATTTTCAAAATGTAGGCCACAACATCTTATTATGTAATGAGATATTATTTTATATAGCACTATGTTTTTATACTATAATAGTGATATTAGCAATTAAGCCAGTGCACATGCACTTTAAAGATAAATTATAAATGAATACTCTCACTTGTGTCTGGAGCAGTAAGAGTATTCATTTATAATTTATCTTTAAAGCACATGTGCATTGGCTTAAGCACTAATATCACTATTAAAGAGATGTGGTAAAAGTTTGTCAAATACAATCTTACTGTACCCACTGCACTTTAAAATTTACTTTTTCACGTGGTAAATATAGTAACATTCCTAAGTTTATCAATTTCATAGTAAAAGTTTAACAAATTCAGTGGTATTTCTCTTGCAGAATCCTACCATTTTAAATTTTACTTTAACTCATGTTAAATATATATTCCAGTTAAAATTATAATTGATTTAAATTATCATTAAATTTCATGGTACAAGTGCAATTTAATTTATTTAGAAGATATATATTTACAAAATCAATTTTTACTTTGCTTTACCAAAAACTATACTATTCATTTTATGTGATGTTGATGTGATGTGATGCACTGTGACTTCTCCTTAAATGGAGTCAGGAATCTCACAGCAACTATTCCCAGAGAGACCTGTTAGCCACTTTACCTTTCCTTTTTTATTTCCCTCCCTAAGTTTTTTCATAATCTGCTTCATTTCATTTCCACAACATAATCTTTGTTAACTCTATGGCCTTTATATCTAAATCCCCCTTATCTTTTCCCAAACCCAGCATAAAAACCAATACCCCACTTTCTGTATAATCACTTTATTCATATTATTCTTCCATAACTTCATTACTTGTACGCTTTCTGCTTTCAAGCATTTACATTCAATTAACAGATGCCTTTGCAGACTAAATCAGCCATATTTTTCCATTTACATGTATATTCTCTTGTTGCTAAAGATCCCATTTGAACCTTAAAGAAGAAACTACGTTCCTTACTATTACCATAAATTAACTCACATCCAATGTTCTGTTTACTTCTATATATATATAAACGACATATTTTGCAGGTTCATCCGTGTTAAAATGTTTTTAAATATTAATATCCCAACATTTTGACTTGGTTACACAAGTCATCCACTGGGTGATAAAAGGTAGAAAGATGGCTGTAGAGGCGCTACAATCACTGATTTGAATAAATGTTAAATTCCACCAATAGCAAAAATGTTAAGTTTAAGAATGTTTTTTAAAAAAATCTTACCAAATAGGAGGAAGTTTGCATGTATCATCTAGCTTATTGATACAATCTGGCCTTTTTAAGTATTTCAATGGCTTCTCTAATTTTGTACTGGTAGAGATGATCACATCTGGATATGATCCTGGTACTAGAAAAATCAATTTTATGACCTGAATCTATAATATGGAGTGTGAGTGCTGCTGCTGATGAGTGTTGTTTAACTGCATTAGCATGCTCATCTCTCCTAACACTGATGTGACGATTACTCATACCTATGTAAGAAGCTTTACAATTTTCACATGAGATTTGATGAACACCATGAGATTCAAGAGGGATTGAATCCTTAGGCTTGGTTATTATATTGCTGATCTTTTGATGAGTAGAAAAAGCTGTATCTATATTATAGCATTTCAATATACATCCAATACTGTCTGTAGTTTCTTTTACTTATGGAACACAAATCCTAATAGCTGATTTGTCATCTTTTTGTTTCCTATTTTGTCCATTTTGGGCCTGAAATAAGGCTTTTTTTATAAATTTATAATTATAACTATTTGCTAATAAAACACTATTAATATGATTCATTTCTTCTTTCAGATGTGAATTATCTGAAAGGTTAACTGAGTTGGGTGATGATGAGAATGGAAATGGAAATATCTGTCCGTGTGTGGATTCTTTCTGTAAATCGAAAAAGACAAACTATTTGGTGTTCTGGTGACTAGAACATCAAGGAAAGGGAGTTTTCCATCAGACTCTGTCTCCATTGTAAATTTAATATGAGGATGCATATTATTTAAATGTAAAAAAAAATCAACCAATTTATTTTTTCCATGTTGCCATATGACAAAAGTGTCATCTACGTATCAGCCAAATGAGAGATTTTAAAGATGATGATTCTAAAGCACGAGTTTCTATATTTTCCATGAATAAATCAGCTATTACTCCTGAGATAGGTGAGCCCATAGGAGTACCAAAAACTTGTCTGTAATGCTGTCCATTGTATACAAAATATGTGTTTAAGAGACAATGTTTAATCAATGCAATAACATGGTCTGGTAAATTGCAATGTTGTGAGATTATATTTAAAGCTTCATCGATTGGAATGTTTGTAAACAAAGACACATCAAAACTGACCAGAATGTCATTAGCATTAATTTTTAAACCTTTTAAAACAGAAATAAAATGAAAAGAGTTTTTAATATATGATTTTTAATGAAATCCGATAAATATCTAGCTAAAATATGAGTTGGAGTTCCTATTGCATTTACTATTGGACGAAGGGGGGTATCTGGTTTGTGAATTTTTGAAAGTCCAAAAAATTTGGGACAGACACAAGATTTTTCACGAGGGATTATTTTATTTTTTATCTCTGTTTCAATAGGTGATTTATTAATACTAGCTTTTGTTGTTTTTTCCAAATACGTAGTATGATCTCTTTTTGATAGTTTATAAGTTTTATCATTAAGCAGATCTAAAATTTTATTATGGTAAATATCATGATCCATAACAACTGTGACATTTACCATAATAAAATTTTAGATCTGCTTAATGATAAAACTTAGAAACTATCAAAAAAAGATCATACTACATATTTGGAAAAAAACAAAAAAAGCTACTATTAATAAATCGCCTATTGAAACAGAGATAAAAAATAAAATAATCACTCGTGAAAAATCTTGTGTCTGTCCCAAATTTTTTGGACTTTCAAAAATTCACAAACCAGATACCCCCCTTCGTCCAATAGTAAGTGCAATAGGATCTCCAACTCATATAATATTTATCGGATTTCATTAAAAAATCATATATTTAAAAACTCTTTTCATTTTATTTCTGTTTTAAAAGGTTTAAAAATTAATGCTAATGACATTCTGGTCAGTTTTGATGTGTCTTTGTTTACAAACATTCCAATCGATGAAGCTTTAAATATAATCTCACAACGTTGCAATTTACCAGACCATGTTATTGCATTGATTAAACATTGTCTCTTGAACACATATTTTGTATACAATGGACAGCATTACAGACAAGTTTTTGGTACTCCTATGGGCTCACCTATCTCAGGAGTAATAGCTGATTTATTCATGGAAAATATAGAAACTCGTGCTTTAGAATCATCATCTTTAAAACCTCTCATTTGGCTCAGATACATAGATGACACTTTTGTCATATGGCAACATGGAAAAAATAAATTAGATGATTTTTTTTTACATTTAAATAATATGCATCCTCATATTAAATTTACAATGGAGACAGAGTCTGATGGAAAACTCCCTTTTCTTGATGTTCTAGTCACCAGAACACCAAATAGTTTATCTTTTTCGATTTACAGAAAGAATACACACACGGACAGATATTTCCATTTCCATTCTCATCATCACCCAACTCAGATAGTTTCTGTAGCCAAAACTCTTTTAAATAGAGCAATTAACCTTTCAGATAAGTCACATCTGAAAGAAGAAATAAATCATATTAATAGTGTTTTATTAGCAAATAGTTATAATTATAAATTTATAAAAAAAGCCTTATTTCAGGCCCAAAATGGACAAAATAGGAAACAAAAAGATGATAAATCAGCTATTAGGATTTGTGTTCCATATGTAAAAGGAACTACAGACAGTATTGGATGTATATTGAAATGCTATAATATAGATACAGCTTTTTCTACCCATCAAAAGATCAGCAATATAATAACCAAGCCTAAGGATTCAATCCCTCTTGAATCTCATGGTGTTTATCAAATCTCATGTGAAAATTGTAAAGCTTCTTACATAGGTATGAGTAATCATCACATCAGTGTTAGGAGAGATGAGCATGCTAATGCAGTTAAACAACACTCATCATCATCAGCACTCTCACTCCATACTATAGATTCAGGTCATAAAATTGATTTTTCTAGTACCAGGATCATATCCAGATGTGATAATCTCTACCAGTGCAAAATTAGAGAAGCCATTGAGATACTTAAAAGGCCAGATTGTATCAATAAGCGAGATGATACATGCAAACTTCCTCCTATTTGGAAAGATTTTTTTAAAAAAAACATTCTTAAATTTAACATTTTTGCTATTGGTGGAACTTTAACATTTATTCAAATCAGTGATTGTAGCGCCTCTACAACCATCTTTCTACCTTTTATCACCCAGTGGATGACTTGTGTGACCAAGTCGAAACATCGGAATATTAATATTTAAAAATGTTTTAACATGGATGAACTCACAAAATATGTCATTTATATATGCAACCCATGAAAATCTTCATTTCAACATATATATATATTATATATATATAAACTCTTTTTACTCTCCATACTAGTTCTTCATCTCTCTAACTCCCTAATGCATCTATTCGTTTATCCCATTCTTTACCACTATAACACTCAACAATCCTCCTAACACAATCATCCCACCTTTTGTACAAATATACTGTTATAAATTCTTTATCCAAATCTTTTGCATACAGCATGACCTTTCTCACCCATCCTGTTGCCTGTCCTTTACTCATAATCCAATTAAATAATATTTTGGCTATTCTTTCATTATCCATAAATTGCAACCTACCGAATGTTTTCATTTTCCTTTTTGCATTTCTCATATGAAAACTTGACCATCCCATTTCTCCTTGAATTTCCTCCCTTGCTGTCCACACATCTGCATCCAATGCATGTCTTCCTACTTCTCTTTGTACTTTTTCTAAGTAACATAATACCCCTTTACTAACACATAACACATCATTACCATATATTAACCCTGTTACTGCAACTCCCTTCCATACAATTATAGCTACATCATATTTATTATATGAAAACACTGTTAATTTATTTATTAATCTCTTTCTTTTCTTGGCTTCTTTTATCAATTTTTTCTTACCATCCAAGTAATTTTTTTGATTACTTAAGATGATTCCCAAATAACTATATCTATTCGCCACACTTAACTTTATATCCCCCAATAAAAATTCTACCTCTTCTCTTTCCCCAGTATTAACCATCATTATATTTGATTTTTCTTCACTAAATTTTAATCCCCATCTCTTTACTCACCCTTGAACATGTCTTCAACATAACTTCCATATCTTCTCTTCTTTCTGCACCCAAAAAGATATCATTTAAATTTTCTTTTAATCAGTGCTGTTCTCTTTTTGACTTTTTTATGATATCATTTAAAAATATTTATGATATAAAATTTCCATGCATTTTTATATTGCAAACTGCATATTTTTAAAAATAAAGCAAGAATTTGAATGCTAATAAAATTCTATGCAAAGAAAAAAAAGAAAATCATGCATGATTCTTTAAGATTGGTGCAATATTTGATAAGTTATAAAATCACAAACAAATTTTCACATTTATATAATTATATAGATATACACCTGGGTCTCTTTTTACACAGACTTATTTAACATGATTTTGAAGTTCACTGGAAGTCAAACTCCGATAATGCACTATTACTTTAAATAATATATTTCGCGCACTTATGTTATATTGAAAGTAATAGCACATTATTGGAATTCGACTTTCATTTTAGTAATTTCAATATTTTCAGTGCTCTATAATAGTAAGATTTTATGCAATAATGAAATTAAAATCATAATTTCCACGTTTTATGTATACACACATTAAATTTTACAAGATTATAATGTAAATTTGTTCAAACATTGTGCGTGTTAATTTTGCATTTTAAATCACATTCTGTTTTTGCTTTTTAAAAAAGAACATAATCAATTATTAATCATTTAGTGTCCACAAGTTTATTTTTAAAAGGTGAGTAATAGCAGTGAAACAAAATTTGATTTTTAAATGGAATTGAAAATTAAAGACAAAAATAAGAATTTAATTTTTAGTTGTTAGTTTTAATTAAATTTTCCCCAGCAGTGGTGAATAAATGTCTTTTTATTATCGTAAGTCTAAGTTCATAAACAATTAATAAAATCATCATCTCAAAGATTAATTACTAATTACGTTGTTACCAGAAATCTATTGACACAACATGAGTGTGAAGTTAGCGCTAGTTGTATTTGCTCAGTTTGCAAACGAACGTGTTTTTCGGCAAATATCAATAATAATTAAAACGTGTATAAAAAAAATGTAAATTATGCATAAAAATATATTATTTTGAATAATAATTAAATATTATAGCTAAAAAGTTTGTCTTGTATCAATTTTTTTCAAATTTGAAATTTTTTATTAGTCATATTTTATTTTCTTATTTTTTTTTGCGCGAATTTTAAAGTAATTTTAAATTGGTGCTTTGCTTTTATGTGAATTTTGAAAAATCACAGACTGCATTCCCCCTTTTTCAATGTAAGTTACATCTATTTTTGTGCGATTTCATTTGCGCATGTTTTCTGAGGAACCTATGTATCGCGTAAAACGAGACCCAGGTGTAATTTGAATTCTTATGACTTAAATATAACTGCAAAAAGCATTACATCTTTTATATTTGAAGTTAGTAGTCTTAAAACTTTAGTAGAAAATAACAAATATATAAGTAATGATCTTCAGTCACTACTAAGGACATAACAATACATTTGTAGTTTTCTAAATAAGTGTTGCAAGAATTATTTTTGAACTATACAACTTTCTTTAAAATATAATATTCTCCGTATCTGTGATCTTTATCAGTTGTTTCTGTTAACCACATTTCAAAAAATAAATAAATAAATAAATAATAATTTTATATATTTTTAATTTTTTTTTAGTTTATAATGTTTATGTAATATATATATATATATATATATATATATATATATAATCATATATATATATATATATATATATATATAAAATCATAACTATTAAGACAATAAAGCCAATTACTCAATGCTTTAATAGATTTATAAATATAGATGATAACAATTAACCATTAAGCTATCAACAATCTCAACCTGTAGTCAAGACAACCTCCTTTAACAATAAAGATGGTACTAAGCTATCAACAATCTCAACCTGTAGTCAAGACAACCTCCTTTAACAATAAAGTTGGTATTAAGCTATCAACAATCTCAACCTGTAGTCAAGACAACCTCCTTTAACAATAAAGTTGGTATTAAGCTATCAACAATCTCAACCTGTAGTCAAGACAACCTCCTTTAACAATAAAGATGGTATTAAGCTATCAACAATCTCAACCTGTAGTCAAGACAACCTCCTTTAACAATAAAGTTGATATTAAGTTATCAACAATCTCAACCTGTAGTCAAGACAACCTCCTTTAATAATAAAGATGGTACTGCCTTTATCTATGGTCTGATATGTTTATATACAGATTGAGATAGCTTAGGAGTTGATTGTTATAATCATGTCTATACATATGTGTATATTGCACACCTGTAAAGTATTCACAATATTACACATCCATATATATGTGTGCATATTAAAAACACAATGCAAAAACACTTATGTAATTAAGAGATTACAAAACCCATGTCTTATAACATTCTGACTACAAGCCATTTAAAATAAAAAAGTGAAATTGTTTTAATATAGATAAGTTTTAAACCTATTTCAATTTGTAGTTGGTAATAATGATGCTTGACGTAGGAGATGAAACGGACTTACTTGAAACCAATCCTGAAAAACTTGTATTGTTGTAATTTACAATTCAAAATTTAAATAATAAATACCTTATCTTAATTAAATAGTGAGCTAATAGAGGGAGTTCTCATTCTTAATATTATAGGATGGCTAACTTTTATCTATGATGTTTGATAATCACATTATGACATGGAAGCAAAGATTGTGGGTATCTGGACTACCATATTTGAAAAATATAAACTTTGAAATTTCATGTGCTACAAATATAAAGTCACTCATTTTCTGTTTTATAATGCTGCTTTTTAACTTATTAAGTGTTAAGTGACAGTTTATATAAAATATTTTATGTATATGTTAATAAATTATAGTTTAATATGTACTTCATAAGTATAGTAGCATATATATTTTTTATATATAGAAAGATCATATATATAAAGGAAATAAATTAATTACTTTGGTAAAAAGTGAATGTGTATCTGTGTATGCTTCCATACCTATGACCTGAATATGACGCTAGGCCAAATTTTTTTTTCAGATTTAAATCAGAATTAGACTATTTTTTTTTATCATCTAAGTATATAATATTGATTAGTATATGAGTATTTACATAGTCTTAGTTGGAGAATAAAATAAAAATCACATAGAACCAAAATTCTCTATACACTAGTGCCACTCAGTGCAAGCCAGAGTAATGAATGGGTGCCTCTGTGTAAAAAGCTTCTGTAAGTTTAAAGAATGGTGATTATGGGATGTTTAATGGCTTAAACCCAAAATCTCACTAAGTCCAGTAAATAACAATTCAAGCCTTTTTTCATAAGATATTTAAGAGTTTCTTTAGATCATTTTGTGTGTCTTCGTATGCTTTAGTCATTACATTTATTCTAAAGATTTTATTTTTATGTTAAACAAGTTTTAGATATGGATCAACATTTTTACTTAAAATATTCCTACAGCTGAATAGTTTCTGAAAATTTTTTCTATTGAAGATCAGTCTTGTTACCATTAAACCAACATTAATTATCAATATCATTTTCAGTTATTACCGATGTACTGCAAAATGGTTTCTTTAAATTTAATCCAGTTTTTCTGACCCATAGCTTTTCTACATAACATTAACAAACTTTCTTATTTCATCTTATTTATCTCATATGTAGTCTCTTTTTAAGTTTTTTAAATCAAAATTTCAACTTCTCATTTATTAATATCATGTCCATTCTAGTTCCACTTCAGAATCTTAATCCTTTCAAAAATGTCAATGATAGCTGTTTGTTCATTCACCCATGAATTACATTTTTGATCCCTTTTTGTTACTTCAACATACAACTTTTCATATTTTGTTGAATAGTCTGAAATCATTAAGCATCACATGGTCACCATTTCTTATGCTTGATCGTAACTGTTATTAAAACAGGCAAAACTCTCTAAACAGTAGTACCACCGAATGCAAGCCAGAGTAATCAATGAATACCAGAATACTTGTGCTTCTCACTGATGAGTAGGCACTAGATAGGGATTTTATGCACAAGCCTTCTGGCATCCATTGATTAAATCTGGCTTGCACTGAGTGGCACTACTGTATAGAGAGTTTTGCCTGTTTTAGTTTGAACTCCACATTACACTTCTGTTAGGTATGTCAAAGACGTTGATAAAAATGATTTCTTTTTAAAGATAGACATATTTTCTTTTAATATAGTTATTTTCATAAAAAATACTCAATCCAAGTTTAATTCTGTGACAATTTCATTTTTAAATTTCCATCTCTATTAATAACATAGTAAAAAGGAAAAAAAAGTCTAAATAAAAACCATGAGAATGTATAGTGATCATTAATTACTTTTTTTTATAAATGTGAATAAAAGAACCATAGAAACTAGAGATCAGCAGTTGGATTAATAATGAATCAAGAATTAGAGAGTGCTAGATGAGGAGAGAGAAGGGTTTTTTTTTCCTATGTTGTAGTAAGCTGGTGTAATCAAGTAATGTTATTCTGATAATTTTTAAAATAATTCATTAAATGAAAATCATAGTGGTAAATATGATTTGGATATCTGGTTTAAGGATTCATAGGATTTAAACATCTGCTAAATACATGTTAATTGTTTAATTTTAAATCATTTGATATTTATCTATTACAAGTAAAATCTGCAATACATTAAAAAAGATCTCCTGGCACAAGTTTAATCGAAACTCATGTTTTTGCTATGCTTTATTTAATTAAATTTCTGTCTATTAATTTAGAGATTTTTATTCTAAAGGCACTTATTAGGACATGTATATTGTGAGTTGTAACACACCACTCTTATTCTTGTTTGCACAATAAAACTTATAATAGTCTATATCTAAGTTTAGAAATGATCTCATATGAACATTTGCTATAATTTTTATAATCTATATTTAAATCTTCACTAGGTAAATTAGGTTCTTTTCAGACTCAGGCTTCATTATTCAGCAATTAGCTAATAACCAGTTCAGATGAACATACAATATGGGCATATAGCTATTTTTAGGTAAGAGTAAAAAGGTAGAAACAAGAGGAAAATCACTCAAATCCTTCATCCATGCCTTTTTCTTCTCTATTTCTTTAGAATAGTTTCTAAAAAAAGTGTTAGCTTTTGCAGTGAGATACCATCTTTTAGAAGTTAGATTAAAAACTTGATGGAAAAAATATTTTATTTCATCCACAAACATTCTTTTATCTCATATAAATATCTCATAATCCTTCCTGCAGATTAATTAATTATTTACTTTCATAATAATGTAATACCAATAAGCCAATAAGCTAATGCACACGAGTTTTGTAGATGTCACTATATAAATGAATACTCCCACTGCTATAGTATTGCCCAAAATAACATATTATCTAGCAGGATTTTCCCCTATGTGCAAGTTTATCCAAAAAATTGAAACCTTATGCAGAAAACTTTGCTGGGGAGGCAGGACTCCCATCATCAGCCTCAACATATTACAAAAACCCAAACTTCTTAATGGACTTAGCCTTCACTCGCTGAAGATTTTTTACCTCCAATAAACTCATAATGTACTACTCAAGATTTTTAAGGATAATCCCGATATAGAACGCCCCTTCCCCAAGGAAAAGATAGAGCCTACCGATCAACTTCTGCCTAGGTTAAGAAGCATTTGGCTACAGAAGCAAGTTACAGTAATTTTTCAAAACTTCCAATCATCAGGTTCCCTTTTTCAGGGGAAATTATCATATTGGGAGGTTTATCGATTAATGTCTTCTGGGAAAACTAAATCCGTTAATATACTTCCAATAGGAATCAATCAATTTTCCAAATTAACAAAATTCATCAAACTGAGTCCAAAATTTGTTGATTTTTTAATAAAAATCATCCTTGGAGCACTCCCCACTGGGGAATTTCTCCACTACCAAAGGGGTTACAACATCAACCCCCTTTGCCTCCTATGTAACAAACAGGTGGAGTCAATTAACCACATTCTGAATCAATGTGATTCATGTACTCATCTCTGTAATATAGCGTTGGACCGGATAAATGGCAGTGACCCAGCTAACATTTCTCTTAATGCAGCAATTAAAAAGAGTCAATTTGGAACAATAAGACTGGCCACTTTCATTAACTTCTCAATTGGGTCTGCCAGATGTAGCATGATATTTGATCATGGCTGTGATGACTCGATGATTATTTTTTAAATCCTTCTACAAGATAAAAGAAGAAGATAAACGAACTTGTCAGCCTTGGCTAATGAACCAAACCTGGAGCCAGATGAGGCTAGAATCCTAATTCATGTGTTTATTAGGCCCAAAACTATAACTTTCTCCCATCCACTAAACAAATAATATATTACATCTTTCACTTAAAAATAATCTAACTTTAACTATGAAGATCTTTCATACACCCTATATATTCAATACACAAACTTTGTATTAATTGCATACTGTACAATTAACTTACTATATCAACTTATAAATAATTTTATAGTCCTAGTTACTCCTTAAGCCAGGATAATCATTAATCAATGGAATTTCCAAACCTTATACATAGGTTTGAATTACTTTATATTCCTAACTAATTAAGCTCATGATATGCTGCCTTAAGGCATTAATATAATCTTTGATTTTATTTATGGTTATTTATGTTGCTTTTATACCTGCATTAATTAACCATCACGAGTTTCTTATACTGCTCTTAAGACTAAATTGTTGGTCTAATACAACTTTTGATATTTCTGTATACATGGCTTGCATACATCATTTATAGGTATACATTGAAACTTGCTTATAGACAATGTTATCCTATCATTGATTGCTTTTGTATCCACTCTAATGTGTAAATAAAGCTTGATTTTTGAAAGTAAGATAAAGTCTTTGGGAAAAGATAGAATGAATCCATCTATCTTTTTGACCCAAATGTATATGTATGGGCAAATCTTAAGTGTTTGAAAATGGGAGCATGAAGATAATAATTGAGCATTTTAAATTACTTTTTTACTACATAAATGAATGACGCTTGTGAAATTTCTAGAATATCTTCACACTCCCATTTTCAAACACTTTAAGATTTACCCATACATATACGTTTGAGTCAAAAAGATAGATGGATTCATTCTATCTTTTTCCAAAGACTTTATCTTGTATTTGAAAAAGTGGGAGTATTCATTTATATAGTGACATCTACAAAGTACATGGGCATTAGCTTATAGGCTTATTGATATTACAGTTTATAAAACATCGTGTTATATAAAATAAATGTCTTGTTTTTATAATAATGTTAAAATTTTTACATCAATAAAATCATAAAATACTAAAAAAAGTAAAGAAATTTAACAATTTAAGTCACCAGCTTAATTTAAGTGTTCCCATTACAAGCATTTTACAGAAAGTTGCTTGTATTTATATTTATTCACAGACCATTACATGATTTTGCTTACATTTAATGTATGTTTTTAGGTTCAGTAATTCACTATTTTAATCAACTCCAGAGCCATCTACTATAAAATTAATTATAGGTTCAGTAATTCACTATTTTAATCAACTCCAGAGCCATCTACTATAAAATTAATTAATTAATGGACACTTGATGATGCTGTTATATCAAACAAGATTGTCTCTAATTATTCTCTAGAGCTACATACTATTCTCTTATTATCTAGTAATACTATTTCTCTCTCCTCTAAATTCTTTCTTTTAATGTATTTCTAAAATTTTTTACTCCTATCTCTTCCACTTTTATTAATATCATCCAACAATTTATTATTTAATTCCATTCCCTCTCTATAATTACTATTTTATCCAACTTTTTTAAAAATACTTTTTCTATTTAACATTAACATCTTTCTCACTTTCCTTGTTCTTAATAGCATATGTATATTCTCTGCATATTTCCCCCCCCCTCTTTTACATTTTTACTAACTCTCACTTTTCTATTACTTCTATTTTTCTGAATATTCTCACCTAAAACCATATTTGCCACTTTTTCTACTTCACCACACAAGTTCTTGTATTCATCCTCAATCAACTCTTACATGGTTTCTTTAACTTTTATTTTATATTCTGCTAATTTATTATCATTCATTCCTCCATCCATATCTTTCACTATCCTTTCTACTTTTATTATTATTTTCCACCACATTACTAATCATTTCTGTTATAAAGAAATTATGATCACTATTACATATTCTCTCTTCATTATCAAACACTTTAATTTTCCTTACTTTATTTATTCCCTCTTTCTCTACTAATACAGCAAACTATATATATATTTTACTGGGAGCCATCTATTATGAGTAATTAATAGCATTAGATAATAGCCTTAAATAAATCTCTTTCCAATGCTACCCTATTCATATCTGAGACTAGTTTCTGATTTATGGGTTTCTTTAGTGAAAAGCTTAGAATTGAATTTTGTGCCTCTGGATCTTTTAGTCATAATGTATCTTTTCTCCAGCAGCCATCTTTTATTTCTAACTACCAAACAATTAGCTTAAAATTCAAAAACCAAGAATAAATAGTAGCTGCCAAATGAATGATACTTTCTGTCTAAACATCCAATTGCACTAGAACCAGCCCCAAACTCCTTGCTGACAAACCTATATTCCAGAAATTCATATGGGTTATGAATAGAATAGTACTAGTTATGGAATTTATTTATCACTATTCTTTTTAGTATGTGTTAGTTATTATAGTTTACAGTAGATGGCAGCACTGAAGGAAAATAGGCAGTTTGTTTCTGAAAAATCTAAATCTAATCTATTACTGTAGTATCATCTTATGTTCTGCTCTAGAAAGACCAATAGCTTTGCATTAGTGAATACTTGAAAGACTGTTAACTAGTAACTGAATTTACAAATTATTGATTTAAGATATTAATAATTAACATATTTCTTTTCTATGTTTTAATTATTTGTAGTTGTATTTGCAATTTTTTAATTCTTTACTAAATTCGAATGATGTAAAGGACTTAAATAAAATATGATATAGCTCTAAATATTAAGATGTAATTAAAAGTTAAGGGAGTTCTAAGCAAAGGAAACTATTAGAGAAGTAAATTTTATCACGTGTTATTTTTTCACGTGACTGCTAGTATATCCTCATTAACTTATCCCTGAATTTCTGCTATTAAAATACGAATGTAATTATCAATTGCAAATTTATTTAAAATAATGGTAAAAGTTTCAATACTTTAGTTAAATAAGCTGTTATCTCTATATTTGATTCATAAATGATTCATTAATATATTGTTTAACTTTTTTTTAACAATGTTAAAAAGCATTTTTGACATTTTACGTCTAACCACATTACTTTATAATAATTAAGAACTGACAGCGTACAGTTTAAAATTCTTTGAATGAAAAGTGCTAAGACATAAATATTGACAAGACGCAAACATTATCACTAAAGAAAAGTCGTTGACTTGATCAAGTACTGACAGCTTAAGTAATTATTGGTGATAATGCAGCGATGATTTTAATTATTGAGCAATGTAACCAACTGATGTAACAGCTCTCAATGTAAAAGTCAGCAAAGGTCATCTATCATATAGAATCAATACTTGTAAAATAAAATATTAAACAAGTATTAATTATTCGAATCCTAATAACTCACATATATATATATGCATTTGCATATTTTTGGAAAGTGGCTCATAATAATGCATTTCTCTGATACTTGATTTGAATCCAGGCCATATAAAATTTGATTTTTTTTTTCACGTTCTAATCAGAAGTAGATTTATTTATTCATGTAAATGGCCCACCATCAACCCAGATAATACTGCAATAGTCATCAATAAATAGATATCTAACTATTCTAAGAGTTATTAAACAAGAATGTAAAATGCTAAAATCCCTTCCCCCCCTGGCTGCCAACAAACCTGGTAAGTACTGCCTTCTTCATGGTTCCTTAATAAAGAAAGAGCTGCTGGAGAGGCGGTTATCCTGCATTAGGCTAGCAAGCATAAGAAATGGTGATCATGTGGCGTCTATTTAAAAATTATTTTACCTATTTTATTCACGTATATTTTTTGAAGTTTCATTTTTTAAAAGTTGGAAATCAACATCTTTCTTATTCATTCATTCGTAACTTATTTGGCTTCACTATCTTTCATTATCATACAATTTAGGCTAAGTCTTTCCACTATGCATTTTATAGATGTCATGTCAACAGTTTATTGATTCACATATTAGAAATATTTTATTGTTTCATATAAAGAATCTTAAAAAACAAAAAAAAAAACAATGATATATCGATAAAAATAACGCGGTTTAATTTTTTTCTGTAGTTATCAAAACAAATGGTCTATGAAATAGAGTAAAATCGTTGAGTGGCAGACTTGTGAACTAATAGTGCATACATTGCTTCTCAGCTGAATAAAGTCTCAGTTTACTCAGTCAGTGGGTTTAAATGTCACATGATCTTCCAAAAAGTCAACATAAAATTATTACTATTTTTTTAATAAACTGAAATCAATTTTCTTTTTTTATTTTAAATGTATCAACAGGAGTCTTACAACTCTATTGAACCACTAAACATCCCATGATCACCATCTCATATGCACCTAGATTCTAAGATCTAGATGTAGTGCTCTCAGATCCAAGGCTCCTCACTGATGATAGCCACAAGCCAGAAACTAGTCTGGGAATATTGGATGAGTAGGCACTAGATAGGAATTTTATGCAGAAGCCTTCTGGCATCCATTGATTACTCTTGTTAGCACAAGATGGCACTACTGTATGAAGTGTTTTGCCTTTGTTTACAACTCTTATTGTATCTCTTATCTTTTCATTTTGAGTAAATCCACCATTGTTTTTAGGATTAAAACTCATCTTATTAGATCTTATTAAAACAGGCAAAACTCTCTATACATATTGCCACTCAGTGCAAGCCAGAGTAATCATGGATGTCAGAAGGCTTATGCATAAAATCCCCATCTAGTGCCTACTCATCCAATATCCCCAGGCTAGTTTTTGGCTTGTGGCCTTCGTCAGTGATTACTCTGGCTTGCACTGAGTGGCAATACCTATAGAGTTTTGCCTGATTTAATAACAGTTATGAGCAAGCCTTGGTGATCATGTGATGTTTATTGACTTATTAGATCTTATTCTCGCACCTCATTTTTTAAAGATATTAAACTAACTGTTCTATGATATATTTATTTCAATGAATCAAATATTTTCTTACATAAAATCAGAATTGCTGAAGGAAATACCACTTAGCCACTTACTTAATTCTCATATTATGAATATTTTTTAATTTCTATTTTCCTTACAAATTTAGCAAGCAATTGAATTAAAATTTGTCAGCTATTTGGTTGCACTTTATTTCTTATCTTAGTATAATCCTTAAATCCTCTCATTAAGGCTGGTTATTTTGACATTTAAATGATTTATACATACCTCTCTCTTTCTAATAAAATTATTTTCTTTACTAATAACTATATTTTGCTCTGAGGGGTAGACTGAAGACTAGATGTTCCTAGATCGAACTTCAATCTGTCACTTTGGATGCTGCAGTTTTACTTGATCTACTGAACACCCCCCCCCTTTTCTAAACAACTGCTTGGTTATTTTTCCTATATCATAAATATTAAAAAATCTCTTTTTGTTCAAGCTTTCCGTAATTTTTTTTCCAATATAAGTACTTGTTATTTATCTTTTTATATATATCTTTAACTTTTTCAGTAGTTCCACTTTTCAATTTAAATTCTTTCCACTATTTTGTTTAGTATCTAACAATTATTTATTAAGGTGTTTAAGAAAAGGCTACAAAATGTTTATTATTATTTTTTTTTTGGATCCTTTATTTAAAACTTTTTAAAATATTTTTCACTATTTCATCTTGTCATATGATGGATGTTATATAGCAATAAAGAAAAAGAAATTTCTATTGTATATTGATTAGCACATCCATCTATACTCTCGACATAAGTTTCACATTCAGATCATATGCATCATGGGATTTTTTTCAAAATTATAAACACATCTGATTTTTCTCTAGATAATCTGTTTTATATCTAAGCTAATTATCAGGTTAATTAAAAAATAATTGAATGACTTTACTGCACAGGTATTCATAAGATATTCAAACGCTTGAATGACAGAACTGACACGACCCATGAACCTCAAACTCCATCAACTGCCACTCTACCATTACATTTAATCATGCAAGGCAAATCAAATGGTTTTATTACTCAGGGGCTCAAAAGAGGCTTGACCATTGAAAGCAACAGACTGAGTTGTGATCCATAGAATTCGAATTCTAGTCTACTACATTACCACGACACTAATTAAGTTTTAAAAAAATCTTTAACTATCTGGTAGCTGTTTAGCCTTATGAATGATTTCTTTACTATTTTTCATTAAATGGCTGCACTAAAAGAATTTTATCTCGCAATTTATTTAAAAATTATTTTTACCTTTTCATCTATGATTATTTATGACTTTCTAATTAAATACCACATGGAATTTCTTACTAAAAATCATAAACACTCATTTTTATCTATAAAAATATAAACATGCATCTATATTATTGAATAACTTAATTTTACCCCAGCTATAGAATTTTTTTATGGACTTTCAGAAATCAATCTTTGATGAAAAAACAACCTCTGCCGAATTTAAATACATTGCAGTATTCATCAAAGATGGCTTCTAGAAAAATTATCAAAATTTTTATAGATGGCATGATTTAAAGCAAAAACTATTCAACCCTATTACATACTTATGTAGTATGCAATTAATTAATGACCTATATGTATATTTGGATGTTAATTTTTATCAGAACCAGGGTAATCATAACATCATCATCAACCATTATCAATCCACCACAGGATGAAGGTCTCTCCAAGTTCAACCCATCTTCTCCGATCTTTAGCTTCTCTTCTCCACATCACCCCTGCACACTTTCTTATTTCATCCATCCATCTCACATGTGGTCTCTTTCTGGGTCTTTTACAATCTCTTGGAATCCAGTTTATGATTTCAATTGTCCATCTATTATCATTTCTTCTAGCAATATGTCCAGCCCAACTCCACTACAGTCTTTTAATTTTTTCAATGAGGGCAGAAACATCTGTTTGTTCTCTTACCCATATATTGTGTTTTCAACCTCTTCTTGTTACTCCCAACATGCATCTCTCCATACTTTTTTGAGTGATGTTAAATAGAATAATTCTTATTAGAATCAAGATAATTGTGTATGGGATGTTAAATAGAATCATTCTTATAAGAACTAGAGTAATTGTAGTTAGTTTTCCATCTGATAAACAAAGCAATATTTATATAGTTTGTAATTAAAAAAATCTTTCAAGTTTCATAATAATGTGTGAATGTATATATAATAAATTGTTAATGCACGTGATAAATTTTTGCAGCCAATAAAATATTTTAGAACTGCAACACTCTCTCTAATGCTTGTTGTATATCTTGAGTTACTAGTCATGTGATGAACTGGGTGTTCTAGTAAATAAAGATTTGTTAGAAAAATTGGTCTGAAAAATTTTACACTGAATAATAGCTCAAGATTCATAACAAGTATTGGAGGATTGTGACACATCGAACAACCAATTCTAAAAACATTACTATAACAATAAACTTGGAAATAATGTTCTTTTCTTATATGGTTACTAATCTATTTATCAGATAAAAAGTGATCACTTTTATCTAACAACATCTATTTTTATATAATAAATCGAGCATTGATATTCAAAAAGACAAACATTTTTTTAGGAGGGGGGGGTAATTTTTGTTTTAACATTAATCAACACAGTTTCAAATAATAATTCAGATGTAATTCTAATGGTTTTAATAAGCCCATAAACAAATTACAGCTTATCAAAAATATGTAATGCTGCAAGAAAGTGGATAATATTTAAAAGTTTATTTAAATGATTCTTTGGGAATCGGGCTTGTAAATTACCATAGTAACATTTTTGAACTTGGTTATTCTCTTAATATGTTTTACATTATCAACTTTACATATATGATAAGCTGTAAATTTTTATACAGGCTTGTAAAACTTTTTTGAATAAATATATACAGATAGAATTTGAAAGACAGTAATACTTTCAAAGAAAAAAAAAGCTAAAATTAAAATAAATAAATTTTTCTTTTTAAAAACCGAGTAGGAAATTCTAAAGAGAATATTATAACAATATTTCAAATAAATGTTGAAATGGACACAAACTTGCAAAACCAATAATTACTTTTCATAGAATTCATAAGATGAAATGAGAGTTTCTTTCAATGAGTACGTTACCAAAAAACAGATGATGGAAAGATTATAATCATATATATATATAAAAAGAAATGATAGCAATTTTGGAAAAATTATACCACAAAATATCAATTGGATACTTTTGATAAAATATTCTACATTGGGAACACTTCAGTAATGGCATATATGGCCAGATTAGTCATGAAGTCATAATATCATTATTACAAGATAAGAAATATCACCATTTTTTGAAGATCACCCAAAACATTGACTAAATTGCAACATATAATTTCAAAAGTTTATGATTAAAAAGAAAAATTTTAATAATAATAAAAAAAGTATTCACGATAGAGTGAAATAACTATGAAAATATTTCCTTTGTATTATGTGCAACTAAGATTATCCAGAAAATTATTCTCTGTAGCTTAAGAACTTAAATTAAATCAAAGATAAACTGGGTTCAGGAAAGTCTGAAGAAGGACAGACAGCATTATTGCATAACTAGAAAATGTCATTAAAAAGTCTAAAGTGTCATTGATTTTAATAAAGCCTTTGATGTAGTTGATCATATTGAATTATAAAACATATACTAGTTATTGTAACAAATCTCTACTTAGACCTAAAAGCTACACTTAAGATAAGCTATTGTGAAACAGATTGATTTTTTATTGGAGCAGAATTAGACAGAAATACATACGGTCATTATACCTTTTTATCTAAATATAATGAGGAAATCAAAGTTGGACATAGACAAGTGTGGATTAGAATTGCTAAAAACATCAGTAATTTTAAATATGCTGATGATGCACTTAAAGTTGAAAAATGGAAAATATATCCATCATCAGTAATGAATAGAATGAAAATATGGGATTGTTGCTAAATACAATAAAAGCAGAAATTAACACAATAGGGTCAACAGTTAACTTCAAAAATTCATAAATAACATAAAAATGGCAATTTTTGCTTTTTGTATTATTCATCAACCCTAAAAAATCCCAAAATCAAGATATTTTCCACAGATACAAGGCAGAGTTTCAGTGAAAAGTTTGAAAAAATATTTCCAGAAGTGAATACATATCTTTGCAAATGAACATAGGAATTGCTTTTTTGGTGAATCCTTATGTATACAAAAATTAAACCCTTAATGAACTATGATTGGAAAGGTACTGATGTTTTTGAGTTGTGGCAAAGATTTTTGAGAATATCATAGTAATGGAAAATAAACAAGTGGGTAATAGTTTAAGTTAGACCTGAACTCTAACTTGAAGATATTGTAAGAAAATTTAAACTGATTTTTAAAATATATACTGCTTGTAAAAATCAGTGGAGAAACAAGAATATGACTAGAAGTGAGATAGGTAAGATTTCATTATCATGATTAAGAATGTCCCTTTAATTAGCCTCAAAAATTCAAATAGATGGTTAGCCATTCTGGAAGAAAAATGATACTCATGTGATTAACAAAAGCATCAATAATGGCTTGTGACAACATACATATACTATAAAATAAATTTGTGTTTTATAGTCTTGAAAAGGAATATGGACATGGTTTTATTCAGATAATGTTAAGATGATTTATGAAGAAAGAAATGACAGGAGGAAAACGATTAAAGAGGCTCTATATATTTCACAAACAGAACACATGATAAATCAATGATATATCAAATAAAAGGTGGCGCTAAACAAAGATATGTTCCAATTTTAATTTTGTATTTATTTTTTATTACAGCAACTTTTTCTTTTTTAATAAAAGAGAGATTTTATTGAGTATAAAATGTTTTATAAGGTAAAAATTGATGTACATAGTGTAATATGGAGATTTGAAATAACACATTGAATTTTTTTGTCCATAGCATTTCCAGAAATTGATCAACCCGTGGAAACTCAAAGCATTAATTCACGAGAAGATTAACCATTAAAGACAAATGAATGTTACAATTAGGAATTATTTGTAAAGTTTAGAGTTTAAATATGAGTAACATTTTAGGAGTACAATATTGAGAAATCCAATTTGCGATGGATAAGTTGAGAATAGGAAAACACTTGGAGATAAAAACATTGAAAATAATAAATTTAAATAGGGTGAATCACTTGCAATTAAAATCATTAGGCCAAACTGCAGCTTACTTTGCAATAATACTTGGATAAAATCGTTTATAACAATAATGCTAAAAAACCTTTATGAATAGCATTTTTTTCTTTCTTGTGAATGAGAAAATCAACGTTGGTAATTATCCCCATAGCACCCTCATCCAAGCTTTCCCCCTCAAAAGTACAAGGATTTAGGCCTCTGGGGCCCCTCCCACCAACCAGACTCTCATTCAATCAGCAAAGTTGAGTGTAATGCAAATTTTAATTAAAAGGTACAATTAGGAATTATTTGTAAAGTCTCAAATTCAAATATGAATAGTGGTTTTGGAGTACAGTATTGAGAAATCCAATTTGTGGTAGATAAGTTGAGAAATAGGAAAACACTTGGAGAAAACATAAAATATGGACTAAATCAATCTACTGTTCAGTTCTTCCAAATGGCCTCGAATATCTTCACAAGAGAGCAATCCTGAATACTTTGGAAAAATTATGGAAAAACTATGGAGAACAAGGAAAAAAAATCCAAGCTTCAAAATGTCTCTGCTGAAAACCATTCTAATCCATCATGAAAATCACATGAACAGCAAAAGGCCGGCCCTATCAATAACAACATTGGAAGTAATAAAATTAAATGAGGTGAATCCCTTGCAATTAGAATCATGAGGCCAAACTGCAACTTATTTTGCAATAATACATGGATAAAATCATTCATGATGATAACGTTAAAAAATCGCCATAAATAATGTTATTTTTCCTATCTTGTGAATGAGAAAAACCAACATTGGTAACGATTACCACAGCACCCTCATCCCAGCCCCCTCCCTCAAAAGAACTAGGATTTAGGCCCCTGGGGGCCCTCCCAACAACCAGACTCTCTCATTCATTCAACAAAATTAAGTGAAATGAAAATTTTCATTAAAAGGTAAAATCTCTGTAGAAATCTTTTGTAATTTCAGTGGCTGCCATATATTTACATAGCATTTTTATAAAAGTTGAAATTATTCTTACTTGTGATTACATTGTTGATATAGCTATAAAAGCTATATGAAAAGAGAGCTAAGAAACTCCCCTTTTTAATAGGGATAGTTTTAGAGAAATTTAATTCCCTAAACTAGGAAAAAGGGAATGAAATGGGGAGCCAGAAACAGAGTTAACTGGAGTCTCTTGCCTCTCTCTAGTGGACTTATATTATTACAGCAACTTTAGAAATGTTTGCAAATCAATTTACAAAGCAATCTGAAAGATATAATATAAGATTAATGCTAAGGTTTTGATTTGAAACAAAAATAAAGTCAAACTTTATCTTCTTATGTTACAAAATAATGATGAATAACTGCCCATTGTATAAGTCCTTATTTATCTATCTAATAAAGCCCTATTTGGATATTGTATAAAATAAGACGAGTATGGAGAAATTCTAAAACTCCTATGTTAATTGATTTTGTAGTTAGCAATGTAATAAAATAATTAACCAAGTAAAATCAACATGCTAAAATTAGAAAAAAAGCTAACCATTTCTGAAATATTTTGAGGGGTTCTAATTTTATTGTAAAATTGTTCTATTTCGAAATGAATTATTCAGTAGATAGTGATTTTTGGATCTATATTAAACAAAAATAAATGAATTAGAAATTTATTTTCAGTCATGATTTATTTAATATTATGAATAGTGACATCTGTCAACAGATTGAGGCAACTGTTCAGACAGAATTAACAATGAATAGAGAATTGGCATAATATATAATAGCGAAAAAAAAACATCAAAACTATTCGATTAATAAAATCGATTTTCTTAATTATAATTCAAAGTTATATTTTATTTTAATGCTCCATATCAAGTAATCTATTATTCTACTTACATTTCAGTACTTTATTATGGACAAAACAGTTTCTTTTTTAAATTTGGAGAGCTTTCAAACAATGGAAAAAGTGTATGGAGTTATAAGAAGTTAATGAACCAATTAATAAAAATATTTAAAAATCATATATATAGATCATTATAAATTTATGATACATACTTGTAAAAGACTGAGAAGTAATACAGGACATGGGCTATTACAACTATGCAAATAATAATACTCAATTGTCACAGGAAATTCATAACTTTTTGACATCCTTTTTATACAGCTTACTCTAGTGCCACCTATAAAAGAATGCATAAATTTTATGATTAGAAATATATGTAATCCTCTATTTACATAAACTTGTAAATCTAGATTTGTACAAACAATTCTTGGCATACCCTGTATATCCCGGTAAAAAGATGACTGGTGATTGTTTTTTTCCCAAACTTCCTGCAGTTAATCTCTGAATCAATGCATGTGTTACATAGTGATGTTAATTTATCTATTGACCACAATAATTTTAAAGTGCTAACATGCCTGGATTACAAATTGTGGCATAAAATGTGACCATGTGTTTAATACCTTAACCTACAATGAACAACATGCTAACATGAATTGGGTGGTAAAGCCATGAATTGCAAAGTCATTTTCAGGTGTTTTGTAAGACTCATAATGGTAGTGAGAGCATTGAAGATGATCTACAAAGAATATAAAACATACATCACATTTCATATCACAATTCATAATCCAGATGTGATAACTTCTTAACATTTTTGTGGCAAATAGCTAAATTATGTCACTATATAACATATATGTTGATTTACAAATAACACTACAAATAGCTTACTGGGGCATATTATGTACATAAACTGCAAAAAATTTGAAAATTTTTATGTACGAATCAACATGGTTTTCTTGTAAATATTTTTTGAAATTTATTGTAAGGCTTATTTTCATTTATTAAAAATATTTTTATATATACTGCACTAAAAATCACATGATCACCATTCTTTACAGCTGTTTTTCACAGAGGCAAAACACTCCATACAGTAGCGCCACTCAATGCAAGCCAAAGTAATCAATGGATGCAGGAAGATTTGTGCATAAAATCCCTATCTAGTGCTTAATCATATACAATCTAGATGTTTGTTTGGGGATATTGGATGAGTATGCACTAGATAGGGATTTATGTACAAACGTTCCTGCATCCACTGATTACTTTGGCTTGCACTGAGTGGTGCTACTGTATGGAGAGTTTTGATTCCATGTATATACTGTATTAGGGTACGTGACAAAAATTCAAGTGAAGGGATTAAAACCAGGAATGTATTACTTTCAAACACATAACTGCTTTCATTCTGCAAAACAATAACCATTTCAAAGATAAATCCTATAATGAGATTATGAAACAGATTCATTTTTATTAATTTTATAATACAAACAGTAAGTAAAATAGCTCAAACAAATCTTAGAGTGTGAAAACTAGATTCACCTAATTCTATAGATGTAAGTCCAATTGTACTTGATAATTAGAACATAAATTGTCAGATTAATGTAGCAGTTATCTAATTATTAACTATTATAAAAATTTAGAAAAAAAAAACAAACATTTGTTTTAAAATAATTTGTGTGTGGGTTCTGATAGTAGTTTTTAAAAAATCAGAAAAAAATAGACATTTTATAATCACATCTTTTATTTTTTTCCAATCACATAATCAATTTCTAAAGTTAAGGGGGATGGGCACATGAGAAAATCATCAAGCATGATTCCAGAATGAGCATATTAAAATAAGCATCAAACATATGTCTTAAATTTAGAGTGACCCTTTTAAAAAGGTCAAAGATTTGAAAATTCATTATATATTTATATTTAAAATCAATACACAAGAAACAATTTTAAAAGAGGGATATAATTTTGTTTTTAAAATCAAAATGCAATAAAAAAAGTTTTACAGTATGCTTATAAATCCATATTGAGTCCAACTTTTCTAAGGCCATGTAATAAAATAAATTCCAAAAACAAATAATAAGATTCAACTTCAGTTGCATCGAAGAATTACAGAGCTAAAACTTGTTTAAAAATTTTTTTTTTCTGAAGAATGTATGAGGAAAGGGACTATTTTCTTGCTTCTCCTTAGTTACATCTGACCATTTTATATAGTTTTACAGTTAGAATATATCTTTGTGTGAGTGGGCAGCATGATTCTTCAAATGACTTTTGTTAGATTATCTTATTCGTGAAATTTACGATGCAATAACTTTATCAATTTGACTTGGAATTATTATTATTATTTATTACACTGATTCCAAATTTATAATATCACATTTAATTAATTTAATTTATTTTACAAATAGATACAATTCTCTGCTTTAGCATCACTACAGTGGCGCACAACATTGCATATCATCCAAAGAATATCAAAATTTCGCCATACCACTACCCTTTATAAAAATAAAAAAAATAGGCAAATAAAGCATTTATTTTAGTTTTTGGCAGTCAAAACATAATTACCATAACAAAAGAAAAATACATAATTTATTTACAAACAAAATATCTATTAATAGTCAAAATAAGAGTCATAGATCACATGACTCTATTCTCTTAAGCTTGTAAGTTATAAACAATGAGGATTGCCAATTCCTCAACAAGCTTTGTGATAAATGCTTAGCTAGAGAAAGCATTTAAAATATCTCTGTCAGGACCCCCCCCAACCTCTGACCATTGTTTCATGCTCTGGCACTCCTCAGAGAGGTGCTAGGATAGTTTCAGACACTAGATCTAAAAACAACCCAAAGCCAGCATTTAACTAAAAGTTATCTATTGAGTGGAAAATCTGAAATTTTCAAACACCTACATGTCTTCAAACCCAGCTATCCAACTTAAATAGCTATATGGGGCTGATAGATCTTCAGCCATACCATATGTTTGTAGTATTAGCAATATCTATTAGCATTACTAGCATTTCCAAAATTATTATATAAAAAAAAACTACCTAAAAACAATCAAAATATTATTAAAAAACGTTTTAATTAAAATTAATGACAACATTGAGCATGTTTTTCAAAGTACAATATTTTAATGTCAGCTTCGATGTTTCTTCTTAGTTTTAAGAGTTAATTAGGCTCAAGTATTACTGTTTTATATATGTTTATAAATGTAATGCTGATAATCTTTTTTCACATAAATAGTTGGTGCAAAATGATGTTAAACATTTAATAGCTTTATTTGCATTTTAAAACTGTTCTTTCTATGAATACCCTAAAATACTATTGTGTTTGCATAATGGAAGAGGTAAAAGATGTAGAAGCAAAATTAAAATTATTAGAGACAGATTAAGAAATTAATGAATAAAAAAAATAAAGAAGAATTAGATAAGAAAGTCCAGAAGGTGGAAGAGAATGTCATGGATGAAGTAGGGAAAGTAAATTGTGAGATAGCATTGATAGGAGATGTAAATATGTAATTACAAGAGAAAATAGAAACAGGTATGTGAAAATGTGTTTGCCTTGAACTAGAATTAGGGATGTTTAGATAATATAAAGAAACAAGGGAGTAGAGATGTTTATGTTATGGGAAGAACAAATAATTTGTCAGAGACATTGGAGAAAGATTAGTAATTTGAGTAATATTAAAGGAAGAGTAGGACTGGTTGCATTATTAGCAAGAATTGACAATAGGTATATGTTAGATAGAGTATGTTCTATAAATGAGAGATTGAAAAAATTGTGTGAGAGAAATAATGTTATGTTTGTGGACATGTGTGATTCTTTTATTAGTAAGAAGGAGTTGTAGAGTAAAGAAGGATTACACTTAGCAAAACAAAGAAGTGAAATATTATGTAATTTTGATTTATAAAAAAAATATACTTCAGGAAACTTATAAGGGGGAAGAAGGAGAATAAATGGGATATAAGAAATAAACAAAGGGTAAATGGTTTAGATATAAATGTAGATGTGGAGAGGGAATAGGTCTGTAAAATTAATGGTAAACAAGTTACTTACAAATGTAATAAGAAAGAAAGAGTCAAAAGAATTTATAAAAGGGTAGTAAGAAAAGAAATTTTGTTAAAATTAGATATTTGAATATGCAAGTAGGAGACCAGAAAAGTGACTGAAATTAAACAAAGCAGTTAAAAATAAAAAGCTTGAGATATTAGCAGTAGTGGGAATGCATCTAAAGGAAAAAGAAGAATGCACACTGGAAGATTTGGTATGGCAGGATATAAATAGTAAAAAAAAAGAAAAAAGGGGTGGTGGTATAGGATTATGTCAAAAAATATGTAAATACTGTTAACTGTCAAGAACATTTGGGGTTTGAGATAACATTAGAAAGATGACTGGATGGTGGCTATAGTCTATATGGCCACTGGAGATAGTCAAATTATAATGGAGTGGAATGGTAACATACAGAGTTTCAAAAGAGGGGAAGAAAATAATGGTTATAGAGGATATGAATGGGCATATTGAAGAAATTGATGATATGAATATCAGGAATGGATAGCTTTTGAACCATCCTTATCAGAGAGTGAATTTGACCATTGGAAATTTATCTAATATTTATAAGGGACAATACACATGGTCTAGAAATAATACATTTTTCACAATAGATTATGTATTAGTAAAGAAAAAGGGAATGGATAAAGTACAGAAAATTAAAATGGTTGATAATGAAGAGAATGTAATGGTGATCATAATTTCTTTTATAATAGAAATGATTAGTAATATGAGGAAAATAGCAATAAAAGTAAAAAGGATAGTGAAAGATGTAGATTGAGAATAAATGATAACAATAAGTTAGAAAAATATGAAATAAAAATAAAAGAAATCATGAAAGAGTGTGGGGAATGAATAAAAGAATTAATGTGGTGAAGTAGAAAAAGTGGCAAATAGGGTTTTAGGTAAGAATATTTAGAAGAATAAATAATAGAAAAGTGAGAATTAATAAAAGGGTAAAACAGAGGAAAAAAGCATGCAGAGAATATAAATGTGCTATTAAAAAACCAAAGAAAGTGAAATAAATGTTAATATTTAATAAGGAAAAATATTTTTAAAAAGTGACTAAAATAAATAATTATATAGAGAGAATGAAATTAAACAGTAAATTATTGGAGTATATTAATAAAAATGGA
The DNA here is from genome assembly GCA_028023455.1 of Epiperipatus broadwayi. NCBI lineage: Eukaryota > Metazoa > Onychophora > Udeonychophora > Euonychophora > Peripatidae > Epiperipatus > Epiperipatus broadwayi. The sequence goes on from JAQFVV010006207.1 coordinate 14,411,156, forward strand.
AGAGATGGAAGCAAAAAATTTTGGAAAATATATTAAAAGAAGGAATATAGGGGAAAGAAAAATAGTATTACTAGATGATGAAGGAATAGAAAGTAGCTCTAGAAAAAAATTAGAGACAATCTTAAATAAATATGTAATGGATGTAGAAAATGTTAGAAGTGAAGGACCGAGTGATAACAAATATGAAAGCATTAGGTTTAGAGAAAATGGAATGAATGAGGCAGGGAAGAAATTAAAAAGGGGAAAGGCAAGAGGTTTAGATGGATGGCCAGCAAAGATAGTGGTTAATTTAGGAACTAGGGAAAAATTAAATCCATTATCATGTTTTATTAAGATGGCACAGAAGAGAAAATTTCCAGATAGCTGGAATAATACAAAAGTAAAGTTACTATTTAAGGAAAGGGTAAAGATCATAGAAAGTTACACAATTATAGACTGATAATGATAACATTAGTGTTATATAAAGTTTTTGTATATATGGTGGCTGAAAAGGTCGCAAAGTGGAGAAGAAAATAATATAGTGGGAGAAATGCAAGGTTTTCGATCAGATAGGCATATAGAAGATAGTTTATTTGTGGTTAGGTTTTCAATCAGATAGGCATATAGAAGATCGTTTATTTGTAATTAAACAACTTATAGTGGTAGACAGTTATATATGGTCTTTATAGATTTAGAGAAGGCATATGATAGAGTCAATTGAAATAGATTATGGGTAAGTTTAGTAAATTTGGAAGTGAATAAAGATTTAGAGGATCTTATTAAGATATTGAATGAAAATAATTACTATATATATATATATATAATCAATTAGAAAATATAGAATCAATTAAAATTAAAAATGGAGTGTGACTAAAGCAAAGATGCCCTATGTCACTCATTTTGTTTTTGTTGTACTTGATAAAAATGGAGAGAGAGTAATAGAAAGATGAGGAAGAGGGGTAGAGATAACTATACATTGTCAAGTCTTTTATTTGCTGATATCTTCTTGTGCACAGAAAATATGGAAGTTATGCTGAAGACATGTGCAAGGTTGGCTGAAGAGATGGGAATTACATTTAGTGAAGAAAAAAAGTAACGATGATAAATGCTGGGGAAAGAGAAGAGAAAGAATTTTTATTGGGGAATACAAAGTTAAATGTGGTGAATTATATAACTATTTGGGAATCATCTTAAGTAATGAGAAAAATTGCTTGGATGAATGGGAGGAAAAATTGATAAATGAAGCAAAGAAAAGAACGGGACTGATAAAGAAATTAATATTGTTTTCATATAATAAATATGATGTAGCAAGAAATGTATGAAAGCAAGTAGCAATATTACGGTAACAATGTATTATGTGTTAGTAAAGGGGTGTCACATTATTTAGAAAGAGTACAAAGAGAAATAGAAAGAAATGCATTAGATGCAGATGTGTGGATGCCAAAGGAGGCAATTCAAAGAGAAATGTGAATGTGATGGTCAAGTTTTTATATGAGAGATGCAAAAAACAAAATGAAAATGTTTGGTAGATTGCAATTCATGGACAATAAGAGAATAGCCAAAACAGTATTTATTTGGGTTATGAGTAAAGGACAGGTACTAAGATGGGCAAGAATGGTTGTATGGTATGCAGAAGATTTGGATTAAGACTTTATGTCGGTATACTTATACAAAAGGGGGGATGATTGTGTTAGGAGAATTGTTGAGTGTTATAATGGTAAAGAATGGGATAGAAGAATAAATGCATAAATAAAACATAGGGAGTTGGAGAGATGGAGAACTAGTATGGAGAGCAAAAAGAATATACATAGAAATAAACAGAATATTGGGTGCAAGTTAATTTATGATAATAGCAAGGAAAGTGTTTTACTGTTTAAGGCTTGAATAGGATCATTAACAACAAGGGAATATACACATAAATAAAAAAAATATGAGTGATTTAGTCTTCAAGTTATGAAAAGAAGGCATAAAAATATTAGGCATCTGTTAGTTGAATGTAAATGCCTGCAAGCAGAAAGAGTACAAATAAGGAAGATGTGGGAGAATAAATATAAACAAAATGATTATACAGAAAGTAGGTTCTTGGTTTTTATGCTGGGTTTGGGAAAAGATAAAAGGGATTTAGATATAGAAGTCATGGAGTTGACAAAGATTATGTTGTGGAAATGGAATGGAGCATAGAGAAAAATATGGTAAAAACTTTGGGTGTGAAATGAAAAGTGAAGGTAAAGTGGTTAACAAGTTTCTCTGGGTGTAGTGGCTGAGAGATTCCTGACTCTGAGAAAGGAGAAGCCACAGTGTATTTCATCTTATATAAAATTTTAAATTTTTTTTTTTTTTGCTAAAATTGTTTGCAAATTCTAAAAAAGTTATTGTCATTGGAAAGACATATGTATGAGCATCAATTAGATTGGAAATTAGGTGAGTTACAAGATTTCTCAAATAGTCAGTCAAACAAAAAAAAGGATTAAATTAATTAAAAGCTTATAAAAATGTATATTTTAATTTAAATCTGTTTTTTTTTTTTTGGTAATATAATTCTTTTTTTATTATTATTCACTTAATTCGTTTGATTCTTATTGCAATTTCCAACTTACAAAAAAAACAAAACAAAACAATTTTAATAACTTTTTTATTTATATTTTTTCATAATCCATGTAATTTGCCTAAAGTATATATTTTCTACTCATTTGATTTAATAATATTGTATTTCTTTTACTCAGTAGACATACATATACTCATTTTTCATATTCTATTATTAACGGTAATAAAAATTATTTATATTTTTAAGTGAGTTGGGTAATAATCCGTTGGTGATGAAAGTCACCAGTACAAACAAATGTTTAAATAAAGACTGAATAAAATACATTTACAATCTTCTAAAAGAAAATGAATTAATTTTTTAAGTGAATATTGGATAATATTCCGATCAGGAAAAAATTCTTATTCAAAATGTTGGTTTTGCTGCTAATTTTACAATTTAAAGTATGCTGTCATGTCATGAAAACATGCTGGAATCATTAAGCATTTATTTGGTGAAAGTAAGGTGTACACATGATTTACTATCTGGCTTTAACTCCTGTTGAATGAATATTTTAAGTGACATTTTTATCCAATAAAATGATTACAATTTGGGAACTGTACACTACTGAGGTCAGTGCAGTCATCCACTACTTTCAAAAGATGGCTATGCCTTGGAATTACTATGTTTGAGAAGTTTGTGTGTATAGCATGTTATACTGATAAAAATGTAAAATTCTATAAAAGTAATGACTTGCGAACTGCCGTATATGAACATTTTTGTACAAATCAAAGCTACGCTTTCATTTGCATTTTGCAGGACATAAAAAAAAACTTTAGTCCAACTCAGTGATTGTAAGAAATAATATTTTGCTTTGTTTTTTTATTGAATAAATATATAAGCTAAAAGTTTAGTTGTTGGAACATTATTTCTTGCAAAAAAATGTAAATATGTGTTTGTTTATTTCCAGTAAACAAAGTTATAGATTGCCATTTTGAATGAAATAAGATTAGTTCTCATCATTTTCGCAAATAATGTGATTCAGTTCAAAACATAAATACATGTTTGTTTATTAGCACTGAATAAAGTTATACGTCACATTTTTATATTAAATAAAGTTACTCGTTATAATTAAAAGTAATGGACTAAGTTTGTCAGAAGATCCCGTGCAGACGTTATTTTACGAGATTGCAAAGTTAGAAAAATATCATCAATATACATGTGAAATCTCACCACCAGACTAATACGTAGTATACTGTGAAATTGTAAATAAATATGGGGATTTAATTTTGAAATAAAAAAAAAAGATTTATAAAGAGCAGTAAGCTAAGAAATTTAATAACTCATTAAGTTTGGTGTTATCACTTGGATATATTATCCATCTGCTTTTGCATAGAGAACGTTTATATTTATATATGACTTGGTAAAAGATTTTGATTTTTAAGTTATAATTTAATTTTTTGTTTTAATTAAGATATAAGTGTAGTTATTTTAATTAAGTATTATATCCCCACAATTTTATTAAATAATTAGAAGATAAAGTAGCAGGTATTTTACGGTAGAGGTTTAAAGTATAATGCAAAAAAAAAAAAAAGGAAAAAGAATGAATTCTAAATAACTATTTAAATTTTACATTTCAAATATAGAAGCCTTATTGGCTTTGTGAATACGTGATTAAGCACGTGGGATTTTCTAAAAGAATTTCAAAGCTACAAAAAGACGACACAGATAACTTTAATTGAACAAAAGAAAAAGAATTCAAAGTAAAATAAGTGTCACCAATGGATTTAAAAAGAAAATTTCGTGATATTTTAACAGAATTTCTGATACGATCTATCAAAGATATAACTTGAGTTCAGAAATACGTAAACAATCTTAGTGATTTATAAAATGCTATAAAAAATATTTACTTTATAATAAAATACGTTTATCTTTTTATTATTATTTTGCCAATAAACATCACATGATCATTATTTCTTATGCTGGCTCTTAACTGTTATTAAAACAGGCAAAACTCTCTATACGTACTGCAACTCAGTGCAAGCCAGAGTAATTAATAACAGTTAAGAGCAAGCATAAGAAATGACGATCATGTGATATTTATTGGCTTAAAACCAATCCTGCCTAATAGGATAGTGATGGCTATGGTTATTAAAAAACTAAAGACACCACAATGTATAGGGACTGAATTGAGTTCAGACGTATATGACTATATAAGCTGATGAGCTTGGATTGAAAACATTATAGTGTTTTTAATTTAAGTCTCATAGTTTTATAGTTAAGTAGAGATAAAAGGTGGCTGCTGGAGGGTTGCATTTGATTCTAAAATCTAGGTACAGTGCTCTCAGATCCAAGGCTCCTCACTGACGAAGGCCACAAGATGGGGGTTTTATGCACAAGCCTTCTGGCATCCATTGATTACTCTGGCTTGCACTGAGTGGCAATATGTATAGCGAGTTTTGCCTGTTTTTATTTTATTTTGTAGGTTGTAGCTTTTGAAACCCAGGAAATAATTTTCTGTCATATATATTTTTTCACACAATAAATATTTATATATTTCTCTCTATTTCTCCCTCCCTTTCCATATGTATCCCTCCTTCCATTCATACTCTATTATCTTTTCTTCTCTCTCTTTGTTAAGGAAAGTTTTCAAATTGAAGCTAATTAAATATCAAATCCAAAATTTCATACTAATGTTTTTTTTTCTAAATGGATTTTATACAAATTTTGCCTTTATTTGACAAAGAATTTATACACAATCAAATGTCATCTATAGCTAAAGATTATTTACAAATTTAGTGTTGTTTTATATGTGTATATTAGGACGCAATTTTCTATTCTTTAGACTACATATATTTAAATAAAAGAACTAATGTTTAGATATTTGTAGTTAAATGCAATTATTAATTTACAAAATCATTTGCTTATCAAATACAATGTTGATACTTATACACCCACACACCCCTTACTGTAATTCTGTTCGTAGCATTTTCTTAACTTATAACAAATTAGTGTCAATATGTTTAGATTTCAATTAGTTTTAATTAAAAGATATTAAAAAAAAACAATTAGCATTAATTCTCTTAAAATTACCATTTTGAGTAATAAAATTACTATTTTATTTAATTATGTAATAATAAAAGCGTATTTATTATTTAAATATTAAAAATGATATTAACGCCTTTTAATAAATAATTTAGTTAAAAAGTGTTAATGTATATTAGTTATATAAAAAGAAGAGATCGAAAGCGAAATACATGGAAGAGAGAACAAATAAGTAACATTGAAAAAATTAAGGGAGTTAAATGGAGTTGGTCTGGATATATTGCTAGAAAATATGAAAAAGAGTCAGTTGAAAATTCAAATAAGATTTTAAAAGATTGCCAAATACCTAAAAAGAGATTGCGTGTGAGATGGATGGATGAAATAAGGAAGTTTCCTGGTAAATTGTAAAGAAGAAGCGTTAAGGATTGGCTAAATTGGATTAAACTTGGAGAGACCTTTACCCTGCTGTGGATCTGTAATGGTTGAAAATGATATATATGTATCTTTAATTTGATTAAAAATTCAAACAACATGCTATACAATAGGCATACTTTTTTTCCCCCAACTAAACAGGAATTTAATTCCGCCAACGTGAACAAAAAGATTCACTGCATTTCAAAACAATACTTATTCTAGAAAAAAACAACAACAGATAAATTAATTTTTATATCATCATCATTATTGTCAACCATTATCAATCCACTGCAGGATGAAGGTCTCTCCAAGTCAATCCATCTTCTCAGATCTCTATTCTCTCTTCTTCACAATAGTCTTGCACACTTCTTTATTTCATCCATCCACCTCACACGCGATCTCTTTCTGGGTCTTTTATAATTTCTTGGAATCCAGTTTAAGATTTCAATTGTCCAGCAATATGTTTAGCAAAATTGTTTAGCAATATGTCCGGTCCAACTTTACTTCAGTCTTTTAATTTTTTCAATGATATCAGCAACATCTGTTTGTTCTCAATTTTTATATATCTGTCATTAAATAATAAAATTCCTGAATCTTCCTGATTGACTAAAGATACTGTCCAAAAGATTTTTATTTTATCCTCAAAAGAAAAAAAGAAAAGTTTTATTCTTATTGGCTAAAACTTTTATTGTCAAAATTATTGCATGGAAGGGAGACATAGATTTCTTATTGTTATAACTTAAAAGAAATGCAATATTAACTAGTACAAATCTAAACAAAGTCCAGATAACACATCTTACTACTTATGAAATTGTTTGATATAAGATTCTAGTTTAAATAGCTTTATATAAGAATATTACTTAACAATAAAATGAGTGTAGTAATATATAAAACAAGGCAAGCTATCATAAATTGTTGCAAAAGATAGTTGTAAGTGATATTTTATATATATATATATAAATTTATTGCTTTCCATGTCTAGAATATACAAATTAAACTTTATTCAGTGATTATTTTATTTCACAGATTTTTAAAGAAATCAATCAGTACATAAGCATTATATATATATATTGCTTATAACACTTCTTTCGTATATACTTCAATGCAAACAAATTTTCTTAAAAACTTCTTTATTTTCCTTACAGTTTTGACTGTTCAGCAGTCTTCATCAGAGCTCTAATTTTCTTCTCTGCTTTAATTAAGAAGATTAGAGCTCTGATGAAGACTGCTGGATAGTCGAAACTGTAAGGAAAATAAAGAATTTTTAAAAAAATTCGTTTGCATTGAAGTGTATATGAAAGAAGTGTTATAAGCAATACATATATATGATTATATGAAGATATGCAAAGAAAGTGAAAGAGAAGAATAAGAGAATATACATAAGCATTAATTCTTCATTGTTTTTGGGGAAAATTAAATTCTGAAAATTATATGCATTGATATACCTAATGACTTCAGATAGTGTAGCTAATTTAAAGCTTTCTAATATATAGGTAATAAAAGTCAAACCAATTGTTCATCTTAAAAATTACCTAAGTCTGTCGTCTTGCCTGCCAAAGTTATTTTCAAGGTTATTTTTTTGCCTATCATTATTTTCTATATACATAGAACTATCAATAAAATCAAAGATGTTTTATTATCTCATATTGTATCTCTGTTTATTTTATTTTGATGATGTTTTCCTAATCTTTAGAGGTCTTTACAGTATAATATAATTATAAACTACATCATATCTAACTGCACAATTTCAATTATCAACAATCCAAAAAAAATGTAAACAAATAAACAAAAAAAAAACATTAAAATTCTCAAATTTCATGATCTTCAAGCAGACATTTTTCTTCTCTGAGGGCCATACATGATCATGTTTTAAAAAAAATAAATTAAAATTTGTAAATAAATTTCAAAATATACACAGTAGCTAATTTTCCATCTCAGAACAAGTACACAATTATGTTTAATAAAACTTCTTCAGTTTATGTTGAAAGCACATATATTTTATTCTCCATTATTATTTTTTGTAGTTTATATATTTTGTTAATAAAATATTTTCTAAGCATAATACTAAACATTTTACAAAATGTTAGAACATACTAAAAGTTGATACTGACTTAAAAAGATCAAAGCAATTTCTAATTTTTTGATAATAAGACTAATATTATGTTTTTTAAGAGAAATAAGTTAATAGGAAAAAAAAATTGCTCAAAGCATATTTAATAATAATCAAGGAAGGATATTTTGCTATTTACTTTATTTTAAAAATAAAAATATGTAAATTTTTTTTCTTATTCTTATTGCTTCAGTGAATACACGAATAAACACTCACTCATTAAAAAATATATACTTGTTCTCTTAATTTATTATTAATAACTATATTATTATTTTTAAAATAAATTTTTTATATTATAATTTTAATTTGTATATGCATATTATATATATATATATTGAAGCAGTCAATCTTAGCTTAAGATTGAGCTTCATAGTTCCATCTACTAACTTGTGTTTAAACCCTATATCACATCCCGCTCCTTTTGTCATGTATGTATATTTTATATATACATTTGAGATGCACACCTACATTATAAAATTTTAACTTTTAAATTAATATTTTTATTATTATTAATTTTATGACTATTAATTCCTTTTATTAAAATACATAGGTGTGGCTCAAATATATATATACAGGAGCAAAATACTAACAAAATATTGATTTTTTTGTAAATATTTTATTATATGTCATTTGTACAACTTTTTCTTTTAAAGTATTTTTTCTTTTAAACTGTACATTATGTAAAATCCAATATGTAAGATGCTACAGTTGATTGTCTAAAAATAATTAAAGGGTTGGAAACACTATTGTTTTAATCTGGGGAAGGTATTTTTAATTAAAGTTTTTACTTAAAAGGGGATTAAGATTAGAGATACTTTTGTTATAAACATGTTGTCAAATCTATTTCTAATCTGGAAATAGATTTGAATTTATTTTTGGACGTTATCTTACTGTTGCATCTTCAAAAACAACCGATAAAGAAAAAGTATAAAATGGCTGTATTTTGAAGGACAGATTAGATTAGCTATTATTGAGAAAACTGATTGCTACTGGACACCATGCTGTTTTGAAATCTAAAAATGATGTAGTAAAAACTTTTCCTGACCCTTGTGGGTCATCTTCCACTGCTGTAATATTTTGCTGCCCCAAGAATGAAGTAAAAGCCGACCTAAGAACTTTAGTATGCTGATAGAAGCTTGCTGCCACTGAAGAACTTGCATTTCAAGTGCTGTGCACATGCCATACTTTAAATTGGACTCTTAAAATTGCAAGGTAACTTTTCAAGCCATCACCTCAAACTAAATCTAGCCTAACTCATCTATCAATATTTCTTCTAATGTATTTAACTTTGTTTTTGTTTTAATATGTAGTTTGCTCTTAAGTAATTTATTTTAATTCTCTCTCATATGCTCTTAACTTTGGTGCGGTCATTTATTTACATGTATTTATTATTTGATTTATATATCTGCTTGTGTATTATTATTATTATTATTATTATTATTATTATTATTATTATTATTATTATTATTATTATGCCAATCTTTAATAATCTGACAAGTTGAATTTTGTAAAATCTTTTCCACTTTTTAAGTAAGCCTTCATGAATTAAGTTTATTAACGTTCCCTTAAAATATAACATATTGTTAATAAATACACTCACAAGATTGTTTTATGAGCCAACATTTTATTTATGTTTTAATATAAAAAAATATATTTGTTTTTCTACCCTGGGTGAATTCAGAGCTTAGGCTAATTAACACTTTGAAACCTTAGTTAAATGTTATTCATTTCTGAAAAGGTGATCGATTATTTGTTTTTTATATAACTGCTAGTCTTTTTTTATTTACTCTTAAAATATCAAATACAGTACTTATATATTCCAGTTATTATAAAATCAAAGAACGTGGGATTGAATTATTTTAAATAGTCGAAAAGGGAAGGGGTTAAATCTTCATGTTTCTTTTACTAAATAAAATCTTAACGTATTAGGGAAATCTTAATATTTTACTATTTTAGTTACTAAGTAAAATCTCTCTCTCTCTATATATATAACTGCATAGCATATTATTTGTCTAAATTATAGTATTTAAACTAGGGTCATTTATTTTTAAAAGCAGTAAATCTTATGCAATGTCGTTAGTGACATTCATTCATACTGCGTTACTGACATTTAGTCTATCTTTGTATATATATATTACGTGCTTCTAGTCTTCTAATCTGGGGGTTGCGAAAAGTTTGAACCCATAGATTTCTTCTCATATCTCATTCCGTAGATAGTTGAGCTATCCGGAACCACATTTATTCCATATAAAATGCCTCTGGCGGTGATCCTGTAAGTTTGGCACACACTATGCATATCTGCTTTCTTCGTATAAAAAGGCCTCTGGCGGTGATCCCTAAGTCTGGTGAATGCTATGCCCATTCACTGTCTTTGTATAAAATGCCTGCACATTGGTAATGACTGCGGCATGTTTTTCCACTTCGTTCTCATCCAGAAGCATGACTTTTCCTATTATTTCTTGGCTAATAACGTCGTATTATTATTTCTTTTGCTTCATGACCCAGTTTTAATGCTCTAATATTAAAATTGTGCTCTGCTCAAAATATATATAAATGCCAACTATTACTAGTTTTATTAATTAAATTTATTTCAGTCTTATACAATCCCACCGTCGTAATTTATTTCTGTATTTATGAGTATATACCTTGGGGAAAATAAAGCGTTCGTCTTATTATTGTTAAAATAATTTTTCATTAAATATTTTGTCATAGATTTAAATATAATCTTTCAAATGTATTTTGTTTATTTTCATGACCTCAATGGTGTGAAAATAGTTTATATCATACGTATAATGAATTTCAGAACGCTCCTAGAAATATATATGTTAGTCACCATGTTTCTGAACCGTAAGTCAAAGTGTTAATGGCAGTATTATGTAATTCTTTCTAATAATCAATTGGCATCTTAATATTGGACCCACCAAAGATATGTGTTTATGTATAGTATATATTATTTAATTAATAAAAGAGCATATGAGAAATAATAGCATGAATGACACTATGTAATCATCAACCGCTTGCTCATTCCCGTGCATACTAATGATTGCAATTAATTTACAAATGTATATTAATTTGTCAGTATATTAAACTATATTTTTATTGTCTAACTTATTTGAGTAGTTCAAATTCCTTTTTCTCCACTTCCACATTTTACAGCCATGCTTATATATATTTTAGTTTAGTCATAGTTAATAGATGTCTCATTGTTTTGCTCAGCTTTGCTAGTCAGCCGGATTAAAATTAATTCTCATGTGCCATCACTATTATGTTATTCATTAGGTGTTAGATCTGGAGCTTAGAGAGTGAGTTCGAATCCAGGCTGGTCCCTGACCTAAATCTCGGGTTTGAAGTACATTTTGTAAGTTCCAGCTCATGTTAGATGGATAAACATGTTATATATAAATATAAATAAAGTGTCTGCATTACATATATATTAAAAAATACTGTATACCTCAATAAAGAATACATGTTCTCTTTTCATCAATTTTTATCAACAAAACATGAACTGTTATATGCTATACACATTTGTATGCGAAGGGACTTTGAGCAAAATAGAATAACTCAGCCCCATATAACTATTTGAGTTGGATAGCTGGGTTTGAAGACATGTAGGTATCTGAAAATTTTAGGTTTTCCACTCAATAGATAACTTAGATAAATGCTGGCTTTGGGTTGGTATTTTTAGATCTAGTATCTGAAGCTACCCTAACACCTCTCTGAGGAGTGCCAAAGCACGAAACCATGGTCAGAGATTGGGGGGGGGGTTCTGACAGAGATATTTTAAATGTTTTCTCTGGCTAAGTATTTATCACAAAGCTTGTTGAGCAATTAGCAATGCTCATTGTTTATATCTTACAAGCTTAAGAGAATTGGGTCATGTGATCCATGACTTTTATTTTGACTATTTATAACTTCACTGTATTTCAAAGCTATTAACTCAACAATTTATTCTTCAAAATTCTTGATATAGCTCTTGGTATTCTTTTGTTTTTTTCAAATGATAACAGTTGCTTTCTAAATTAGCTGTTATTACAAATTTGTAATAACATAAGGGTTTTTTTTAAATCAGAGTTGCTCTACTCTTGTCGAACACACTAGACCAGAAGATTAACTATTACTCTGGTTACTGAATGTGAATTCAGCCTTATGAAGAAAACATTAAATACCTTAACCAAACTATATATATATAAGAAAATTCTTTCTACTATTATCTCTATATTTCTCTCTGTTTTGACAGTGGTAGCATAAATATTAATTTGCCCTAAAATGATGGCAAAATTAAACATAATCATAATAGAAAAACTTTTTTTTTATCAAAATCAATGTTTCCATTGCTTAATATTTATAGCTTCAAAACAATACATGATTTTTCTGTTTACATTTAAATACATTTTTAGGAGAAGTAATCTATTCTGTAACACTTCCAACTAATATTGATTGTTTACCCTAATTTACAATAGATGGCTCTGGAGTAATGATTTAAAATATTTCCTAAAGCATGTATTAACCTTCTTAGCTCATTACTGAATATCCATTGATTACTCTAGCTTATAGAAGATGACTCTGAAGAAGATAAAATAGAGTGAATTAATAAATGCTTTTAAATGCAAAGATTAATCTTCTTAGCTAATATCCTACCTGAAAATTTTCACTATCTATAATAAATCATGCTGACTAAATATATGTTTTCTCATCCAATTTCATTTGAATATGGAAGCATTTAATGAAGATACAGCAGAATTGGATTATATTTTGACTAATACAAAATATGTTTATAATTCTCTTAATAGATTCGACACAGAATGTGAATACTGATTAGTAAGATATACAATACATTTTAATGCAAAAGAGAGACAAAAATTATTAAAAATAATATTCATAGTTGATATTCTTAAGTTTCAAAAACTTTCCAATGAATGTAAATTGGAACTTGCAAATTATTTTAAAATACTAATAAATTTTGAAGATGGTTCAGATTTGAGTCAAATCAATTATAAGATAACTGAATCACTGTTAAAAACCAAAAAAGATAGCTGGTACAAAAAAAGGCAATATATGAATAAAATTTCTACTGAAACAAAACTATGTATGAAATAAAAGGAGAAATACAAAAATATATAAAAAGGATCTATTAAGAAGAATTGAATAACTAAAGTTTTGTAAAATTTTACAAAAAGAGTTAATAATGATTTACGAAAATATAATTACAAATTAGCAAGGAAAACTATAGAAGAGAATACAAGTCTCAAAACTAAAAAAACAATATCTTGAAATTGGTAGGAAATTTCTTTCTGCAATAAGAAGAAAAGATGAAGTGATTAGTAAAATAGAGATGGCATCTATGAAGAATTATCACCTAAAATCACTACATCTGAATTGCATTTTAGATGAAAAAGTGAAGCATACACTTAAATATAAATCTCCAGGTAATGATGAAATTGCAATTGATATCTTAGAAAAAGCAGGTAAAAAAATAGAAAGAATTAGTGGGAAAATATGTACCAAATGTCTAATTGATAAAAATGCACCAGTTCATTGAAAGAACTTATAATACTTCATTCATATACACTCTAATGCAAGTAATTTTCTTAACCTTCTTTATTTTCTTACAGTTTCGACTGTCCAGCAGTCTTCATCAGGCTACAAGATTTGAATAATACAAATACATAATTATCATTTCAGATACATATGTATAAATCATATATAAATCAAATATATATATATATATCCATCATTTTACATACATATATATAAAATACACACATACATATCAAAATATACACATATAATTTCTTCATATATATATACCCATATAAATCTATATGACCCCTAGTTACCAAGATGATTACAACTCCTCTACAGTGAAATTTGGATTTTAACCAATCAGAAGAACAAACTGAATTTATATGTGGTTTTAGAACAATGGATCATATTCAAGTGTTGAGAGAAGTTTAGAAAAGTCCAAGGATTATTAATTGCTATGATGTTTTGGATATTCATTATGAAAAGGTATTTGATCTGAAAAGAATTTCTACAATGATTAAAATATTCCAATCATGGTATAGATCCAGGATATTGTCACATTCTGAAAAATGTTTATTAAAATGCAATAATAATGATTAAATTACATAATTATACCAAGAAGATTAACAGTGAGAAGGGCTTAAGATAAGATGATTTCATATCTCCACAACTTTTTTTGGCACTTTTACAAAAAGGTATTTTGTGGATTAAAATGAGAAGTTAAGGGATTAAAAGTGAATGGAGATGCACCATCCAGATGTTGCAAATGATGAGATTGTTTTTGCCTCTAATGCTTCAAAGCTTAAGAAAATGTTGCACAAGTTATTAGAAGAAAGTAAGATTAAGGAAAAATGCTAGAAAGACTAAGGTAATATCCAATTCATTTTCCCAGAGGAAAAAAGTAAAGACTGGCAAACATGAATTAGAAAAAGTTAACAACTACAAATACATTGGTCAGATTATTAATATGGACATAAACATAAGATAAAATTAATCATAGAATTAAACTTGGATGTAATTCTTTTGGTTAAAATAACAACTGAAAGGAGACCCTTTGATTCCTCTTGGATGCCTTAAAGGAACTGAGCAGGGCAAATTCCTAATGTCCACTCCATATGTTCTTGTCATTACAGCTGTTATTACTATGTGATTATTCATATAGTATATAAAAATGGATGGGCTGCTCACCAACACGCATTAGCCAGTGTGGTGAGTTTATTGGCTTTTTACCTCTGAGTTTAAGATCAAGAAACAAACTTGGAGAGACCTACATCTTGCAGTTGATTGATAATGGTTGATGATGATGACTTGTTAAAAAATAGGTTTTTCCAGTTTTTACTATGGATCTGAGACTTGGACACTTATTGGAAAAATAGTTTAGAGACTTCAGACCATTCAAAGAAGGGATTGAAAACAAAATACATGGGTGATAGAACATCATTGAAAAAAATAAAAACTGATAAGGACTGAGTCACATATTTAAAAGAGATAATAATAGATGGACAGTTGAAATCTTAAATTGGCTTCCAAGAGATTGTAAAATATCTGTAAAAAGATCATATGTGAGATGAGATGGATGAAATAAGAAAGTTTGCTTGTGTGATACGGAGAAGAGGCTAGAGATCAGAGAAACTGGAGACTTGCAGAAATCTTCATTCTGCAATGGATTGATTAGTTTAAAATGATGATGATGAATAAAGATATCCTTTCATTGTGTTATTTTTAGTACTCTTTATTTGTAGCTATGAATTTTTGTGACCTCTGGAATTTTAACATTTCAGTTCCAGATGTAATTTCTGTTTAGTATATTTAATGACATGTTATTATGAAAGAATATCTTATTTTTAAATTGAATTTTTTTGACATCACCTGAAATTTATTAAATAATATTTTGTTTATATTACTGAAGTATAATATTTTTAGTACTTGTACCATTAACCTTTTTGCCCCTTGAAATATGATGGTCTTTCGGCTTTGAAATTACATGGATGGCCTGATCTCATATATTAGGATGCTTGATAATAATGTAATTTATTAAACTGTTTAATTTTTATATCTATCTATCTATTTTTAAATTTTTATCAAGATATATAACATTAAAATATAGCAATATTCATATTTGTGAATCATGCTAATAATTGCTAGTCGCTCATTTCCTATAGCAAATACCTCACATTGATTACTTCCAAACCAATACATTTTGCTACTGTATTGCTGCTTATGATTAATACATGTGGTATTAGATTTATTGAAGAGTGTTTATCTTATAAATCATAATGACCGTTTTGTTTTCACTTAATAATTTTTTTGCTTACTAGCTTATACATTTGTTTAAAGTATATTGAGAAAGTATTTAGATTCTATTAGTTTTACATAAGGTTTATTCAGATAAACTATTTATTGTTTTTAAGCTTATTTCGTTAATTAAGTGTATCAATGCAGTGGAATACATCAATTTTTGAACTCTGATTACATAACCAAGACATCATAGCCATTTTCTTTAGGTACAAAAAGCTATTATTGACAACCAATTTCTACTAATAAACCAATCTAGATTAATTTTTTAAACCTTTTTATTCTTCGTTTAATTTGAAAAAAAGTACCTTAATTTAAACCCATTTATAAATTTTGCCTTTCTTATCCATAAATTATGATGAAATTTTAAGAATAAGTATATAATATTCATGCATCACTAGGAATCGACTTGATGACCCATTATAATAATAATGATGATAATACCAGTACTACTACTAATAATATTAGTAATAATTTATTTTATTTATTTATTACACAAACAAAACATATACATATAAAAAAGAATAACTCCAAACAAGCAGAAATTATGTCAAGAGTTATTCATAAGTTATTATTTTTTGTTACAAATAATAATAAATATGTACAATAAATATCTGAAGAAAATAAATCTAAAAGAGAAAAACTTACAAATATTGATACAAAGAATAAATAATAATAATAATAATAATAATAATAATAATAATAATAATAATAATAATAATAATAATAATAATAATAATAATAATAATAATAATAATAATAATAATAATAATAATAATAATAATAATAATAATAATAATAATAATAATAATAATAATAATAATAATAATATTTTCCTGATGATAGGGATCCATCATGACTTTATGAGTGTTAGTTAGATAGAGCTTGGCAGGTGTAAAATATGTGCTGTTGTGTTTCCTCTGCTGTATAACAAAGACTGTAGAAAGGATCAATGTTGGTGTATAAATGTTGAAAGTTAAGAAAATATGAAGTTGGTAGTGCATGGAGATTGACACACAATATGAAATTGAAGTAATTATGCTCTAATGACCATTTTCTGAACCTTTGGAGTAAGTGATGATTGTTGATTTCTAGCATTGATTGGTACAAGTGTTCCTGCAGAGGCATCTGGGTATAATAGGTTGTAGATTTTCCAGTATATGTATTTGTTTGTAAATTGAATATGTATTTGTCTAGATATGCTTGTGACAAACTGTATGAGGAATGGTATATATATTCAGATGATGGTGGTAATCTATCTGTTGGAGTGACTGTGAGTAAGCATGAAAGTGTAGGGAACTGCCTTATGGTTGATGCCACAAGGTTTACGAGTTTTTGTATGTGACATTTTTGCATTTCTTGATAAACATTATGGAATCACATCAAAAACCTTCTACACCCACAATTTGTGCAGTTATATTCTTATTATATGAATTCTGGGTGTACTCATTGCAGCTTCACATTCAGAAATAATATTAGACTTCATCCAGCTATCTTTACAAACAAACTGCAACTATTAAAGACCCAAGATTGCAAAATTACTCCAAACATTGTAGCTGCAGCATGGTCACTTATAAAACAACCTTTCAATCTATAACTAGAGTACATTGGTTTAAATAATCAACAATCAATCACATCTTCACAAACAGAACAATAGATATTGTTCAATTATGCAGTTACTTTCCAAGTAATCACCTAATATTGTAAATACATATTAAGACTACAATGGTCATACCACTATAAGAATAACAAGAACAACAAAAACACCTGCAGGAGCTCACAAGTGAACTCATTACAAGTAGAACTATTACAATCAATGAATTATAGGCATGATTGCTCCTGTAACCCATCATAATCAGATTATGTAAAATCTAACCCATCGTAATAAGATTATGTAAAATCTAATGTAACCTTTTTGAAGAATTAAGAAAGATCTATCTTTGAAGCATAATAATAATAATAATAAGAACGCGCATGCGCGTGTATGCCTAAGTCATCAAGAACGAAGGTCTTATTGATAATCTTTCCCCCCCCCATATTCTAATCGTTTTCACACTTAAAAACTGTGATATATATCTGTAATTGATAAAGACAGCGATGGCTGATTACTGAACAGTTGTTTTCTAGCAAAAAGTAAGTAATACGGTCGTTCATAACAAAAAATAAATTCTAATGTCATAAACAAGCATGGCGTCGCGTCAAGAAGCAAACGACGTAAATTGCGCTCAAACAAACGGCGATAAAATGAAAACTGCGACTATCGCAAAAACATACACAAACGTAACAAAAATAAACCAGCAGCTTCGCAGCATCGAAAAAAGTCCAGCATTAACACAGACAGCAAGATTTAGGAAGGTAAATCAAGCCGACATAAATAATTTAAACCTCATAGAAAACAATAATGAAGAGCCCTCCCCAACGATATGAATCAAGATGAACTGCAAGAAATAAACATTAATTTCAACAGCACCATCCCAAAAAAATTATTCGCAACTATCCAAAAATTTTTTTCACCGAGATCATTAGTGTTAGCTGTCACTGATAGGAATTTAACACTCTATAAATTCCCCAGAGAGCTTCTTTAAGAGGAGCTGACAGCAACAGCATTGTGGGATACAGTCTCTAGTATTGGAGAGCATCCAAACTCGCGATATGCTGCAATTCAGTTTTTCGATGAACATCAGCGTGCAAGATTTCAAACTAAAGTAAAAACTTTGGGAAGCTATGCGCTAATAATAGTCGATCAAAGCTTGCAAAACTATTGTAACGGAATAATTAAAAACACTTACTTCGGATATACTATTCAGGATTTTCAAAAATTAATACAGTCATTTGGCAAAGCTATTTATATAAAACAAATCTACTTATCCGACACCTCCATACCGGTTTTCAGCAACAACTTTCATTTCAAAATAAAGCTGAATGACAATGTAAACCCGGAGGATATTCCAACACAAATAATTGACCAGAATGCAATACTGACTATTCACATAAAAGGATTAAGGCCGAGATGTTTTGCGTGCGGTGAAACCGGACACTTAGCAATCGATTGCAACACCAAAATCAACCAGAAAAACCAACCAAGCTCTGAAGATCAACCAACAGAAGCTCACCAACCGGAATCAAACAGTACAAAACAGATAATGAAAACAACTAATAAACAAGAAAAAATTAATAATAAAACCACAGATCAACAGCAATTGAATAATAAAAAAACTGCACACACATTGCCAGCACCTGAAATTCTGGATTTATCAACAAAATCAACAAATAGAATTCAAACCCCCACTGATAAAAAAAAAACAGAAAGTCAACAACTTCAAGAGGCTCCAATGGAAAAAATAGCGCACAATCTAAGTCAGCCTACCAAAGATACTGATGAAAAAGAGATAATAAAAGAACAAATAAACTCACACAGTAATAGTGATCAAGAAAAAATATATATAACACACCAAACACCCAATATTAAAAATAATACAACAATGGAAATTATGGAAGCTATCACCCAAAATATGCCTCAAATCACCAAAGCTGACACAGAACAAAAAAGAAGACCAGGCCGCCCACCAAAGAAAAATAGAGGGCCCAAAAAAATCAAAACAGAATCCAACCTTAGCTTTTCTGATCACAACAATACAACTACAGTGGAAACAGATGAAGATCTGGAAATGGAATATGAGAATGAATGGGAAGAAACACCAGATCAACCCTAATATTTAAATCTCAACCAAAAAACATATAATGAAAATAAAAATTGCGGAAATCAATGTCAGGGGTTTGAACTCAACCTCAAAAATTAATGTTAAAACATTTGATCAAGGATATACAACCACACTTGCTTGGTATACTTGAGACAAAAATTTATGCTGGATCACAAACTGACCCAGCCAAACATTTAAATATGGAAGGTTTCTGTGCATGCTCCAGAGACTCTTCCTCTCCCTCAGCTGGAACTGGACTCATAATTGCTAGAAATTGCCCATTCACAACGTTCAAAATAATTCATATTGACATGAACTTATTAATTGCAACCTTCAACCAAAAAAGCATAACAATAAATCTGGTTTTTGTATATATGCCTTTACAGGATAAAAAAATAGATACCATAATTGCAAACATTAATTCAAGGTTAGCTACAACTTCAAACCCAACCATCTTAATTGGAGATTTTAATTTAAAATATCAGGAATTTACCCAACATTGGCTTCACAGAATAAACATACCACTAATGAGTGGCCAAGGTTTTTTGCCAGATGATGCCATCTCTTTCCACAATAATCGCTTCTCTTCACTTATTGATCTGTGCTTTTATTCTCCAATGCTTCACCACCTTATTGAAATAAAACTAACTCCCTCAACTTTTTCTGATCACTCAGCTCAAATAGTCACAATTGACTGTGCCCAAATTCAAATATCACCCTTTCCACTTACAAGAACAATAAGAGTTTTACTTCCAGAAACAACCCCTGAATTTCTGTTCTCTGAGACCTACATAATGCTAAACAAAATCAAAGATATGACTTTGAACCCGGTCCAGAAATATCTAGCATTTATGGGAATGTTGTCCTTTAACATCAACCATATAACAAAAAAACAACCTCCACCATCAAGACTAATCATGATTAACCCATCACACTGCACCCAGCAGTATATATTCAAGCTTACAAATGCATACAATAAAGCATGTGAAGTACTCAAAAGCTATCTGAAAATAAAGAAAAGCAAGGTATGCCTAACCAGGCCACACACTTGGACAAGAGATTATATAAGATGGGTGCTGGGGAACCAACCAGATGTAAAAGTGCCAATGGCACTATATACAAATAGTGGAACATATGCAGGACACAATATGATTATGCCAATTTTTGAATATTTTAAAGAGAAATTACAAGAAAGACAACCATATAAAATACCACATAATCTGTTTGGCCCACCAGAGACAAAAACCCCATTCACAAAAGATTTATTCACAACAAAACTAAATACTATTTGAAACGCTTGCCATCCAGGTAGTCCTGGAGTTCCATTGTTTGTATTAAAGCATCTAAGTAAATTCACAACAGAATATTTGTGTCAGCAAACCATCTAGCGCAACAAATTCAACCCATGGAGGGTGTCTATCCAATAGTTATAGTACCCTATAATAAAAAGAAAGCAATTATTCCAGCTATTACAGACCTCAGACCAATATCTATGGGACCTTTGCCAATCAAAATTATGGAGAAAATTATTAAAGATGAAATTGAATCGTATATAATGCCACTTATCTCCGAAGCACAATATGCAAAGAAAAACTCTTCAACAACAGAAGCAGCTTTATTCTTCAAAGCAATTCTAGCAACAGTAAAACAGTGGAAAAAATACAGACCCATTGTTGTGCAGCTTGACATAGAAACTGCATTTGACTCAGTCAGTATATACACACTTCTAAAAATGCTAAAAGACACAGAAATTCCTAGAACACATCTATATATAATTGCTAACGTGCTTCTGAACAGAGAGATCCATATAACTTTAAATGGAAAAAACTCACCATCTTTCACACCCACCAAATCTATATCCCAAGGATCCCCTCTTAGTTCACTATTGTTTATATTTTACATCAATCCCCTTATTAAAAGCATATAAAATGCATTTACTGGGATCAAGATACCAGACACAACACAGCGCACTACATGCATTGCCTATATGGATGATGTTACCATATTCCTAACATCAAAAAAACAAATATCGCAACTCCAAAAGATATTACAAAAATATTCACAAAAATATGAATTAACATTTAATCCAGCAAAAACCACAGCCTGGTCTCTATACACTGGTAAACCCTGTACATCAATTTACAAATCAAAACCAAACTCTTTCCTTGGGTTCCCATTTCATATGGGAATTACAGGAATGAGATGTCATATCCAAAATAAACTTAAAGAAGCCACAAAAATTATAAACTCCTTGTCCAAGGCATATCTTTCACTATATTCCAAAGTACAGTTAATTAACCAGCTTATCACAACCAAAATAACTTACTATGTACCGGTTATTTTATTCTCAAAGGGGTTCATTTCAAAAATTAAAACCATATATAATAAACTACTTTGGGCCAGGAAAACAGTAGCAATTTCCACAAAAAAACTTAGCCAACCTCTAATAAAAAATGGACTTGGCTTGCACAACATCAATGTTTTTCATATACAGAAGTTAAGGAACTCAATAATCACAATACTTGCCAAATACCCCAAAATTAACCACTTGCTAGAAGTTACTCCAACAGATAGACCACCTCCAAAAGGTTCCTTTTTCACCAACATTATATACCAATGCAAAACCACAGACAAGATTTCAGAACAGTATTTGCATAAGTATTCATACTGGGATATTTATGGTTTAATAAACAGAGAAGCAGATACTAATGTTATACAACCTATGCTAGTAATTAACAACAAGAGACTACTCAGGGAATATAAAAAATGGGCTCTAGAGCCTAAATACTTTGATTTTATCATGAAAATCAATCTCATTGCCTTGCCAACAACCCACTTTCTTTATCATAAAAGAATGTATATATCTATTGACCCCTTCTGTGGACTCTGCCATCGAGCAGAAGAGACACTGGACCACTTTATTTATCAATGTGTAGCACTTGACCAAACACTACAGATGATGTGTAACACCTACAGAAAACTGGGTACAATCATTAATCACATAATAGCTGCTTTTCAGGGAAGATCAATACCTAGCATTAGGGCAGCCACATTTGTTCTATATGTGTATTGGTGCACCCGATGTACTTTCTTAATTGGCAATAACACCAGACAACACCCAGCTACATTTAGCAACAAACTGATACACATTCAATCGAAATAGAGATAAAATAATAACCAACCCCCACTTATATGCAGCAACATGGTCATTGTTAAAACAACCATCAATGCTGTGAATGCTGCAAAGAAAACTATCATACAACTAACATTCAAAGTGACATGCGGACAAAACTAAATAAGCTCCCCAAACTTTAGAACTCTGATTATTTTTGCTTTTTTAATTTTTATATTGTTATAGTCCATTAACCACAAAGTGTAACCACTAAATTCATTTATATGTGTTTACCCTAATATTATTCATTGTATGTTAAATTTCAAATTTTCTAGATGTAAACTTATGTAAACCATTGAGATCAATAATGAAATAATAATAATAATAATAATAATAATAATAATAATAATAATAATAATAATAATAATAATAATAAAATTATTATTATTATTATTATTATTATTATTATTATTATTATTATTAACTTTTGACTAATCTTAAAAGTAGAAAGATAAAGTCCCTAGATGAAGCCATGGACTGCAGTTTAGAGTTTAGAGTGGGGAATGGAAAATAAAGTGGTTAACAGGTTTATCTGGGCATAATTGTTGAGATATTCTCGACTTCGTTTAAGGAGAAGCCACAGTACATCACATCACGTGTTTCAGGCTCCTCATTTTAGCTCATTTTTTCTTAGTTTGGGGAATTAATTTTCTCTAAAACTATTCCTATTTAAAAGAGGAGTTTCTTGGCTCTCTTTTCATATACAAGTTATATCAACAAGTTATAACAAGTAAGAATAATTTCAACCTTTATAAAAATGCTGTGTAAATTATATGGCAGCCATTGAAATTTTCAAAAGATTTCTAGAGAGTTTTCCTCTTAATGAAAATTCTTCATTTCAGTCAGTTTTGCTGAGTAGATAAGAGGGTCCAGTTGTCAGGAGGAGCCCTGGGAGCCTAAATCCTAGTTCTGTTGAGCACAGGAGCTGGGATGAGGGTGTTGTGGGGATCGTTTCCAACATTGAACTTCTCATTCATATGAAAGGAAAAAATAACATTATTTTTAACAGTTTTTTTAGCAATTTTATAATGATTTTATTAATGTTTTATTGCAAAGTAACTTGCAGTCTGGTCTAATGGTTGATTTGCCTTAATTATTTTGATTATTTCCAATGTGGATATTGATAAGGTTGGTCCTTTGCTGTTCATATGGTTTTTCATGGGGGATTAGAATTGTTTTCAGCAGAGACAATTTAAAGCTCAGTATTTTTCCTTGTTCTCCATAGTTCTTCCAAAGCATACTGGATTGCTCTTTTCTGGGGAAATTCGAAGCCATTTTGGAGAACTGAACAGTAGATTTAACTTAGCCCATATTTTATATTGTATCAAGTGTTTTCCTATTCCTCGAGTTATCTACTGCAAATTGGATTTTTCAATATTGTACTTCTAAAATGCTATTCATATTTGAACTCTAGACTTTACAAATAATTCCTTATTGTAACCTAGGTTTACTTTTAGTAATTAATTGCCTCATGGACTGATGCTTTGAACGTTCACAGATTGATCAATTCTTAGAAATGCTATGGACAAAAATATAATGTATCATTTTAGATCTCCATATTACACTATGTAAATCAAAGTTTACTTTGTAAAACATGTTGAACCAATAAAAAAAGATAAACATTTATTTTACGAATGGCCTTATTACATTTGTGAAGAGGTGAATTTCTGGTTAATGTAATTTTTTTTAAGTGATAAATTGGAGAGAAGCTGTTATTATTAGATCAAATGGTAAAACTTAGGTCAGAAGAAAAGCTGACAATACCATCCAACTTTACTATGATTATCAAACAATCTTATAGAAAGTAGATGATGATCCAATAATTAACATAAGAAAAATGTTGGGTAACTATAATATGTCCGCTCTGCATTTTTTATCTATCAACATCATCAGCTGTATGATGATGTTTTTTGATAATTTAAATTATCAAATTATCAAAAAACATCATCATACAGCTACTTCAAATATTCTTCAGTAATTATTTAATTTTTTTCAGACATTTTTGTATTATATATTTTAATTGACATAAAATTTGAATAATTGTAACAATTTTCAAATTAAGCAAAACTAACTTTTCATTTACACACTTCTCTTTATGATATAGTGATTAGTGTATTTACCTATCATATTCATGAATTGAAGTTTAAACCTGAACCAGGTAAACATTGGAAATTTTTTTATGTCAAAAGCAAGCAAACAATTTTTTATAGGTAGTCAGATCTACATGTAAGACCCATGTTTATCTGAATTGATAACATGAGTGTAGTAGATACATTGATTCTACAGGCAAAAGTACAATTGAGTAATTGACATCTCCATTACTACTGGAAAAGTGGTATATTTTATTCATGGCTTACCTTTATACTTTTTCACATGTCATAGCATCGGCCGGGACGCAAACCCAGAACCGTCTGCAACCAACTACTTGCTTGCAAGGCGGCTGCGATGACCTCTCGGCTAACAACGCTTGACACCTTTATACTTTTAAGAGGAAAATACTAACATTCTTATTTTCATGCACTTTTCGTTTCATATAGTAGAAATTTACATTGTTTAAATTTGATCTTTTCTATAATTAAAGTTAAAATTTTATTGTTATTGAAATCTCTATTCATAAATAATTACTAGAAACGTAAACAAAATGTAGATTAGGTACTTATGTCTTTAAGATATGAGTATGCATGCTTTGTACAAAAAATTATGTTCTACAATAAAATAAGTCAATGATTGTAATAATTTTTCTATATATTCATTTCCTTTATAAAATTTCTTCCACTTTCAGATAATATACATTTCTACTTATGCTTTAAAGTAAGTATAAAGAAAAAAAGGAATAGATTTTGAAACTAAAAAAATATATATATATGGCATTAATGTTCCGGAGTTACTGCAGAATCGACCGGTGTTAATCTGGAACCTGCCGACCCCAAGTCTGACGTTCTATCAACTACGCCAAACTGCGTAGAGTATCTGGAAAGTGAACGTAGAATATGATCAAAACATAAATGTAGATGTACAATGCTATATATATATGGGTGTAAAAATATTTTTTAGTTCTTACAATAAAACAAGATTTCTTAAAAAAAAAAAAAACGATTATACATATTAATGAGCCAATTTTGAAATAGAAAAATATTTATTTTGTGAAATAATTGGCATTCATTTTTTTATTATACCAAAATAAAACTTGTTCTAATAAATGTAGTCAAGAATATTTATTATGATCTAAAGGTTTTATAACGTATTTGATGAACGTATATAACGTTCTGCAATACCATAAATAAAAATGATTTTAATTTTGTAGGTTTTCAAACTACTAAGAAGGCTTTTAAAGAAAACACACCTGTGGATGGATGATAGACGTAATAATGACAATTTTAGAATCACATTTGAAAGTGATGTTTTTTTTTTTTTAAAAGTAAGTTGAATAATGGATCTTATACTAAAGATATATATATATATTCATTTATTATTAATATTTAACACATTCGTTCTGAAAAACATTACTAAACAAATAATCTTATGGTCATTTGCTTAAAATATCATATGATATATATATATTGAGCACAATGGTTTCATTCAGTTGATAAAAATAGAGATTTATTGTATCTTCTTCAACTAGGAATCGAAGTAAGATATTTTAATCTTAATTCTGTCATT
Source organism: Epiperipatus broadwayi (assembly GCA_028023455.1). NCBI lineage: Eukaryota > Metazoa > Onychophora > Udeonychophora > Euonychophora > Peripatidae > Epiperipatus > Epiperipatus broadwayi. The sequence continues at coordinate 14,437,576 of JAQFVV010006207.1, forward strand.
TACCGTTATGTTAAAATGCTCGAGTTCTTGGAAATAATTATTCAAAATAAATAAAACATTAAAGAATTAATTTATCTTTTATAATATACAAATAATTGAAATTTACAGTATTAAATTGTATAAGTTCTTTTTTGTTTGTAAATTATTATTTATTTTAATTGCCAGTACGGAAATCGATCTCATCGTATTCACTGCTGCGTGCAGCTGAGTCCATATTCCGTAAAAAGCTCTATATAAATAAATACATAGCTGCCACATAATTTTAAAATGTATATATTTTACGTCAACAAAATGATTACCAAAAAAAAAATTAGAAAATGAAATTAAAAAAAACTATACAATAATGAATGGAGCAAGAAAGAAAAGAGGGAGAGAAGTGAGAGAGAGAGAGCAGAGGAAAGAGAAAAGAAGGGAGAGAGAGGGAGAGAAAAAGATGAGAAAGAGAAAGAAGAATAAAGATAAAAGGAGAGAGATGAAAGAGAATAAAGAAAAGGGGGAAGAGAGACTGAGAGAAAGAAGGAAGATTAAAAAAGAGAGAGGATAGAAGAGTAAGAATATGTGACTTCTTGAATGCACAACAGAAGATGATTCTTGGTGTTCCACAAAAAGATGCACTTATTACTAAATGATTCCTAGCCCATGATATATCATAATGATACTGAATATTATATAGTCTATATATAGAATTTGGATTTTAAGTGAATGTAAAAAAAGATTCTGGTTTCTTTAATGATGATATTTAAGAAAACAAAGTTACAAGTATCATAAGTACTTAAATGTTCAGTAGCATTAAAGTTTAACAAAGATATACCTAACTGTTGTTCTTTCTGAACTAAGCAGGGATTTTGCATCTGCAATTGTATATTCAAGACAGAACAACATACACACATCACATGACCACCACTTCTTATGCTTGTGTATAACTGTTATTAAAACAGGAAAAACTCACTATATGTATTGCCACACACAGCAAGCTAGAGTAATCAATGTATGCCAGAAGGCTTGTGCATAAAATCCCTATCTAGTGCCTACTCATCCAATATCCCCAAACTAGTTTCTGGTTTATGGCTTTCATCAGTGAGGAGTTTTGGATCTGAGAGCACTGCACCTAGATCTTAGTTAGGGATTTTATGCACAAGCCTTCTGGCATCCATTGATTACTCTGTCTTGCTTTGAGTGGCAATGCTGTATGGAGAGAGTTTTGCCTATTTATATAAAATATATTAGATACATGCACATCCCATGTTTAACATCTCCATAAACAAATAAATAAATCCACACATTATTTTATAACAAGATTCTATAAAGTCACATCACAAACATTTAACATATACTCATCCAACATGCATTAAATGACATTCAACAGTCATTTAAATTTAAGCCACACTCAGCCTATTGATCTCAGTTGTTCATAGAATGTAATTCTACATTCATTTATTTATTTTATTGCAAATTTATGACATACGACTTAAAATTGGATATATATTTATTTTAAAAATGAGTTCTAATAATTCATTTTCTTAAAAAGTGAATAAATTATTTTTTTCATTTACAACAAAAAAAATCTTTCATCAAGCTTTCATCATTTGGCAAACAAAACTACATACTATTTAAACCTATAATATTTAAAATTATTTTATTATTATTATTATTATAAAATATACAACACTTATAAAACATTTTAAAATACATCCATAATCCTTCTATAACAAAAGTTCTTGTTTAAATTTCAAATAGTTTGTATTAAAATTTTATATATAAAATTTACCAGTAACTTACACACATATGGAGATGTCAATATAGCATCTAAATTAAATTTAAATAAGCTTGATTTCACAAATATTATTTACTCTTTATTTATTTTATACCTCTGGTATTTATATCCTAGTTGTTGACTGCAAATTCTTTATTTATTTATTGAATTATTTGAATTATATTGCTAATACTTAATGCTGATGATGTATTTTTATGTAATCCTTTGGTCTATTTGTCAAATTACTGTAGAGGGTGAAACAATTACATCATATTTAGTTTCTAATGCATTCTGAAAACTTTCCTATAAAGTTTGATCACACATCTAGAGAGGATCTCCTATATTTCAGCTTGCCATTGCAGTAAAATTCCTAATGAACATTTGACTTATAACCATTTTATAACACTGCAGATGGTCTAATTTCTTACCAATTTTTAAATCATGCCAACAATAAATTCCTGAGACATGTTTTTCTTAATTTTTTTTTAAAATAATGTCAGTTATACCATTTTAGTAACATGTGCATATAAATTAACAAACTTATATTAAGTATTTTATAAGATTAAAATATTAACCATTTATTATTAGTACATTTTAAGAATTAAAACCACTTTTCACAATATAAAAATTGCATATAATTAGTGTATAAATGATAATAAATATTATATACACACATGTATGCAACATAACCCAACTATCTGTTACTGTTATGAGTTGATTATTTTATAAATATGTTTTTTATTATTATATTTAAATGGTTTTATCTTTGCTTTGCCTAGCTTGTTTCTGAAGAGTAAATATCTATGCTGTACTGTACCCCCTCTATCTTTGACTGCTGTGAAATAATAATGACTGTAATCGGGTGGAATAATTCTATCACTTCATATTTTCACAATTACAGTAAAAAAAATGAATTAATAAATAGAACTAATAAATAATTGAAATATTTTTTTAGCATCTAAATACAAAATTAAATCATAATAATATTTATAGAATACCTATTTATTTTTCATTATCTTTCAACAGGGTCATTTCCTCATTTGTCAGATAAATTTTTTTGGATTTTGCTAACAAGAAATTTTCAACAATGTCTCCCTAATTTCATGTATATTTAAACTTTGATTTGACTGAATGTCATGTACTAGTCTTTCGTCCATTTTAAACAGATAGCACAAAGTTCTGATTAGTTTTCTTCTATCATTCTTTATAATATAAAATATATTGCCTTGGGTTTTGCATCAGTTTTTTTTCCATATATTGTATGCATTCATCTTTCCACTAAAACCTTTTGAGGTTTATTTATTTTTTTACTAAAATCTTTTACCCATTTTTTTCATGGCATGCGGATTCTTAATGAGCATAAAATCATTTGGGATGTATCAAAAATTTAAATCAATAAAAATCAAATAATGTCATAGTATAAATAATGAAGAAGAAGGTTACATTTTATTTTGAATAGTTTTACTAAATGTAATCAAATTTAATTAAATAAATCAAACACAATGAGTTTGTGAAAAAAAACCCCGACCTATTCAATTTGGCTGTTATCAAAAATGCAATAATTTAATAAAAATATTTGAAAATAAATAGAGAGTGTTCTTTAATCCAATCAAATGAAGAATAAGAAGGAATAAAAAGATTTAAAAAATAATAATACTGTAATTATAAAACATTATTATTTTTATAGAATTAAAAAATATATATTGGGAGAAAAAAAAATTCCTTTTAAAGAATAGCTAAAAAAAAGTTGAACTTTAATTACTAAATAATAGGAACAGTAATAAATTTTACTGTTAATTACAGAATTAAAAAGAACTATAAGAATTATTATTATCACCTCCCCCCCCCCCGCCTGGACACAAATATATTATGAAAATGTTTCCTCCACATATAAAGCAGTATTAATATTATATTTGTCTGCATATATAAGTGCAAAATATAACTTATTTTAGTAAGCACTCTCGACACTAAGTGGAGCCACAGAAGCACTACCAGCAAAGGAGGCAATTCAAGGATAAATGGTATGGTCAAGTTTTTATATGAGAGATGCAAAAAGCAAAATGAAAATGTTCGGTAGATTGCAGTTTATGGATAATAAAAGAATAGCCAAAATAGTATTTAATTGGATTATGAGTAAAGGGCAGGCAACAAGATGGGTGAGAAAGATAATGCAGTATGCAAAAGATTTAAATAAAGGATTTATATCAATATATTTGTACAAGAGGTGGGATAATAGTGTTAGAAGGATTGTTGAATGTTATAGTGATAAGGAATGGAATAGAAGAATAGATGCATTAATAAAGAATAGGGAGTTGGAGAGATGGAGAACTAGTATGGAGAATAAAAAGATTTTAAATATATATAGAAGTAAACAGAACATTGGGTGTGAATTAATTTGTGATAATGACAAAGAAAGTAGTTTATTGTTTAAGGCTTAAATGGGATCTTTAGCAACAAGGGAATATACACGTAAATGGAAAAATATAGGTCATTTAGTCTTCAAGTTGTTTAAGGAAGACATAAAAAATATTAGGCATCTGTTGATTCAATATAAATGCTTGAAAGCAAGAAAGGGTACAAATAATGAAGTTATGGAAGACTAAATATAAATAAAGTGATTATACAGAAAGTGGGTTATTGGTTTTTAAGCTGGGTTTGGGAACAGATAAGGGGGATTTAGATATGAAGACCATGGAGTTGACAAAGATGATGTTGTGAAAATGGGATGGAGCAGGATATGGAGAAACTTAGGGTGGGGAATGGAAAGGGAAGGTAAAATGTCTAACAGGTTTCTCTGGACATAATTACTGAGAGATTCCTGACTCCATATAAGGAGGTCACAGTGCATCACCTCACATCACATCACATAGCTAAAGAATAACTAATCTTTGGCATTACATCCACCAAGATTGCCTATAAAACTGTTTCAGATATTTTTAACGATATCTGTAGTGTTTTGTTTTTAGTATTCACTAATTACCGTTTTAATAAATGTTAATAATTTGGAGTTTTTTTTTTTTTGATTAAATATTACCATTTGCTAAATCCTAAATACTGCTTTGATTTTGGGAACAAAATATTGGGCGCAGTTTGAAACAATTTTGTAGGTTATTTTTATGAAATTTCTTCTTTTTTTTAAAAATTTTTCAATGAAAATATAAATTTTTTACATAGACTGGACAAAATTTCTGAAACAGTTTATAGATGTGTTGATGTAATAATGTAGAAGGTTGGTTATTTCCTGGCCATGTCAGTAGAGCTTTTGTGGCTTCTCCTAGTGTCAAAAATGGTACAGAGCATTTACTAAAATGACCCCATGTGTATATAAAATGTGATGCATAACTCTACACGGCACTCAATTTTTGTGTGACTTATGCTGTATAAACTTCTTTTATGATACATTATAGTGCTTATTTTTATTTGTTAAAAAAATATTTTCATATTCTGCATTATGCAAGTGGTGAACATCCCTCTAAGGAAGAAATCAATTTGAGCAGAAAGTCATAGAATGGAAACCCTAATGAAAGGATTTTTCAAAGTCACTTTTACTGAATCATCTAATGTATTCTCTTTCAGTGTTAAACTTCACAATCTTTGATATAAATAATATTTTAATTTGTAAAGTGCTGATAGTTGAAAATTGAAATAAATCGAGATACTGCAAAGCTCTAGCACTGAATACAATACTTAACTGTCAGCCAATCAGATGTTACAGATAGCTGTTTAAAATGACATCCAAACCCAAACACACAACAAAGATTTTATGAGAAAAGGGCAGCTGCCTTTTTCTCTACTCTTCTTTCTATATATCTAAGCCAGTCATAAGCATTTAGGTTTGAAAGCTTAAAGCTTTAAATATCTTCACAATTAACCCACTGAGTCTAAATCTTAAACGTACAATGCATAATCCTATGATTTACTACAAAGTAGTTTTTAGAATACTTAACAAGCAGTAAAGTATGTAAATAATATTTTAATTTGCAAAGCGCAAGTAGTAGAAAATTGAAATAAATAGAGATACTGCAAATCTCTAGCGATCATTACAATACTTAACTGACAGTCAAACAGATGGCATGGATAGCTGTCAAAGGATGTTGTGTGTTTGGGTTTGGATGTCATTTTTGACAGCTATCTGTGCCATCTGATTGGCTGTCAGTTAAGTATTGTAACGAGCACTAGAGATTTGCAGTATCTCAATTTATTTCAATCTTTGATATATAAAAAATCCTCAGGAATATTTATCCATGTGCATATATAAGACTATGTATCTTCTGGAAAGATGAAGCCATTGCAAAGTTTAGTGCAGTGCTAGAGTTTCAGGGTAAGGTACTTGGATTGATTGCCACATCTGTTGCTTGAGTGAGTTATAAATTCATTCACATTTTATTTTGAGAAATTGTAGTTGATCATATTTCATAAAAAAGTTTCTCTTTATATCTAAAATATTATCTTTGATATCTATTTTTTTGTATTAACATCTGTTGAAAATTTTATTACAATTTTTTATTAAATGATTGAATCAGTTAAATGTTAATCAGGAAATTCATCAATTTTTTTTATTACTTCTTGTTATTTTTTTTTTGAAATTCAGAATTTAATAATGTTAAAATTTTATTTGAAATTAGAAATATAAAGTTTATTTAGTAAAAAAACTGCAAATCCTTTTGAAAAAAGTAATTAACCACATTTCTTATTAGAAGTTTTTAAAATCACATCGTTTGGTATGTAGTATTAAAGACAGCATGTTGTGATAAAATGTGTTGAACTTTTTTTTATGGAATTTTTCAGAATATGCTTTTGGCAAATAACTTAATATATATATATGTGTGTGTGCGTGTTGTGTGTGTGTGTGTTAAATTAAAAGTTTATATGGATTTTATTACATAGAAATGAGATAATATCCATTAAATAGAGAAGCACTTTATCTTTTGATGTTATTAAGAAACTATCAATTACTACTAATTAACAATTCCTGAGGCAAAGCAAATTTTTCTCATAATAGCTCTTTTATTTTTATTAGGGGCCTCTTTAAAGCAAAAGGGGTCCTCTTTTATTTTAAGCTCAAGTTCTATATGATTTTAAGCTCAAGTTCTTATATGATTTTAAACAACTCTCTGGAGATGTTAAAAATATTATTTGCAGAATGTCAAGAAAGATCTTTTTCTTTTACATATTCACATCTATGATAAATAGTTTTCTGGTCTAAATCCATATAAGAACTTTGGTTTAAAGTAAAAGAGGACCCCTTTTACTTTAACCCCCCCACCCCAACAAAAGAGCTATTATGGGAAAAATTTGCTTTGTCTCAGGAATTGTTAATTAGTAGTAATTGATAGTTGCTTAGTAACATCAAAAGAAGCTTATAACAAACTTTAAAAGATGGAGTCTTGAAGCCAAATATCTAGACTTCATCATTGAGTATAACATCAATGGCCTATCCATAAACCATTTTCTCTATTACAAGTGAGGATACACTGGCATATAATCTAATTTGTGGTATGTGCCTGTGTGGAGAAGAGACAACGAAACACTTAACCAACCATTGTACAAAGTTAAATTTGATTCGTCTCATCATATACTCTAACACTAGAATAGATTTTAAGCTTATCATGTCATTAAAAGACAGTATCAACACAAAAACTTTCCCAATAATAAGACTCTCAGTCTTCTTAATCTATGCCATTTGGATCACTCATTGCAAGATTGTAATGGAATGGCCACAACCAAATGAAGCTCAATTTTTCATTAGAACTCTCAGTAAGATCAAAAAGAGGGATGAGCACCTGGCATCATCAAAAATATTTGAGGACACCTGGATTCTATTTTCCCTACTCACATAAGGCAGCATAATCTAAGACCATTCAACTGTTGAAACTAACTAAAGAAAGTATTGGGGAATATTCCTGGATCTGAGAGACTTTGTAACAGCCTAAAAATTCATGAATAGTTAAATGCAATAAGGAAGAAAAGAATATTACATAATGAACAACATAGGCTATTTACTACCAAATAGTCAATGATACCTTAAGAGATATCAATTAACTCCTCAATACTGACAATTGGTAGATGCTTAGTGCTATGTAATCAATGTATGCATTAGAAGTAATAAAGTATTGTGAAAGTAAAAAAAAAAGTGTTTCTCTATTTAATGACTAATCTCATTTCTATATTTTCATATATAGAGAGAGATCTATTACCAAAATAACCAATACAGTAATTAATCAAATGATATGTTGTTCAGGAAACCATATGACATATGAACATGTTAAGGGCTGAACTCTGATCAATGGAGCTTTAGTTCTAAATACCATGATTTTATTATTCTTTTAAATTACACAAAACTCATAGGCAGTAAATAATGCAAAAATAATGTTGAAAAACCACTTCCAGAATCATACTATAATCTATGTTCAGCACAATGCTACTTAATTAAACCACATAAAATATATAATGAGAAACCTCGCTGATGATTGTATTTACATTAATGACACTTCTTGCACAGATAATGCGTCTGATATGCATATGAATTATTTTACCAAAGATTAATTGATATTTCAATTTCAATTGATATTTAATTAAAAATAGACCTCGATGATGATGATCAAATCTTTAGTTCCTTATATAAATGATTATATTAGGTACACTGGTTATATTTGTTTGTCATCATACACCAAATCCATTCTTAGAGGTTCCCTTTTAAGATTTATTCCTAATGATTTATTTATATATATATGGAGTTTGTACTTCAATTATTTACCTGATATTTCTTCTAAGAAAAATTACATATAAATATTTTTATCTTTTTATCATTATCATCACAGTTCTCGGGTAACAATCCCACTTTTCTTAGTTCAGAACATGATCACTCAGGATGAGTGGAGAATCAATATGTACACATTGAAAGTGGGACTATTGAGAGAATGACACCCATGCAACTAAATTTAAGTTGAATAACTGCATCATTTATTTATGCTAGGTAATCTCGATTGACTTTTAAAAATATTATTTGATTAAAAATAAAAAAATGATAAATATCATTAAAAAATGTATCTAAGATTAAGTATAATATACCGACACACTTAATATATATATATATATCAAGGTATATTAATAAAATTCATTAATGATAAATATGAAAAATTATAAACAATCTAAATGTATACATTCGAACAAAACATTAGTTATTAAAATATATATTTATTTTTAAAAAGTCGTTTTAAAAATTTAACACCAGTTGGTGGATAAGTTCAGGTCTGAATTATGATTAAGTCTCTTTTGTTTGATTTTTGCTGGATTTTTTTATTTAGTTGTGATTAATCTGTTGCTTAATTATGAGTACAGGATAAATGAAGACTATTGGAAAACAGTTCTTCATTGGGCAAAAGCTATGTTTCAGTTTCTCATTCATTTTGAGTTTCTCCTATACATTTCTTCGAAAGAGTCACACAACTCAGACATGGACTAAATACTTTAGATAGTTTAGCGATAATGTTCTTCTTACCCTAATAATCTCATCATTCTAATTAGGTTTTATATTATTATTGAAAAGTGTTATAACAGAGATCTTTTTACTTCGCTAATATAGAATGTATCTGCAGCTAGAATTAAAATCTTTTTAGTGCTATCCAATACAGACAATGTGTACTTTGCTCTCCACAGACGTTTTTGCTTCCCACTTCTTTCTCTTTTATAGCATTGTTTTCCAAAAAAGTTATCTTTAATCCTGCTTCTCATTTTCTAAATGATATACAACTAATTGATTTTTCTTTTTTTTTTTTTACATTTTTTAATTATCTGTTTAACCTTAATTAAACCTTATCAGTAAACTTAATTAAATTTAAAAATAACAAACAACCACTTCTATTTTAAAAATAGCCCATTAATTTAAATATATGTACATTAATGGTACTAAGTTGGACAGAGCATTGATGATGGTCAGGGTGTTTTTAGTATCTCAGCATTACTTGACTTATTGTTGAATTTATCTGAAACTGTGAATCCAGATAATTATTGTTTGTATTCCTGCCCTAGCCTGGTCTATAGTGGACCACTTTCAAATACAGTCACAAGATTGACTGTTGATTTATCTTTATTGTTGGCCATTCATGATGATGCATGATTAATATTTTTGTGTAATGCTGATGAACTTATAGTTAGTTCTGTGCTGATCTCTCATGCTCATTCCTTTTATATTTAAGTTTATATTTTGTTTCTTTGATGATAATGATATTTACCCATCTCATGATTCAGACCTAATGTGGTGTGCTGTTACAAATGGCTATCCAACTGTGGGACACTAACCTCAGATTCTCTCTGATAATTAATCACTATTTTCCATACTATAATCTTAATTGTTTTTTGGGTATTTTTTAAATGTTTTAAATTTAACTGAATTATTAAGTCAAGTTACAATATATAATTTTGTTTATAACTTAGCATATTTAGGCAAACGAAAAGTTTTACAAAACTTACAAATCTTTCTTTATAAATGTTCATTTTATTACACTTATACAATTACCTAAATATAATTTAAACTATACTTATTTAAATAGGTACACAATATCTGTCAAAAAAATCTTTTATTATAATAATTTTATTGTATTTTTATTCAGGGAATATTTAGAAAATCCTCCATTTTAAGCTTTTTTTTATTGAAAAGTCTTATAATGCATGACTTAGCTAGAGCTGGTGAAATCCATAACATTACAATAACTATTACTAAAATATTTAGTACAGTAATTGATCAAATGGTTTATTCTTCAGAAATATATATTACATTTGAACTCTTGGAAATATTGGATCTGAACTCCAATCCATGAACCTTTGGCTCCAAAGAGCACCATTTTAATTCATAAGCATAAAATAGTACAAACATGATGTTTAAGCACAGAAGTGACATAATCAAACTAAAATCCAACTCCAATACTCTGCCACTTCTTTAAACCACCCAAAATACATAATCAGAAAAATAATACAAATCAATAAATAAGGTAATTATATATTATCCATAAGCTGGAAGTTTGCCAGGTGTTTTGTTTAAATTATCCATTTTGAGCTGTAGAAGTATTTGTTTATATTTGATTTCTTAAAATTATTTTACTAAATATATGCCATTTGTTAACTTTAAAAATATTAACAAATTGATTATAAATTTGTCTTAAGTTTTAAAAAATATTAATATATCTCTTCTAAATTTTATTCACAAGATTTAATTCCCTTTTTGAGTGTGTATATTATAACTTACAAGCATTAACACATTGTTGAGCAGTGTTATTTTTTTACTTTTACCAAATATCTTTTCAGGGGGGGGGGACAAATGGGAGGACCCTTCAATGACTTTTTGTGCAGAGACATTGGCAGGTGCTTTATTGTAATTGCTGCATGTAGAACAGTGATATATTCTTATGGACCTGATCAAAGAAAATGTTGTCAAAGGATCTACTATTTATTCAGATTGTTGCAAAAGCTATAAAATAGGAATTACACAAAGCTGGATTTGAACATTTCAAAGTAAATCACAGATATAGTATGTGGAGTCATATTTATTTAATTACAATCATCATACTTTTGTATAATTTCTTCTTTTTTATAATCATATTAAAAAATAAATAAAAGGAAATACTAAATGTAATAGCTTGTAGTCAGCCATATTTGTTTGCAAGATTTATTCGAGGCCCCTAAAAATGAATAATTAAAACAAAAATACATGGCAAGCTTCTGACATCTATAAATGCCATAAATAATAAGATACAAAATCAAGGAAATCTAGATTATGAAGGATTGAAAAGCACAAATGATTACACCAAAGATAAATTAGTAGGCCAGTAAGTTGTTACTTCTATATTTGAAAAGCATAAATTAATATATTAAAATAAATTTAAGTTTATGAACTAAAAGTTTAAAAATAGTCTAAGAAAATGATGATCACTTAACAATTATTATACTTTAAAATTCACAATACTTGAGTTAGCAAATTATTTAACTCAATTTAAATATGAAGAACTTATTTACTAATGAAGATGACTGATTAATGGAATTTCAAATTAAAAACACTATAATATGATTAAAAATTAAAAAAAAACTATTCTTATTAAAAAGCATAACTCTGAAACTATTAATATATTGAAACCCTCTCTCAATGTTAAGGCTGATTGGGATATCAGGTGAAATTATGGGCGATATCTTAAAAGTATATACCTGAGAAATAAAGTTTGCTTCATTTTTGTCTAGTATTGATATTTTTGAATCAGTGTAATGTAGTTTATATATATCTTTTTCCTATATCTATAACCCAAGTTCAAATCCCAGCCAAATAAATTTGAATTTGATTTAGATAATGTCCTATAGATAATCCAATTAACAATCTAATATTGGTCAGTAAATGAGTATCTAAATAATCAAAGCTAAAAAAAAAAAAACAAGGATGGGGAAAAAACCTCAAATTGTCATCATTCAACTGGTAAATATTTCCTTTTTCTTTTTTTTTTTGCAAGATTATTAAAATGAACAACAATTAAGTCTGATGTTGTAGATTAGACTATAAACTGATTGGAATAACAATATGTGAACAATTCTGATGATTTAATTTCTTTGTTCACTGGAGTTATTGTCTGTTTAACATCCATTTAAAATCTTGGAATAGGAAATGAAAGTGATTTCATATTTATTCATTGCATTTGAGGGGGTTATGTTGAATATAACCAGTGCACTGAAGTCGGGCATTTGATTTTCTGATTATATTTTATTCATGGTTTGTCCAATGAAAAAGTAACTAAATTTTCTCTTCAAGATACCTGCAGCGCCATCTATAAATCAGTTCAATGTTATACAATATTTATTTACTGCAAACATATTAAGGTTCTAGCATGTCTGCATCATGAATTACAATCTAAAGTATGACAGTATTCAATGTAATCTTTCATAGAACATCTTCAACAATCTTCCTATTATCCCAAAATTTTTAAAATCATGTGAAAATGGCCCTGCACTCATGGTTTTACTACCATACACAGTTTGAATTATTTCAAATGCTTCAGTAATAGTTTTTCTTGAATAAAATTTAGTGTTAGCATATTGTTTTACTATGCATTAAGGTATGAAACATTATTGACACATTTCATGTCATAACTCATGATCTAGACATGTTTTCACATTAAAATTTTGTTGAGAATAGATAACTTATGTTGTTTCATAACACATACATTGATATAGAAATATCACTGCAGGAAGCTTGAAGAGAAAACCATATATATATATATATATATATATATATAGTAATGGAATGTACTTGCTGCATTCCATTTAAATTGAAGAAAGAAGGCCCCAAACATTGGGAAAGCCAAATATAATGGAATGTATCTTTATATATGATCTCAAATGAAAATAAACATATGAACTTTTGTAACAATAATCATTAGTTAACCAAGCCCCTAACTTTGAGACACCAAATGTAATGAATAATTAAACGAACATATTATGCTGACCACGTTGTGGTGTCCAAATGTAATGGAACATACTTTTACTCCATTATACCAATCATCAGTTAACTAGGACCAACAGTTTGTGGTTCCAAATGTAATGGACAATATATCATATAAACATATTATACCTCAAATGTAATGGAACATCAATATATGAGAAGAAAATAATGCTTCAAACATTGGATGATAAACGTAATGGAATATATATAATCTAAATGAATCCAATTGTTGAGAAAGCCTAATATAATAGATTGTATGATTTAAATGAAGAAAGACAAAATTATCCCAGTTATATTTAAATAAATTGTTTATATGCCCTTCCAACTAGCTATACATGAAATAAATCTAAAATCATACAGAGCAATGAGATCTATCATTATAATTTATTTTCAAGGTTGATATGACTAACTAATCAAATATATATCAGAAACAAAGGGAATTCTATTAAATCCAATATACACATCTATTATGTAAATTTATGTATATCTAAACATATCAATGAATAATAATATGTGTAAGTGGCCTAAAGACTAAACAATAAGTGAAATATGAAGTTATCCTCTATTAAATTGTGAATTCAATTAATTTCATAATGACTCTGGCATTAAAAGAAAAATAAGAATAAAATATTAATACTCTTTCAAATAAATTACAAAGGCATTACTTATAAAACAAATAGTACATCCTTTATTTTTATATTAGGGTTTAATTTTAGGTAATATCAATGTTTTAAATACAAACCCAAATAATAAATATACATATATACTTGCAATAAGTATATATATTAAATATATAAAGACATATCTGTGCTTAACAAGTAGGTATCAATATAAATACAAATCCATATTTATATTTTTCAGATATTTAAAATAATAATAAAAAAAAAATTATATACAGCAAATACATATAAATTATTGTTTTGGTATGCATAAGAATCATTATATAAAGTTAAAAAAAAAAAAATGGAAATAAATTAATAATAAAACAATTTTTTTTTTTATAATAAAAATTTGCGAATATAAATTTACTTATTAAAATATACATAACAACTCATATGCAACCCAAACTTATAAGCCATACTTTAAGATTTTAAATTACTTAAGTGTTAATTTTGACACCTGTTAAACGTTTATTGCTGTTAGAAAACAAGACGCTTGAATTGAATATTTATAAAACGTTATATTTTTATAATGAAAAATAAAAGTAAACAAAAATATCGATCTCAAAAATATATTTATATATCATTTATACATATAAAATTATTGACTACCTTTCAAAGTTCACATGTCCAGTTTTCCTTCAAAAGTCAACTTATTCCATTGTTTTATTTCTTTATCCGTTTAATATTAGAATGCATTCTAGTTAAAGTGAAGAAACTATCACGTTAGAGAAAATTGTCAATTCTTGGATGTATGTATATTTTTATCCTTCTAAAATTTCTTTCCTTGAAAAATAAATAAATAAATTGAAATGTTAAATCCAATATATTAATTCTAGTTACCTCCAGATTATTATTAGATTGACCATTATAGATTCCAGATAGCTATGTCAAATTTCGGCTTCAGACGCGATGAAATACATATATTGAAATTTGCCTAGTTTTTCTTTTTAAACTGCCTTGGAATAAATGAAAGAAAATGGTGCAGCCTCTTGGCTGCGATATATCTCTATTAGCCTGTCATGATTTATGTATTTACCATAGAAATCTATCTTATTCCAATATTCTGAAGAATGGTAATTTCAAAGAAACAAAGTACAACAAAATTTTATCCTTTTGTTTTTTTAATCACCATCCTAATAATAATGGCTTCTTTTTTTGTTGTTGCTGTTGTTCCACGTGCTAGCAAATGCTGTTTTGAAAACCATTGTTACACATGTTTTATTTTAAACAATTAACATTAAAAAAAAATAAAATATCAAGCATATATATAAAAAATATTAAATTGAAAATTTATTTGACAGCTTTAAAAATATACATAAATAATAATATTGCATTTTTTTAATAATCACTGCAAATAAAATAATTTTTTTATATAATCAACAATTTATATGTCTTTATTTATTTATAATAATTAAATATTCATAACGATGTACCATCAACATATAAATAAAATAATAACTTCAAACAATAACTATACCTAATAACCATAAACAATAATAATACTTCATATATAAACATCAACTCAAAGAGATTTTTTTTTAATAACAAATGACAATTTTTAAAATATAGATAGACTTATCGATATTTACAATACCCCCTAATCCACCGAAAAAAAAAATGTCTTTGCAGATAACTAATGAATTATGAGATATCAAAAAAAACTTCTCAAATTTGTAATCTTTCTAAGGACTAACATGGTTTAAAGAATATCATTTTTCATAGTAATAACCATATTCATTTATTTATATCTATCTTTCAGATCATGTAGATATTTGTCCAAGTTTTCTTTAAAAAAAAATAATAATCAAAAGTGCCTTTTTAATTCTTCTTGAAAAGAATTTCCAGTATGTTGAACTTTGTGAAGAAGTTTGCTTTGATTTACAAGATTTTTATATAACATTTTGGTATAATTCAATTGCTTTTGAATAATTTTGAGATAAGTATCTAAAGATCTTGCTATGAACTCCTTAGATTCTGCATCTATATCCTTTACATAAATAGTAACTTGATCATAAGCACTAACATAATTCTTAACTTTATCAATAACAGTTGCTATTTTATCAGATAATCTATTACTTTTCCTTTGACTATCTTTATAAACATCATCGACTTGAGTAAGTCTTTATTTTACTTCACTTGTTCTACGTTCAATTAAAAACAATTCTCTGGGCAATTTTGAATGGTATTCATTCAAATTTTCCAAATAATCCTTTAAAAATCGCAAATCAGATTGATGTGATACAACTTCAACATTAAAGAACTCTTGAAAATCATTTTGTTTTACACCATTAATATTATCCTATTCTATATTAATTCTTTTCAGTTTAACTTTAGATTTACTTAAATCTCTTTCCTTAGCTATATTTTCTCGAAGAAAATCCTTATTAATCACATCCTCACTTCTTATTTTAAGTTTAATTTTGGATTTGCCAATTTCTTTTTCCTCATCAATCATCCTTCTACCAAGATTCAGATCAAATATCTTTTTACTCATTCTTTTAAATTTTAATTTTGCTTTACCTACATCTCTTTCCTTGTCAATATTCTCTCTAAGAAAATCAATATTATTTATCATTTCTTCTATAACTTTAAGTCTAACTTTGGCTTTACCTACTTTCATCCTTCTATTACAATTTTCATAAAGAAAATTCTCTTTAGATTTCTTTACCTTTTTATTTCTCTCAAATTTCAATAAGATATATCTTACCAACTTTGTCCTGCTGGGATACTTATAAAATAAGTCATTTCTATTACAACAATGGTACAAATTCTCCTTCAAATACTTATTTTCTATATATATATATAAATATGCTTTCTCTGTACCACACAAAATTACTATGATACTGTTCTTTATATTGACTTTGATAAACACATTCTGTTCTTTCTAGTGATTTTTGAGAGTTAATTTTAATCTTTTCTGGTGAACTTAATTCAACTTCTAAAGTTTGAACACCTTCATTCATTTTATTATAATGCATTTTTATTTCTCCTAACTCTAGAGTACTATTGTCTAACCATTGAAAACCTAACTGTCCAATTTCTAAATTCTGAACAGTGTCCTTTAATCTTTCACAACTTAATTGTACTTTTTCTGATTGCTTTTGTGAATTTAATTTTATTTCTAAGGATCTATCAACTATTTTAACATACTCTTTATTTTCATTAATATTTTCACTTGTCACATCTAAAGGTTCTTTATATTCTTCCATTTTTTCCTCAAATTTTATTTCTACTCTCCTAACACTATTATCTACCAGAGCTTTTAATTCATCTTTTAATTCCCTAGAAAGTTCATTAGAATTGACTTTCATCTCAGTTCTAAGTTCCTCTTTTAGTTCATCAGAGTTAGTTTTTAAACTAGTCTCTAGTTTCTGGGAAAGTTCATCAGAATTTGTTTTTAATCTAGATTCTAGTTCATCATATTTGGTATTTAATCTAGACTCTAGTCTCTCAGAATTTGTTTTTATCTCAGCTCTAAGTTCATCAGAGTTGGTTTTTAAGTTGGTTTTCATCATAACCTCCAGTTTCTCTATTAAACTCCCCAAATCAAAATTACCACTAACTGGCATTTCGTTACTATTATCCATTATTACTAGTACTGTAATATTATACAAAAAAAAATATCTAAGATATATATATATTTTTCTATATAGTAATTACCACAGATCAAGGGCCCACCATCTCCAATCATTATTCCAACAAGCAGTTACTCAACTAAGCAAAGTACAAGCCTTTTTAATTTTATGATACATAATAGCTATCCGACAATCTAAATTTCAGTTGTTAGAACTCATAAACTTATTGGCTTATAAAAAGTCTCTTCTATCACTATAACAATAATAAATTCCTCTAAAATATATATATAGAGAGAGAAAAAGAAAGTAACAACTGAGATCACTAACTAACATTTATTTATAGATAATGATA
The DNA here is from genome assembly GCA_028023455.1 of Epiperipatus broadwayi. Classification (NCBI taxonomy): domain Eukaryota; kingdom Metazoa; phylum Onychophora; class Udeonychophora; order Euonychophora; family Peripatidae; genus Epiperipatus; species Epiperipatus broadwayi. The sequence goes on from JAQFVV010006207.1 coordinate 14,455,397, forward strand.
ATAAATATTCCACACTTATACAATATTGAAATGTGGAAATTTCATATCAAATTCAATATAACCTTGAAATATTTAAAATACAATAAAATGTTTGCATGCCTTGAAAAATAACTAATTTGATAATATAGTGAGACAACTTTCTCACTCAAAATAATGGTAGTTAAGCATAAAATGCTTAAATTGATACCTATAAATTTTCTGGACCTTAAAACTTAATACCATTTTATATACATAAAAAAAAAAATCAACTTCACTAATTATTTACTTTTGTGCCCAAAACACTATTTTACTAAAATTGTACTAATGCAATTTATTATCAACAAACATTCACTAATTGAACTTCATGTTTAAAAGTCACTTATAATGGAAAATATAACATTGATATACTTGTTTTCAAACCCTAATTGATAATCAATGTAATAGATTATTTGGCACCAAGAATAGTCAATTAACCAGGCCCTTAAATTTGGTGTTATATATTTAAGTTATATACTTATCTATTCCTCCAAAGATCCGACAGATACTGACAGCCAAAAGATTGATTAGCACTTCACAACTTTGATATAGATAAAAGAATTCAATCATTACTCCTAAAGCATACAATGTTTCATGAACACTTAGATGATTATCACATTTCATTCTATCCAAGCTACTACAACCCATAATAATTTTCTGAAAACACTATTGCACTGCCCTGCTTACATCCAAGTCTTAGGGGCTATTATTTATAAAATATTTCCTTGCTCATCTTTGGGAGACTTAGAGGCAAATATTATACATATATCAAAATAATTATACCTTACTCTCTCTGGAGTTTTAGAGGTAAAATCATGGCAGGACTACTGTTAACTGCTTTATGATAAATAATAATAATAAACATCAAAATTTGGGTTGGAGCAGTAAATGAGATCAATCAATCACAAGTGACATGAATGCATCACATCCTCAAGACAATGACAAAAATTCCCCATCCAACATCAATACTTGCAACAGAACCAACCAAACTCCAACAATCAAATATCCAATCCAACCTTCAAAATTATAGATTTTCTACAACATAAACTTTCCAAATATGGACAAAATTATTACGCTATAATTTAACACCATCAATATAATTTTTAAATTGAAATTAAACTGCTTCATGACTATATTTATCTTTCATCATTAAAAAAATACAATAACAGTAACAATCACCATCTAAACATAAGGCCAAAATATTTCCATATATATAAAAAAAAATTAAACACACAAAAATGCTTCTCTTTCTTTAAACTATACATCTCATATCAATATATATACTACACATCTCTCAGGTATGTGGGGTATTTCAAGCCCTAATTAGCTTATTTCGAGCCCTAGTTGTTGCGCCAAATGTAATGGAACGTACTTGCTGCATTCCATTTAAATTGAAGAAAGAAGGCCCCAAACATTGGGAAAGCCAAATATAATGGAATGTATCTTTATATATGATCTCAAATGAAAATAAACATATGAACTTTTGTAACAATAATCATTAGTTAACCAAGCCCCTAACTTTGAGACACCAAATGTAATGAATAATTAAACGAACATATTATGCTGACCACGTTGTGGTGTCCAAATGTAATGGAACATACTTTTACTCCATTATACCAATCATCAGTTAACTGGGACCAACAGTTTGTGGTGCCAAATGTAATGGACAATATATCATATAAACATATTATACCTCAAATGTAATGGAACATCAATATATGAGAAGAAAATAATGCTTCAAACATTGGATGATAAACGTAATGGAATATATATAATCTAAATGAATCCAATTGTTGAGAAAGCCTAATATAATAAATTGTATGATTTAAATGAAGAAAGACAAAATTATCCCAGTTATATTTAAATAAATTGTTTATATGCCCTTCCAACTAGCTATACATGAAATAAATCTAAAATCATACAGAGCAATGAGATCTATCATTATAATTTATTTTCAAGGTTGATATGACTAACTAATCAAATATATATCAGAAACAAAGGGAATTCTATTAAATCCAATATACACATCTATTATGTAAATTTATGTATATCTAAACATATCAATGAATAATAATATGTGTAAGTGGCCTAAAGACTAAACAATAAGTGAAATATGAAGTTATCCTCTATTAAATTGTGAATTCAATTAATTTCATAATGACTCTGGCATTAAAAGAAAAATAAGAATAAAATATTAATACTCTTTCAAATAAATTACAAAGGCATTACTTATAAAACAAATAGTACATCCTTTATTTTTATATTAGGGTTTAATTTTAGGTAATATCAATGTTTTAAATACAAACCCAAATAATAAATATACATATATACTTGCAATAAGTATATATATTAAATATATAAAGACATATCTGTGCTTAACAAGTAGGTATCAATATAAATACAAATCCATATTTATATTTTTCAGATATTTAAAATAATAATAAAAAAAATATTATATACAGCAAATACATATAAATTATTGTTTTGGTATGCATAAGAATCATTATATAAAGTTAAAAAAAAAAATGGAAATAAATTAATAATAAAACAATTTTTTTTTATAATAAAAATTTGCGAATATAAATTTACTTATTAAAATATACATAACAACTCATATGCAACCCAAACTTATAAGCCATACTTTAAGATTTTAAATTACTTAAGTGTTAATTTTGACACCTGTTAAACGTTTATTGCTGTTAGAAAACAAGACGCTTGAATTGAATATTTATAAAACGTTATATTTTTATAATGAAAAATAAAAGTAAACAAAAATATCGATCTCAAAAATATATTTATATATCATTTATACATATAAAATTATTGACTACCTTTCAAAGTTCACATGTCCAGTTTTCCTTCAAAAGTCAACTTATTCCATTGTTTTATTTCTTTATCCGTTTAATATTAGAATGCATTCTAGTTAAAGTGAAGAAACTATCACGTTAGAGAAAATTGTCAATTCTTGGATGTATGTATATTTTTATCCTTCTAAAATTTCTTTCCTTGAAAAATAAATAAATAAATTGAAATGTTAAATCCAATATATTAATTCTAGTTACCTCCAGATTATTATTAGATTGACCATTATAGATTCCAGATAGCTATGTCAAATTTCGGCTTCAGACGCGATGAAATACATGTATTGAAATTTGCCTAGTTTTTCTTTTTAAACTGCCTTGGAATAAATGAAAGAAAATGGTGCAGCCTCTTGGCTGCGATATATCTCTATTAGCCTGTCATGATTTATGTATTTACCATAGAAATCTATCTTATTCCAATATTCTGAAGAATGGTAATTTCAAAGAAACAAAGTACAACAAAATTTTATCCTTTTGTTTTTTTTAATCACCATCCTAATAATAATAATGGCTTCTTTTTTTGTTGTTGCTGTTGTTCCACGTGCTAGCAAATGCTGTTTTGAAAACCATTGTTACACATGTTTTATTTTAAACAATTAACATTAAAAAAAAATAAAATATCAAGCATATATATAAAAAATATTAAATTGAAAATTTATTTGACAGCTTTAAAAATATACATAAATAATAATATTGCATTTTTTTAATAATCACTGCAAATAAAATAATTTTTTTATATAATCAACAATTTATATGTCTTCATTTATTTATAATAATTAAATATTCATAACGATGTACCATCAACATATAAATAAAATAATAACTTCAAACAATAACTATACCTAATAACCATAAACAATAATAATACTTCATATATAAACATCAACTCAAAGAGATTTTTTTTTAATAACAAATGACAATTTTTAAAATATAGATAGACTTATCGATATTTACAATATATATATAAATTATTTTTTAATTAAACCAAAATTTAAATTAGGTTTAACATATATAAAGTTATCATTTGTCAACATGGAGAAGGAAACCCAGGTGTTAATACCTCTATAACAGCACACATATTATTGAGAATTAAAAACTATATCTAGGCTAGAGTTAATCTCTAGCTGAATGAATTGTTAGTGATAATGATTAATATAATTCTATAAAGTGGTTTGTTGCAAAGTTGTAAGTTTAGAATGTTTGACACTTGTAATCAATCTATAACAAATTGATATTTATAAAATCCCAAACAAATGATGACAATATGTATAAGAGGGTATAATGTCGACCAACTGCTGAATGATGGTTCAACACAAAATGAGCATCTTGGATATCTTCCACATCTTGGTTAAATGTTTAATAAAATTATGATTAAATAGCAGTTTGATATATATATATGAAGCAAAAGTATATCTAAAGAAACAGGTATGTATGAATTTAAAATTACAATATGAGTTATATATGTCTTCTCATTTGGGGGAAAAAATAAACTGGGTGTTTCAAAAATTCATCCAGAGTGAGAGAGGTTGGGACTTCTGGGCCAATGGTTAAGACATGATTAAGCTAAGATGAAAAATCCACTGAGATAAGAATAAAATTTGAAAATATAATGTATAATGCATGATTGAAAATAGATGACAGTTTAAGCATGTTTTGCGATGCTTATTGCTTAATCAATTTAGATTATGCTTTTAATGGTAATATATATACTTTATTATAAATTATATGCAAAAGTATTTAATTTTCATGTAAATATAAAATATGTTTAAATTTGACAGTATATATTTTTAAATATTTTTTGCATTAAAAATCAGTCAGCGGAGCTAACAATATATACACAACATTGATTTAAAATTTCATTCTTAAATTAACTTCATTACATATCAAAACAAAGCAAAACTTGATTCTCCTATCTTACATACAAACCCAGGAATTCTATCATTCACGTACCTTAACTCTCCACGCTATCTCATACTGCTGATACACTTGATCACACACATGTTAAAAAGATAAATAATCACCAATATGCGTATTTCAGTTGGTCCAGGTTATCATCTCCACACATATATACAATCAATGCTCAGTTTACGTTAAGATAGCCAATCTTCATACTTTAATGGATGGATTTCAATACACTCCACCCCACAACTTTTTAGCCGTCCATTTCATAAAAAAATTGATGATGGAACGCTCAAAACCTAGACAGCTGAAGAGTTGTGGTGTGGAGGGAATTGAAGCCTGACCAATAAAATATGAAGATTGGTTATCTTAATATAAACTGTGGATTGACTGTATATATGTGTGGAGATGATAATTTGGACCAACTGACAAGTGCTGGTTTAGCACGAAATACGCGTATTAGTGATTATTGATATTTTTGACATGTGTGTGATCAAGTGTGTCAGCAGTATGAGATAGTGTAGATAATTGAGAGTTGCGTGCAAGTCTGAGTTCTAAGTCCCCAAATACAATTTGTTGTAAAATAGCTTAATTAACTTAAAAAGTCAGAAATTCTACTAAGTAAATATTTACTCTTTCCAAAACTCTTAATATATTCCAATAAACTCATATACCCAATTACTTTTCTAGCCATGATTTATTTATCGCTTCCCCCTCCTATCTCATTTTAATAGAAGCTGCTTCATTGGTTCTATTATCTTATTCTTACATTCCCTAATTTAGTTATAAAGACCGAAACACGAAATCTTTACCTCCATTCTTTTACCTTTACATTTCTCTTAATTTTCATACCATATAGACTGATCTTTCTAAATTCTAGACACCAAAAATAAGGTTCAACCCTCTCTCTACCACGTCTGCATACACTACACCTATAGTTCAATATTCATGTTAAGTGATATTGATTTGATACAAATTGACGTCAGACATTTTATTAGATATATGCAATTATGACAAACTTCACCTGATTGCATACGCTAATATTACGTCTTATATTGATGGATTGCTATTCTGTTTTACATATTATTAATGAAATTATTTTATATGTGTATTAGTAAAAAAAATCGCATAAATATATAAAACGATAGAATATTTATGACTATTTCAGCAAATAAAATTTTTTAAAATTCATTATTCATTGTACTTTTTTTCACTCTTTTTTGTATTTTTTTTTAAAAAAAAAAGAGAAAAAGAAATCCGAGCTATTATGTGTTTATTTAAAAATGAAAGCAGATATATTCTTAATCTTATTCAAGAAATCTTTTTTTATTGAAAAAAAATCTATAATTAAATATAAAAGGAATTATGAAAACTAATCCTAGTTTCATTGGGTCCATAAAAAGTTGAAAATATCAAATTATCTTTCTGTTGAAGCTTGTTTATTTTTTTTTTTAAATTTAATATTTAATAATCATAATCTATAAACTACAGTATTTCTAAACATGATGAGATTATTTTAGTTGTGTTATAAATTGTCATAAAGGTACTTTAAAACAAGATTTGGGTGGATAAACTCAGATGGAATAATTTTTTAACCCCCCCCCCCTTTGAAACATTTAGTTTCAGGAATTCAAAACAATATTTATCTATTAAATACTTTATATATATATATTCACTTCTGACTTTAGACGGTGTTTTAATATTATATATAAAATCTAATTTTGGACAGTATATGGGTTTTTCTATTTTTAGCTTGATGGTAAACTCCCACAAACTGACACTTAAGTGAGCTGTTGAGTATTCATTACTATGTTTCTTTGAAAGAATTCTTAAAGAAATCTTTCACCTGGTGTAGACTATATAAAGTTGTTTTCCTTCCTTTAATATTTTTATTTCAGAAATAATATAAAATGATTTGATTGTTGTTTTATACCCACAGGAAGCACAAACGTTATTCTGAGATAGTTTGTTACTAACATAATCAATACTATAGCATACTAAAACCTTTAACATAAGAAGTATTTATTACATTACGTTCTGCAATTTCTATGACTAAATCATGTTTTAATTTCTATATAAGTAAGGAAGGTTAAAACACAGGACATCCAACAGCTTTACAAGAAGGGATTGGAAATAGAAGTGAGTATTCACCTAGCTAGCTAATTGACAGATGATAAGGGTTCAACATTTTCTTCTTTTTTTATTCCCTACCTAAGATAGCTTAGTAATCATTTAATAAATCAATGACTGGATGATAGATTATTCTGACTAGAGCTCATGCATCTCAAAAAGAAAACCAAGTTTCATTATTAAATATTTCATTTGTTTATGTTAATGTAAACTATATTATTTCAGCCACACTCCCCTTTTAAATAAATAAAGCTCAAATTTTTTTGAGTTTTCTTTCTGTATTTAGTGGGGGGGTGGGGCTGAAATAATATAGCTTGGGGTGTTTCAAATATATATATATGCCTCTATCATATACATAATCCTATATTTACATATAAAGTCAATATGGTTTAAAAGATATGAACTCTTTAGGTATTTTTCATTTGTTTTGGGTTGGTACAATTAACCAAGACTCATTACAGCACCACCATGTTATTTCATTAAGGAATGACCAGAACCCAGGTTCAAATCTTTATTCATTGTGTGATAATCCCATTACACACAAGCAGTAGCTTGAGCACAAAAAAAACAACTCAACTCCAATATTCCAAAATTTAATTACCTTTTCAATCGATGAAATCCAAGGATGATAATTAAATTATAGGCTAAAGTTTCAAACTCAACAAGACTTTATTTCAAGGAGTAACAATAATATAAATGCATTAACACCCTCAAATAATGAAATCTATAAACAGATATATAAATAAAGATCATCAATAAAAAACTTGATATGATATAATTAAAACCACATAATGGCTTAATAAGTCTTCCATTACATTCTATTTTCGTTACTTAAAAAAAAAAAAAAATTATTCTCTCCTCCCCCATATATGACCAATGTTTTAATTACACCTAGGTGGGGGGGGGGTAATAATCAAATGAAAATTCTATAATAAATGTATACAATAATGCATTTAACTTAAATATAAACACAGACAAATATATATTCACTTTAAAGCAAAATAAATTAGTGTTAAACAGAATAATCCACATTTAAATAAATAAATGTTAATTCATAAATGTACGCATTAAGATTTTATCACGTGACACACCACCCACATGTGTATATATATCAAACAGACTTAATAACTTTCTGGGTTAAAGTAAGCTTACTTCTGTTTCAGTAATAACTTTTTCAATTTTTGGAATACTGTATTAGGTTTTTAGCAATCTGAGTATATCGATTAATTTCACATCTTATGGTCTTACTCATTATTCCATGCTAGTTTTATTAAGTACATTTATTTTTTAGAAACAAATGCCAGTTTTTTTTTCCAAGATCACAAATGATTATTTCTATTTATTTTATCTTTGGGTTGGAAACTTTATTGTTTAGTCATTTTCAAAATTACGATAGTCAGTATTGGCATGTTTCTTCTTTATCATTACCTATTCATAGATTAACATCATCAATTGGTAGAATTTTGAAAGGAGTCACCAACTGATGCTCCAATATCTGAAAAAAAAAAACAACAACATATTTTTCAAATAATGACGACCATTGCTTTTCCATTTCAAACTTGGAATGGATTTTGCCTCTTTCTGTTTATATGGAGTCACATGCTAGGTCAGAGATGAAAACCATGAAGGAAGTTTAACCACTCATGGTGATGAATCATGAATCATCATTGTCATTTTTTTAATTTTTTTTAACAATATTAAAAATATTCTTCTTTCACCAACATAGTTTGCTGAATTGGATTTCACTACAGAAGAATGCAGTCAACAATAAATTGTTCAGAATAAAACATATCTTTTATAGTGTAGCAATCAGTTTAAAACCCTGGATCATTCTGCTAGCAAAATATATTCTGGTTTAAATCAGTTATATTTACCAATTTATAACTAATCATCACCACATTTCAAAACATATTTTCAAAAAAGAATGTTGCCCATCAACTTAACCTGTCTACCTCCAAAGTTATATATCTATTTGGGTTTAAACATTTGAGATATGCAAGTTAAGAAAACAAAATCGTAATGCAGAATAAAACTTTGCACTTGAGAGTCTGAATATGTAGGGATTCAGAAATATGTAAATTTGTTTCAATACGCAAATTATTTGTTCCATTACTTTGATAGTGGGATGTTAATTGAATGTAGGTCCTTTTCAATTACCCATATTTCTTTAAATTTTCTTTTTCTATTGTTTCTCTCTATGCAAACTGTTTTGATATTCAAAGGAGAAAATATGTGTTCCTTAGCCAACTCATGTTGACTTGTGTTCATGATGTAATTTTGCTTATTTATATAAATAAGTGATTATTGAAACCTATTAGCATGAGATTCTCCATAGTACACTGCACTGCAGAAAGGGGAAAGGCATAAGATCTTATATATGATTTGGGGAGCATGTTTCAAAGGAGTTTTATCTTTGGTATTATTTAGAAAGTTGTTCAGATAGGAAGGAGATCTAAATACTAATATAAATGTATCTGCACAAATTTTGGAGCTTGGTTGAAATGTAAGGGATGGGTTTGAAATGTAAGGGATGTACAGAAGGCTGATCCATGGTTTAGCCAAGTTTGTCATTGGAAACTTTGTTGATTCTATTGTAAAATTTTTCTACAGTTTTAATTAATTTAGTATGATTATATTCAATGTTTATTAGATCTCTAATGTATAATTCAATATTAGCTTTGTTGTCTGCCTCATATTTACACAGTTTTCTGTTTCTATGTAAGAAGCCCTTGGGGCCTGCCATTTTGTGTTTAAATGCAACATTTGATTGGGGATAGATTATTCCTCTAACTTGAATTGGTTTTATATTCATCTTAAAATTGAATATATTTTTGTTCCTTAGGTAAGTCTGAAAAGTTAATACTTATGGTTTATATCCTCATCTTCAGTAGTCCATTTGAGAGGTGATGCACTGTCTAGTTCTGTGTGAATATTAATAATATTGCTCTCTGCAGCACATATGAATATGTCATCAACATATCTACATGTCATTTACTGAAGGGTCAAAATATTTAGGTAGAACATTCAAATTTTGAGAGAACCAGACTGCTGATAATTCCATTAAGTGGCAGTCCCATGGGTCATCCTCTTGTCAATTTGTAAAACTTCACATTAACACAAGCTATTATTTCATTGTTAATGCACTTCAAAACTTCAACAATGAAATCTTTCCTGTGCTGAATCTAATTAATATGATGCAAAACTTCTTGCATAATGGTAATGGAAAGACCCCCAGGCACTCTCATAGAATTTCTTTATATCCAATGTGGCAAGTTAATAGTGTTCATTAATTTTGATGTTTTTAATTTTTCTCAATGCACTTATATGAAAACTTGGTGGTATAGAAACCAAATCCAAGATTTTTGATTAACCCATCTGCTTTTTTCATCATTACCTTAAAATAATAAGGTCCAGTGAAGTCAGTCATCAGTCTCAATGGAGAACCATATATATGAAGCTTGATGTTTGCAAACATATGTAGCAGTATTGCTGCTAATGGGTACATAGCATGATACTCAGCATGTACATATGCCATATTACAGAATTTACACAGAATTATGCAAAGAAATTTATCTTTACAGTATTTTGCATTATATGAGATGATGTTTTCAAATTCTAATTTGAAATTTGTGTGTTCTTTTTAAGGTTGAATTCATCACCATTTACCAGGGCTAATCTATTGCCCTTGTCTTCTTTCATGCAAATAATAGAGATAGGACAAAAAATGGAAATAAACCAATTCTGCATAAATAATATTTAACCTTTTCACCAATGTGTTTCAAAATTTGTTTTGCTATTAGTGATGACTTTCATTTGTGACCACTTCCAGATGCCACCAATGAATTTTGAACCTAGTTCTAGGATATTTCTGATTGGATCCAGGAGTGTAAACATAGAAAGCTTCACCCAATTATTCACCACGTTATTACATAGCAATTTTATTATTTCCTAAAAATAGCTTGTCAAGTGACATCATTTAATTACATTGCTGAAAACCCAAAATGCTCTTCATTCACACAATAGTAGTTTGAAATCTTTCTCATCACATTAAGTTTTACTAAACTGATTTTTCAATCAATTAAAATTTAAAAACAAAGTCTTAACATTTTATAAAAACAATATTTCAGTATTAAGAGAATTTTTTTAAACCCTGAAAATAATTTAGAAATATTTTAAAATGAATTTTGTCAAGCATTGGTGGTCGAGAGGACAGTGACAGCTGCTTTACAAGCAGTTGTCCCGGGTTAGCGGGTTCGTTTCCCAGCTGATGCTATGACACATGAGAAAAAATATTTTAAAATGAAATTAAAAAATTTGGTACTAGATAACTTAGTGTATTTTTTGAGTACCAAACAATCTACCATTGATGTTGATATATTTTTGATATGCCAAACCATAAAGTATACAATAATTTATTTATACAATAGGTGACAGCACTGAAATAGAATAAAAAGCACGTGTAAGCTGCATTCAAGTGATATTTTCTTGTTTGATTTAGCAGTGATGCCCGAGATAGACTTGACAAAATATATTAATAATTTTTACTAGACATTCATTAGACTAGAGATTATCCAATAATGAATAATATTTCTATAATGTAATTTTAACTAACCCACTCTCATGCAAGGTAGACACTGGTTTTGATCACTTTTAACACCTTGTTGTGGGATGTAATTATTAATATAAGACCAAAGACAAAAGATGAATGATTCCTTAAGATGTGTATTTCATGCTGAATCAGCATGCATCAGTTGGCCAGACCACAATCTCTTATACATATCTTTATCTTTGATATAGTGAAAACTACATTACAGACTTGATTAAGTTTCCCAGGGAATTGATTTCCAACGGAGATAAAAAAAAAAGGTCTTTGTTAATTTGATATTCAAATATTATCAATTTTCAAGCAACTGATTGTTATACAATTATATTTTTATAGTGAAAACACTCAAAAATGTGTATAATTTTCTTATTCACGCAAAGCAAATATGCCATCTCATAGTTTAATTGTGATACGTGATAACAAATTTAATGTTAAATGTTTATTAGAAGCTATTTCATAAAGTTATAAATTTTTAAAAGTGTAAACAATTTTTTTAGTTTTATAATTTTATAAAACTATAGCTTATAATTATTTTAAAAACGAAAAATATTATCCTCTAATTTTTTTTCTTGTTTTATAATTAAAACAAAACTGAATTATAATTTCATCTACTTAATGACAAGTTCTAAAGATACTATAATTAGCAAATCTGCTAAGAACAAAACAGCTAAATTTTTAATATACATATATATTTACATAAACACTTTAGCCGCGGCATTTAAAATAAGTCGTCTGCTTTGATTTTTTTTTTCGTAAAGGGTTTGCTTAACATCCAATCAGTAAAGAAGGATTTTTTTTAGACTTTTATAAAATTAAATATGTGTTCCGGGTGATTACGGGCAGTAGTGAACAATACTGTGAACAGTTAAATGCTTTTCTGCAGATGCTCTGCTAAGTATAAGATAAAAAAGGCTTTTTGGTCAATTGAATGGAACTGGTATTCTGAAATTGCTACTTGGACATGTTAGAATCACATGATCTCTGAGTGTCTAATCCTACAATTTATTTTAATAATTAAGATATAATAATTTTAAAAGATGCATTAAAATTTATGGCATAGTTTTTAATATTCAAATGAGGTAGTAATTAAGTGCCACTGATGATAATGATATTATTTGGTTGTAGTAATTCTAATCACTCTACCTGGCTTTGCATACACACAGTTTGTCCTAAATGTTCAAATCTTTCTCAGCAAATAATTTATTTAAAAAAAATTAAATTGATGTTTGAGATCACATGACATTCAAATACCATAACTATCAGATTAAGTTTCAATTCAGGTACCTGTATCTCTTAGATCTATCACTCTACTACTGTGCTAAGTTGCACAGGAGGATGACTTTATTTATCAAATATAAATACATTTTACCCTAGAATATGATATACCATTATGCAAGGATTCATCTTAACAATCATCATTAATTTGTACCCATTATTTTGACTTACAACGAACTTTTAAAAAATTTTGAAACTTTTTAAAAATATTTTTTTTTTTAAAAATGGTGGCCATTTTGTAAAATTGATGACCTCATAGGGTAATGACATCATTAAAATTCTAACATCTGAGGATAATATGGTAACCTTCATAATAAAAGTGTACAATGCAGAATTTATTCACTGTATAGTATATATTATTATGTTTTGGTTATAGAATTAAAATACTTACCTAATTTTCATCCAGTATTTTTGTATAACAATCAGTGAGTGCTTTTATTTCTATCATATCCAAAGTAAAGAAGATTTTCATCATTGATGAGTACAAAAGCAAAGCAATGGCAGGTTTATTTAGTACAATATATAAACAAAAACATACTTTGATTACATATAATAACAAAGTGCATTAACATTAACTTTTAAAATATATACTTTAGGCAAATTTATTCACTCAATTTAAGATTAAAATTCTTATAAATATTTTTTTGTCTGTGGCTAAAAAATATGATTATTATAATTGCATATGCATTTTGAGGGGGAAAAGAGAAAGAGGAAATGAAAAGTTTGCTCATTATACAGTTGAAAATCAACTTTAAGTGATCAAAATATTAAAAGATACTAAAACTAAGTGACAAATATCATTTAGTTGCTGAATTTTAAATCAATAATTTCATAAGTTGTTTCTGATGTATTTAAAATAATGGTGACTTTTATCACAAACATAAAAGTATACACTATAAACAAAAAAAAAAATCATTATTTACATTATTAAAAACAAAAACAATCAAACGTAAGTTACATTTCTTTATGTAATTTTTATTTAATTTTAGCTGCATTTAAGTAAATAATTTTGGTAGTTGTAAATTTTCCTGTTTACCAATCTTTGCAGTCCACATATTTTTGAAAAATATACACTTTCAGAAGCATAAATAAATCTTTATAAAAAAATGGCCAATAGGAAATGTGGTATTTATTATTTCATTAGTGTTATTTTAAAAAAATAAAAACTTGTTCAAAATTAATTATAATATCTACTATTATTGATTATTTATTAATTGTTAATTAGGATTAATGATAATAAATAAAAGGTAAATATTACAATGAGTAAATGCCAATGTCTATATATATATTATAAAGATGTACATGTTTTTTTAATTTTTAGATTAATAAAATACCTCACTTATCTTTCTTTAGAAATAATGCATATGAAGACATTTCGTGTATTTTGTTTTTAATTTATAGATTAATATGTTAAAGTCTGCATTAATAGATATGATATGAGACTTTATGTATGTTAATAAGTTGAATTAATAAAAAAAAATAAAGTGTAAATATCGTAATTAATTTTTACTCATTTTTTTATTTTTAAAATATCACTAATGAAAAAGAAAAGTAATTATTAAATACAATGTTTTATTGTATGACCCTGAAACTGTATATTTATTAAAAAATACAGGCTGCAAAGTTTGATAGACAGGAAAATGCATAAATACTATAATTTCTTATGAATATCATTTTTCCTGAAGATAAATAATATGATTATGATAGTTGTAAGCTATTTTGAGGGAGGAAAATGATTTCATGCATTATACAGTTAATAATCAATTTTATTTGATCAAAGGTTACTAAACATGAGTTAAAGAATATCATTTATTTATACTCAATTTTAAATCAATAATTTGATAATGTGCTTCTGATATATTCAAGATAATGCTAAATTTTATTGTAAACATAAAAAATAACAGTATCAGCAAAAAAAAAAAAGATGTAATCATTTACTTTATTAGCACAACAACTTTACATTATATTATTTTATGTAATTTTTATTTAATTTGGACTGCATTTATGTAAAATAAATTTGTGAAGTTATTTTTTTTTTAAAAAAATATTAATGCTACAAAAAAATTCAAACTTTTATTGGTTAAATATTAGAAAGTTAAAAAATGTTGATAATAAAACAAAGTGCATCAAATATAAATATAAAATGAATGAAAAATATGTTTATTTTTTCTACTTGATTTACTGTAATTTAATGAACTCTGTTTCAGGAAATATTCTCTGGCTATGTAAGAAGCAAAATAATAGATCATCAATGAAAAAACTATATATATATTGTACCAGTCGAAAAACCCACCACCTAAACTGCAAGTCAGATCCAAACTCAGCTGATTCAAACTGAATTCAAACCCAACTCACTAGCTTAGATTAGTAGAAATTGATGGCACATTGCTATGTACCAAGAAACTAGCTCAATGGTTGGTGAGGATCAGAGACCCCTGAACTGACATTAATATCTGATAATAAACTGACTAAAATAATTTTAAATCGAATCATATGTATATGTTCAGGTTGCCAACACAGATAGCGAGTATGAACATTAAAATAATTATGAAGGAATTAAGCACTAAGAAACCAAGTGTGTTTAGAAAATATTTAATAATAATAATTTGTTTTGTTTGAATTTTAAATAATGATCATATTAATTAATTCTAGTCCTTAAACAAAGTTTATAATCATAATACGAGTGGCGGTACTTATTATATGCCAATGAGTATTACACAGTATTTGAAAGTTTATGTCTATGCCCCCCCACAAGAAATAAAAGGCAGATAAAAGTATTCATTAATAAAGGAAATTATTACTCTAATTTTATACGAAAGAATGTGATATTTATTTCACATTCGCAAATCCATTCGTGAAGAGCAAGATACGTATTTCAGGGCATAACTTTTAATCTTTATTAGAAAACTTATTTTGAGATATAACGGAGAATTTGTTGGACTTTAATTTAAATCACTTCATCACGAATTATGAGCATCAGAGCAGGCTTTACTGGAACAGAGAGGTAATGGTGCTGACGAATTATGAGCTATAAAGTGAAATTGAAAGACGATGGCTAGTCGATAATCAAAGTCCTATGGCAGCTTGATCTGACAAGTCTTATGCCCTTTGACTAACATGAACAGGAGAGGAAGTGCTTTCTTCCTCGATAATTTAAAATAACAGAAATTATCACCGACCAGCCTAACGGAGCAAAAGATAGCCCTATGCCAGCAACGTTGAAGATGATGACTTGCTAGTCACCATTTGAAAAATAAAACCCAGTGATAGAATGCTCTACGTGATGACTTGATCAATTAATTAAAGTCAAATGAGCTTTTAACTAAAACTATATTAAAGTATTTGCAAATCATATTAATTATGCCCCAATCATCGTGCCCTTCCTGAATCTAAATAGCAATTAACTGAAATTTGAATTAGGGTATATTTAGTTGATTCCTTTATCGACCCTTTTGCAAAAAACATTTTAAGATTATATTTGAATAATAAACAAATATTAATAAAATGAGAAAATAGTGGTGGCATAGATCAGAAATGGAGCTAATAATTTATTATTAGCCAATCACAAAAATAATAAACATGTAATAATTTCTTTCGACTCGATGATTGATAGAACTTATAAATTTAGTTCCAATGGGTGAGAACTACTATTATTTGTGTGAGGCAAATAGAACAAAGGAGCTCATCGAGTCGAAAGATTATTGGCATATAATTAAAGTAACAACATTAACAAATTACACAAATATATATATAATATAATAAATGAACCGCCAAGTAAAAAAAGAGAAAGTTAAAGACTAGAAGTTGAGAAAATTACGATATAAGTTTACAGTAGCATGAATAAAAGATTTTATAAAGATTATTACATTAAAGAATAAAAGAGCTCTAAAAGGGAGTGTAAAGTAAAGTTCAAAACTGGCCAGAAAGATTAAGGTTCATTTGGAAACATATTACCCAATTCTTCTGAGGCTGGTTCTTAGTTTACACGTCCAGGTTGGTAAAAACGTAGGCATGCATTTAGTCGATTACTTGAACAGCATTTTAGTGGCTTTTTATAATTTTAGCAGCATGATTGGTCAGGAAAAGATTCAGCAGCTTCATTGAAGATTTTTAGGGGACTTCAGGAACAAATAGCCAGATTCCTGATGTTTTTGCCCTTCACCATGATTGAAACACTATTTAATTTTATAATTTAAAAATGCACAGAGTTGACTGCACTTCTCTACAACAAAGATGGCTTCTCCTTCTCCAAACTTTTCAGAGCTATATATACTGTCCTCTCTGATGCCTTCAGGCTAGCGCTTCTCTCATTATCAATGTTTTTAGATACATTCCTTCGATAAGGCTTTCAAACTCATTAACTTGAATTCATTTTCTAATTAGAAAATGAATTCTTAAAATCAGAAAATGATTTTAATTAGGAAATCCTTATCTTTTTTTTTAATTAATAAAACTTTAGCTGTTGTTTTTGATAAGGGAAAATCTGAAAGCTTATTGAAAGAATGTAGCTTTTAATCAATAAAACTTTAACAAATTATTTAAAATAAAATCAAACATTCCCGACGACGCAATGAAACTTTAAACAATTATATATATTTAAATATTTACAAATATATACGCACAATCCACGCAGTTATAATATATAAATTCATGAATAATTCTATCATGAATTTATTAATAGAATTGATCAATTTTAACCTGAAACTAATTAATTTTAATATGCATTTATAAAATAAGTTTCCTTTATGGAAATTAGCGTGGATTGAACGTATAAAGCCCCATTGCATCGGAAATCCAAGGTTAGTATTATGTGTTTGAAGTGAGCTTATGGCTAGATGTCATGAAGCTAGGATCGAACTCAGATCCGACTGCTTCAATATGTATATAAAATTATAGCTACTGCAATGTTTTAACAGGTTAATATTATTATTAATGTTTTTTTTTAAGTTTTATTTTTTAATCAGGTTTTTATATATTTTGAATTTAAGATAATAAATTAATTTTTTTCACATAGGAATTTTTTGTGTGAGATTCTTGATGTAGGAGGTATTTTGGGGAACCAATTGAGTTCTTTGTCAGAGGTAAAAGTGCAATCACTTTTCTTATGAAAATAATGTATTATCAGATTAATCTTTTAAATATGTATATTACAATAAAATAGATATGAATCAGTCAGTTTTAAAATAGTGTGTGTGTGCGCGTGTTATTTTGTATTATTTTTTTATTAATAAAATTAGTTTTTTTAAATATTAATAATAAAAGTTATCAGTACAAAAATTAAATTCTGTTATATTGTAAAATTTGAAAATACTTCAAGTTAATCTCTCCTTCCCATCCTTAGAAATTAATTTTAAAAATTTTCATAAAATTTTTGAAAATAAAAAAAGTTCTATAAATTTAAGATAGATACAGATATTGATAATATCATTAATTCCTATTTTTATATTTTATTTACGAATGACTACTATCGACACTGAAATTCAAATCTGGGACTAATGCACATATAAATCTAGAATTACCTTTTATTTCTTTATTTTATTTAAGCTATTACTCTGGAATTATATGATTAAGTCATGTGATATTATGTTACTGATAACCTTCCTAGACTAAAGATACAATGGCTTACATTTGTTGTAAAACCATGATTGATGATATATGAGGCAGAGTAGCAAGATTAGTTTTTAACTATATGGAAAATACCAAATACCAATAATCCAGGTTTATGCCACATAAAATTCTTGCTCTAATAAAATAAAGCTTATTTTGTAATGAAATAAAGGATATTTATAAAGATGAACGATTAAACCAAACAAAATTTTTAAAAATTGTCATGGCACTTTTGATGTTAGAATTAATAAACAATTGAAAGATGAAAGTGTTGTGGGCATATTTGGTAATGGTGGTAGGAGAAGACTCAGGTTTATGGAGTCCACAGAAAAAAAACCTTTTGAATTCTTTCTTTGAAAGAAAATGCTTAGTGGAAATGAAGATGGGAGCATCCAAATAAAAGTATGGATGTATTGATTATATTTTGACTAACAGAAAATATGTATTTCAAGATTGTAATGTTTTGAATAAATTCAACATAGGAAGTGATCATCCATTATTGAAATATACATGATAATGCAAAACTAAAAAAAACAAAAATTATTAAATAATTTAATACACTGTACAGACTTGCACACCTACACATGAAATGTAATATATAAGGGATTTGAACTAGACTTTTACATGACCCTCAACTCCCCATGCCATCTCATACTGCAGATCCACCTGATCACACTCATATTGAAAAGATAAATAATCATCAATATATGTATTTCATGCTAAACCAGCAATCATCAGTTGGTCCAGAAGCTGAGCATTGATTATATATATATGTGTGGAGATGATATTCTGAACCAACTGATGATTGCTGGTTTAGCATGAAATATATATATATATATATATCGGTGATTATTTATCTTTTCAACATGTGTGTGATCAAGTGGGCCAGAAATATGAGAAGGCATGGAGAGTTGAGGGTTATGTGAAAGTCTGAGTTCGAATCCCTTATATATAAAAATTATTAAGGAAAATGGGATTCACAGTTGACATTTCTAACCTTCAGAAACATTCTAATAAATTAGAATTTGTAAATTATTTTTAAATATTAACAGATTTTGAAATGGTTCAGATTTGAATGAAATTCTGTGAGAGGGTGGGTGGGTGACTGATACATTAATAAAGCTGCAGCAAAGATATCTGATAAAGAAGCAGAAAATTGCAAATAAATTTTCTACTAAAAGACAATGTATAAAAAAATTATAAAAATTATAAAAATAATCCATTAATAAGAGTAGAATAACTAGCATTTTGTAAAATGGTATGAAAAAGAGTTAATAATGATATAAGAAAATATAAACGTGAGTTAGCAAAGAACCCATAGAAGATAATAAAAGTCTTAAAACTATCAAACAACATCTTGGTATTGGTAAGAAACAGTTCTGCAATAAGAAGAAAAAATAGAACTATTACTAAAAAGAGAGACTTTTGTGAAATGTGTAGAAGAGTTCTATAAAGAATTATATAACAATAAAAATCAAAAAATGTTTGCTAAATGTAAATGAAGAAGTGGAACATACAATTAAATCAATTGATATTTTTAAAAAAGCATGTGAAGAAATAGAAAAGATTCAAAGTTATATACTAAGTATCTAAATGATAAAGATGTATCAGATGATTGAAAGAATGCAGTAGTAAAATAAATAGAGAAATTATAGACCTATTAGTATTTTATCAATGCTTTACAAAAGTTTTGCCAAAATAATTATAACTCACCTACAGTAAAATTTGAATTTTAACCAATCAAAAAAAAAATGAGCAGGATTTAAAAGTGGTTTAAGCACAGTGAATCATATTCATATATTGAAAAAAATATATAAAATGAACCAATGGATATGTGTTACCCTTATGTTTGGGATTTGTAGTTTACAAAAAGTCATTTGATTTTATAAGCATTTCAATAGTGATTAAAGCATTTAATCATCAAGATGGAGATCCAGAGTACTGTCATATTCTTGAAGAATATGGTGATTCTAAGATAACTAACATTGCGAAGAGTGTATAGTAGGGTGATTTTAGATCACAAAATTTTTTATAAACCATTAAGCATCACATGATCACATTTCCTATACTAGCACATTAATTGTTGATAAACAGAGCAAAACTCTCCATACAGTATTGCCACCTGTGCTAAACAGAGTAATCAATGAATGCCAGAAGGCTTGTGCATAATATCCCTATCTAATGCCTACTCATCCAATATCCCCAGACTAGTTTCTGACTTGTGGCCTTCGTCACCAATCCTGCCTAATAGGATAGTGGTGGCTATGGTTGTAAAAGAGCCAAAGACACCAAAATGTATGGGTGCTGAACTGAGTTCAGACCCGTATGACTATATAAGCTATTGAGCTTAGATTGAAAATATTTTTTGTGTTTTCAATTTCATTCTCATAGTTTTGTAGTTAAGTAGAGATAAAAGGTGGTTGCTAGAGGGTTGCATTAGATCCTAAGATCAGATGCAGTGCTCTCAGATCCAAAGCTCCTCACTGTCGAAGGCCACAAGTCAGAAACTAGTCTGGTAATATTGGATGAGTAGGCATTAGATAGGAATTTTATGCACAAGCCTTCTGGTATCCATTGATTACTCTGTTTAGCACAGGTGGCAATACTATATGGAGAGTTTTGCTCTGTTTATCAAAAAAAATTTATAGTAGTTTTTTACAATAAGTATTTTGTAGATTAAAACAAGAAGCTAAGGGAATAAAAATAAATGGAGATTATTTAAGTCCGTTAGATTTTTCAGATGATATATTCACAAATACTGATACAGAGCTTTAGAAAACATTGCAAGAATTATCAGATGAAAGTATAAAAGTAGGTCTAAAAATAAATGTTGAAAAGATTGAAGTAATGTTCAGTAGATTTTCCCAAAAGAAAAAAATGAAGAATGATAATGATGAAATAAAAGATGTTAACAACTACTAATATCTAAATCAGATTATTGATACAAATGAAAATATAATAGATGAAATTAATCAAAAATTAAACTTGGGTAGAGTACATTTGGTAGAAATAACTTAATATAAAAAAGAACATATACAAAATGTTTGAAAATATAGTTTTTAATAAATGTGTTTTATCAGTTCTTACTTATAGATCTGAGACTTGGATACTTGGTAGGAGAGTAGGACAGAGACTTCAGACTACCTAATGAAGTATGGAGAGATATATGTTAGGAGTAACAAGACGGGATCAAAAATAAAATGCAAATGAGAGAACAAACATGCAGAATGACATCATAGATAGAATTAAGAAACAAGTGGAATTGGGATGGACATATTAATAGAAGGGTTAAAAATAGATGAACAATTGAAATTTTAAATAGATTGTAAAAGATTCAGAAAGAAATCACATTTGAGATGAATGGAAAAAATAAGCAATTTTTCTGGTGTGAAGCAGAGAAGAGAGACTAGAGATAAGAAAAACTGGATTAAATTTGGAGACCATTCTATATTGGACCAATAATGGCTAAAATGTAGGTGATGATGATGATATACATAAATGCCACTAATTCTTCTATTTTATTTATTGTGTGTAAAATGAATTTTTCTTCTGTGAATAAAAAGGTCTTCAACTTTTATTTTCATTTATTTAAAGCATATTAAAACCCAAACTTTCAATCTCTAGTCATCCACTCCATCATATACAACTGAGTATAAAATGCATGCATGAGATCATTTATTTTTTTCACATGTATGTGGTAGTATGCATTGGTTGTACAAGACGGAATGGATGACTAAAGTGACCTTGAAAGTCTGAGTTCAAATCCTCTCTGAATACATCTAGTTGAAAGAATATAGACTATGCTTATGTTTAAGCATTAAAGCATATTGATACAGTTATGAGAATTGAGTATTACAAATATGGCTATGATTTATTTACATAAATTTTTTTCCATAACCATTTTGAATATTATTTAATGGCAGATCTCAACCATATCATCAGTTGAATATTAATTTTTTCTAATCCTTAGGAAACATATAATGATGCATTATTATAATGCATTCATAACTAAAATTAATACAATAAATATGATTCAAGTTTCTCATTCGCTTACAAACGCAGTTTATCTTCATTCTATTCTATAGCCATCTATTGGAAGCTTGCCTTTGTCCGTGAAGGCTGGAATTCAAATCTTGGACTAATGCACATATAAATCTAGAACTACCATTTATATTTTTATTCTATTTAAGCTACTACCCTGGAAGTATATGATTAAGTCATGTGATATTATGTTGCTGATAACCTTCCTAGACAAAAGATACAACGGCATATGTTTGTTGTAAAACTATGATTTCTAAAATATGTAGAAACTGGTATCAGATCTATATAACAATGCAAGTGAGTTATCCTGGGTTTACAAACTTAGGATTTTTTTAAACTTTAGGAAAGTAGCTTAAATAGCACAAAGGACTAAAAGATGGCTGTTAAATGTATAAGTGCATTAGTTTAGTTTTAAATCCTATTCTTTACTGATGAAGTTCACAGTCAAAACAAAGATATGGAGCTGATGCCCTGATAGTATTTTACCATCTTCTTTTCCTTAACTTCCCAGATTTAAAGTATAAGTTCTACAGTTAGGAGAAAAAAACTACTATAAGCTAAAATTGATCACATTTTACAATGGCCCGATATTTGTCTTGTTTTTTTAACATTAAATTTAATTACTACTACTAAACAGGAAATTACGTTGTGCTATTTCAGCAATGCCCTCTGTGAATAAATATATGTCTTAACTTCAACGGTTGACTCAAAGCGAATATACCGTACTAATTCTTTTTTTACACGGTAGACTGGAGCCTGAAAATTACATGTAAAAGAAATTTGTGTGAAAAAATATATTGTATATATCGGAAAAAAAGGAAACTGGTTCCGGACCTAAGAAATCAATGAAATAATTAAATAAACCATATGAAAAATTTTGTTAGAAATGTTATATTTTTTTTATATGCTATCAAATTTTATTTCATACACATTGAACAAAATTGAAAAATAAAAAAACTTGAAAGTGATAACACTTGTAATGAAAATCACTAATTGTTTCTCTACACAAGCCATAGAAACCTTTAAAGTTCAAAGCGTATTGGCACTTCCATGTTATAATAATAATAATAATAATTGAAATAAAGATTATTAATGCAATTTATAGGAAATTAATACTTTTATTTTATTTAACGGTACAAAAGGGTTAGTCCGGATACCAATATTAATTATGCATAATTGCTTTAAATCAAAAGAGTCTTTTTGTTTTTCTCACTATTCCGCCATCTGAATGATAAATATTTGTGCATATACATATATACAAACATTTAAGACAATAAATTGATTAAATATTCAACCTTTTATAATTAAATGAGCAGTACAATAAGTTGAATTTGAATCCAGGGAGGGGATCGTAGGATAGAAAGAACAGAAATTGTAGAGACATCAATCCATAGAGATAGACCAACTTAAATTGAGGACCTGCATGATAGATAGAGCAGAGATTGTATTAAGTTTTCATGCATGTAAATCTGTCTCCGAGATTTAAACTCAGTTTGAGCACAAAATTCAGGATAGTGAATTAATGTCACATTTAATTACTTCAAAATTACATGTTATTTGTCTTTAGTTACTTTTTAAATCAAATTATTATTTACATATTACGCACACATATTTTATCATCCGATGGCAGAATAGTGAGAAAAATAAAGAGATTATTCAGATTTTAAATGACAAATAATTTAATCACTTAAATAACAATTAGGTTAATTGTACAAGTAAACAAAAGTTTTCAATTGAAAATCAAATCTTGGAAACACGGGTAAATAAAGACTACTCCTGAAATAATTAAATGTGATATTAATTTACTAATCAGAATTTGGGGTTCAAAATAAGTTTAAATCCAGAGGATAGATTTACATATATGAGAATCTGATACAATCCCTGCTCTATCTATGATGCAGGTTTTCAATTTAAGACAGCTTATCCCATGGATTGATGTCTCTACAATTTCTGCTCCTGCTATCCTACAATTTCCTGGATTCAACTTATAATGCTCATTAAAAGGTTGAATATTTAATCAATTTATTATCTTAAATGTTTTGTATATATATGCACAAATATTTATTATTCAGATGGCAGAATGTTAAGAAAAACAAAAAGTCTTTTAAGTTAAAGTAATTATTCCTAATCAATCTTGGTGTCCAGGCTAATCCTTAAGTTCCTATTTAATTTATTATTTTTTTAAAAATTTAACTAACACTTTCAAAAAGAGAAATTGTAGACCCCCAGAACTGTATGTACATTTATCAAAAATATGGACAGCATTTTGCTTGCCTGTAAAACAGAAAAGTATCCAAGATTTTATTTCTGTCACTTTCTGACAATAAATGTGCATGCTTGCGCATGATTAAAATACCACTGCTATCACTAAATCTAGCAATGCATAAATTACCATCTATTGATTTTTTGCAAAATTAATAAATATAAATTTTAACAATTTAATCAATTAAATTTAAACAAAATTAATTTTTTTTAACATCAATACTAATAAGGATTAAAAAAAAAACAAATGACAAAATGCAAATAAAGCATTAATACCAAAAAGGTACTTCCCTTTCAAAACAAAACAACAAAAATGATACCATGCAGACAAACACATATCTCCATTTGCAAGAATATTGCCGAAAAGTGGAATTTAATTTTTAAAATAGTCAGAAATAAAGAAATGAATCTTTTTTTTAATTAGATAACAGACCTAATTTTTTTTATACTTGAGATATAAATTGTGATGAACTTAATTTCTGAAACAAATCTATAAACAAACACTGAATTAAAAACATTTACAATTTTCTAAAAAGAAAAATAAATTATTTTATATTACATGAAATTATTTAGAATTAAAAAAAAAGTTAAATAAAACTTAAGACAATCTACGAATTATTTTGAGAATGTAAGATTATACAATTCAAAACAAAGCAAAACTCTCTATACAGTAGTGCCATCTTGTGCTAACAAGAGCAATCAATGGATGCCAGAAGGCTTGTGCATAAAATCCCTATCTAGTGCCTACTCATCCAATATCCCCAGACTAGTTTCTGGCTTGTGGCCTTCATCAGTGAGGAGTCTTGGATCTGAGAGCACTGCACCTAGATCTTAGAATCTAATGCAACCCTCCAGCAGCCACCTTTTAACTCTACTTAACTACAAAACTATGAGAATGAAATTGAAAGCACAATAATATTTTCAATCTAAGCTCAATAGTTTATATAGTCATATGGGTCAGAACTCAATACAGCACCCATACATTTTGGTGTCTTTGGCTCTTTAACAACCATAGCCACCACTATCCTATTAGGCAGGATTTTGCTTTGTTTTGAATTGTTTAATAACAATTATGTGCTAGTATGAAATAGTGATCATGTGATGTTTAGTGGTTTAATGTAAGATGATGTTTTTAAGCCTTCCAGATTATTTGTTTCTTTATTCCAATCATGGATATGTCACAGTAGCTTTAATCCCAAAGTACTGTATTTTTTAAACCAATTGTTATTTGAAAACAACACATATAGAAAGAGATTTTTTTTTAACTCGTGTTATTTCAAAATTGTGCAAATAAAAAATTGGGTAAAAAGAGAATTAGATATATTGTAAATTTAATTAGTACTATATTTTTTTGGTATGAATATATCAGAAATCATCTTTAAAAACTAAAATCATATTAATAAATCGACTTTATTGAAGCGGTGAGACTCTATATTAACACATTATTGAGTTCAAATTTACCAGATTCTAATAATCTAATGGTCATCATCATGATGTACAAGCCCAGAAGTAAGAGGGTTCAGTTTTTGTATATGCCATTTATCTTTTAGTTTATTACTTAACCATGCATTAAGTTATGCATGAAACCATGAGCTAATAGAACTGGTAATACTATAATTTTGAATTCTTTTTTTTCTCATATGTCATAGCATCGGCCGGGACGCGAACCCACAACCGTCTGCAACCAACTACTTGCTTGCAAGGCGGAAGCGATGACCTCTCGGCTAACAATGCTTGACTATTTTTTTTTTTATCAACTACAATTCATACATTTCTCAAAACATTCATTAAACTAAATAATATGGGTGATATATTACAAATACAGATAATGAACAATTACAATATTAGATGAGTTGTGGAACTAACATTATTGAGTTAAACAGGGTTAGGTATTAAGTGGTTAAGTTCTTTGTTAACTTTATTAGAGAGTCTGATATAGCTTCCATGTCTCTTGAAAAATGAATGTTGTGGCAAGAGTTTTGTCTCTTTGTTTAATTTTCTCTATGTTCTGAATAAATAATGAGTTTTCATCTGGTTTGGTATGTTGGTATTGTGCCTTGCATCTTACAATCCAAATGGCATAGGTGATGAAAATTGACAGCCTGATTGTAGGAATATCTCTTCCATAGGAATATCTCTTCCACGAATGCATTCTTTTATATTAAGTATTTTGTAGTAATCTATCTTTGAATTGTTAAATATTATTGTTTTAATATTACCTAGACCCATGCATGTTTTAATTATGTGGTCAAATGTTTTCTCATCCCTGCCACAGCTTTGGAAAATTGATTGGACTTTGGTGATAGATCTTTTATATCTGAGGAACCAGTTGACTGGCATGGCATCCAGATTAATTTTAAGTAAGTAATCTAAGTATTTTGGTTCTAGAGACCAATACTTGAATAGGGTAATCAGCTTGTGATTAGTTATTCCTAATCTTGTAGTAGAGATTTGATTATTTTGTTTTAGGATGCGATGGGCATCCCACAGCTTGATTTTGCTTTGATAGTTGTTATGGGCATTTGTATTTTGTTGCATTGTTGACAGGATTAGATGGTCAAGCCAGCTTAATTTTTTGGGGGGTGGGGTGTCGGTAGGAATTATGGATTTGGTGATCTGGTCATGGCCATACTTTTGGTCTAGATTATATATCAGAGTGTGTGATTTCTGATAGTTTATTGGAGTGATGAAATGTAGTGACATTCTATTTAATCTTTTGTTTTCCTGCATGTTCCTCATGCTTATGGAAACAGTTTGCCCTTTCCATAGTAATCTTGAGCAATATTGCTCAATTTTCTTGATGAATGTTTTATTTGCATTCATCATTGGCAGGTAGTATGCAATTTTGCTGTAAATCTTTATATTTAGCAGTGAAACCTTACCATAGAGTGAAAGGTATACCTTTGAGAGGGTCTTAGTGGAGAGTGTCTTAGTGATCTGGTCTGTGGACTGGAAGATTTTTGCCTGAAGTTCTTTAGACATTGCTGATTGCGATTTTGAAATATTAAATCCCAGAAATTTCTGTGGTTCAGCTTGGAAGCGTGATTTGATTTTTTTTCCAGATAGGATAGACCAAGCTGTGGATTTTCCTGTATTTATTTTTAGGTCTGATAGATTGGTATATTTGTCCAATATTTCATATAGATATTTCTGAGTTGGCAGAATGATCATGACATCATCCATGTAAGCGACTGCCTTAAATGCTCCTTTGAGTCTGGGTATATATACTCCAGGTAGGTTATCTTCAATGTCTTTAAGAAAGTGGATTGATGTAGCAGGCAAACAGGAGAGCACTGAGTGGAGATCCTTGTGGGATTGAAGTATTCAGAGTAAAACTGTTTGTATATACTTCACTGAGTGATATGTGAATTTACCTATTGTGTAGTAAATTGTCCAGTATCTGAATTATCTGGAGGGAACACCAAGGCCCTCCAAAATATTCAGCAGTGTGCTGATATTGACTGAGTCAAATGCCTCAGATATGTCAAGTTGTATGGCAATGGCTTGGATTTTCTGTTGGTTCTGATGTAATCCAAGAGTATTTTGGTTTCACCAATCGCCATGAGTGCTGATGAGCCTTTCTTGGCACACTGAGAGGGCATGATATGACTCAGGATTTTATGTTGTATCTTATCTTTAATGACACCCTCTATAATCTTTATTAAGAGTGGAGACATGGGTCTTATGTTGTTTATATCAATAGGGTCTTTGTTCTTTTTGATAAATGGCACCAATGCAATTGGATATAAATTTTTAATGAACCTTTGCTTTTGTGCAAGATGGTCAATCATTAACATGATGATTGGGACAGTAAAATTGCTTATGTGGGAGAGGAGAAATTTAGGTATCCCATGCATTCCAGGATGGATGCTGTCTGGAAAGGAGCATAGTTTGTTTTTAATATCTTGGACTGTGATCAAATGATCATCACTGGATGAATGTCTTGTCCAATCATGATCTACTGATGAGTTGTGTTTTTTTAATTTGTTTTCAAAGTGTAGTTTAATTTTTTCAAGCATGTGGTATCCAGTCATGCTGGTGCCCTGATGTTTAATTAGTATTGGAGTATTTTGTTTTTTTCTGTGGCCCCAGTGCCCACCTGAGATATCCTCTAGTCCAACAATATTGAGGAGCCAGATATATCTTGGATCTTTTCAGAGACACATATTCAGCAAGGGCTTTTTGCTTTGCTTTATATTCATTCTTAAGTGAGATGATGTCATCTATCGAGTTGCTTTCGGTAGAAAACTGTTTAAGTTGAGCATTAATGTTCTCTAGGTCCTTTAATAATGAGGTTGGGCACTTTGACCTGCAGGAGTACTGGACTATTACAGTTTGCAGAACTCCCACTAGTGCAAACCAAGCCTCCTCAGGCGGTCTTGAAAGTATATCTATTTTCCTAAATAGAATATATGCCTCTGATGGGATGGCTTCAGTTATGTTGGCCTTTGTTAGCATTCTAATTGTTTTGTTGTGATTCAGTTGTGTGAGGTTATCAATTTGCATTGAGATGACGACTGCAAAGTGGTCAGAGAATGCTACAGGCTGAAGCACTGCCTCCATAATGTAGTGGAATTCGGGTGTGTAAAAGACCAGATCTTTGAGTATCAAAGATCTGTGTCTTCTGGTATAGAATAAAAAAGCACTATCTGGAAAAAAACCTTCCCCGCTAAGAAAGCCTCTATTCAAAAGATGAAGGTATTTATTGACAAATTCTCCATAGGAAGTGTTAAAATCCCCAACAATCACTGTTGGCCAGCTACTGGTGGAGATTATCAGGTTGATTCTATTAACTATTTTAATATATGAACTGACATTGTTAGGAGTGTATATGTATATAGCATTAAAGGTGGTAGTTCCATATGTGAGTTTGATAGATATTATATTTTTGTCTGTGTAAGTAATTATAAAACTATCTGGAGCATTTTTACTATTTATAATTATGCCTACTCCTCCAGCTGCTACATTACTAGTGCTAAACTGACTGTAACCCAGTTTGGATAGTTCTTCCATGATAATACTGCTGGAGTTTATGTGATATTTAGTTTCTCCCATGAATAGTATATGTGGTAGGTTGTTTTGAAACCAGTGTTTTAGGGCATATACATGCGCAGTGGAGTTGATACCTCTTATATTCAACCCCACAATCTTACAATTAATAGTCTGCACTGTGTTGGTGACCGCTATAGATAACCGCAAGCGGGTTTATAGATGGTGAATTGGTCTTTGGTCTTATATTTGGTCGGAGGACTTGAGAATCTTCTGAAAAGGTTGGTGTTAAAAGATTGACAGATTCACATGTGTCTTCTCTATCTATTCCATTTGATGGGTTTGGAATTATAGGGTTACTTGTCTTTCTTATCTTCTTGATACTGCTTGTTGTGCTAGATTTAATAGTATTTGCTGGAGCTATGGAACTACAACCTTCATCTTCTGAGTCTGCCTTTTGGTTTGTGAAAGATTTTTTTTTATTGTTTATAATTATGGATTGTGTAAGCTCCATTTCAGTTTCATCATTAGGTTTATACTCAGATTCAATGTGTGTTTTGTTTTTACAAGACGACTTCTTAATTATTTTGTTTTGAGTGTTGCCTCTATTGAGATCTGGTATATGGTTTTGCGAAGGTAGCATTTTATCCTGATTGTTGGTGTGTATCAGATTGTATGGCTGTTTTTGATTGTGTGTAGCTGTGTTTAAATCTTTTGGTTTTATCTTTGTTGGTATAGGTACATTGTTACTTGAGAACTTTTGTGTGTTTTGTTTGTTTGTGATATGTGGTAAGTTTAATGAAGTTTTAAAACTTAGTAATTGGTTATCTCTTTGAAGTGAATTGGTTGTGTTAATATTTTGGTCTATTGAGAAACACTGCTTATCATTTTGTTTTGTTTTGGGTAAGAGTTGCACATTTTGATCTATTTCCGAACATTTATGGTTTTGGTTTTCTTTCTCCACACTGGGAGCAATTCCTTGTCATGCACTCTCTGATCAAGTGTGTTCTTTGACCACAAGCAAAGCATTGGGGTCTTACTCCCAGAAATGTAAGAAC
Source organism: Epiperipatus broadwayi (assembly GCA_028023455.1). Classification (NCBI taxonomy): domain Eukaryota; kingdom Metazoa; phylum Onychophora; class Udeonychophora; order Euonychophora; family Peripatidae; genus Epiperipatus; species Epiperipatus broadwayi. The sequence continues at coordinate 14,486,137 of JAQFVV010006207.1, forward strand.
CATAGGAGCTCCCTTGAAACTGATGGTAGTGGGTATATCTGTAGGTTTAATTCCTTGTTTCAGATACAATTCAAACACAGCAGTGTTAGATAATATTGCATCACCAACCTTATCTTCTGGTAAATATACAAATTTGTATATCTTTCCAAATGGGCTGAGGGTGCTTTGAAGCTGATCTTCTTCAAAACCAGAAATGCAGTTTTTTATTGCCAGATAATGCTGATGTTCTATCGAAGTCAACATAGCAAATAAAATGGTTATTGATGGTCCTATTGTTGACTTTGAAATTATTTCTTTCAGCCCAAGCGGTCGTTGGGATGTGTTAGTATTCTGTGAATGCCCGCACCCATAAGCCCGAACCTTAACGCAGGAGATATAGCTGATCACGTAAAGGAAAATCACAGTGATTTCCAAAATCATATCAAACGGAAAAATAAAACTCAAACAATAAAAGAACAAGAAAATATAAAACAAAATTCCAATTATTGTCAGGAATTAGTCAACAATAATTCACAAAATCAAGTTGACCAACATGAAATTAGATCCGATACTTGCAGTGGCCGGGATGAAGCCATCGGTCACGGCAGCGCAGATTTTATGAAGAAAGATCATCTATCAAAGAATAATCACAACTCAAAACCGAAATTAAACAACAAAAATCAAATTAGTAATAACACATTTATTTTAAAATCATCAAACAATGAAATAATTCACAGCATATCCACAGGAAATAATGACATATTAATCGGGAAAAATAGTAATGTTAAACCTTCAGGAAAACAAGCGCTACCGATAGGGGCGCAAAACGGAAATCTAGGAAACCCCGTCAATACTTGCACGTATTGAGGAAAATCTAATATTGCAACAGATTTAAACGATAATACTCAAGCAAATAAAAATAATACACATATAAATCAACCACAAGCAAGCTTTAGTGCACAAAATAGAAACACATATGCTAATATAGCAAAAATAAGAGTAACAGACAAAAACTCGTCCTATTCTAGCTCAGGAAATCGCAACACAACAGTAACTGAAAATGCGTTACGGGTAAACCCAACTAACTCAACACTACTCGATCTCATGGAAGATAATTTTAACAAACAACAACCCGCTAATATATCCACAGATAAATACATATTCACAACAGACAACTATGAAGAAGACCAATATAATCATCTATCATTTCGATTTAATAGAACCATCCCTAATCTTTTGCTTAAATCACTGCTGAATTATAATAGTGACAAGAGTCTCGTCATGGCCATCACAGACCCTAACTGCTCACTTATCAAATTCCCCATAGACTCATTCTGTACAATTCATACATTTGCAAAACAATTAACGCAAAAAATCATTTTTTGTCAAGCGTTGGTGGCCTAGCGGTTAGCATAGCTGCTTTCCAAGCAGCTGGCCCGGTTTCACTTCCCGGTCAACGCTTTGACATATTAAAAAATAATAATTTATTGCGAAATATTGTATTAATTATTTATTTTATTTTTATTATAAGATTACTATATTTAAAAACATTTATTTCTTAATAAAGATAATAATGGTAGTTTTTTAACTTTTTTTATTTTATTATTTAATATATAAAGCTGTTGATTAAAGCTTGTTTTCATTTAACCTTTTACGGTAACATTTGATTTAATTATAGCTTATACAAATTTGATTACAGGGAGAAATATTTATTAAGCAATACGTTTTAATGGATTATTTTTTTTCTTTTAAATTAAATTATTTTCTTATGAATGAAGATAAAAATTACTAAACCATTTCCACTCACCCTTTAACGAAATTGCTAAGATTAATAAAATGAAATTATAATAAATAAAACAGAGTTGTGTTTTAACAATAATATTGATAATAAATAATTTATTTTAATTGATTACTAAATCTCAATTTATATTAATCAGTAAATAGCCTACACATAAAATGAAAATATATAAATTATGAGGTAAAAGATGTTGCTAAGTTTTAAACCAAATTTACTATTTTATAACTATCAACATTTATTATTTTAAATATTCTTAACAATTTGGAAAAAAGATTACTAAAGTACAAAATTAATTATTTAAAAAATGCAGTCAAACACTTCTGAACTTTCTTAGTTCTCATTTAATCGAAATCAGAAGAGACAATTGAGTTATCTATTTAATGAATAATAATTTTATGGTGTAATTTTCACTATACCACTCTCACACAAGGTAGGGAAACATGACCACCACTCTCATGCAAAATAGGAAAACCTACTACTACCACTCTCATGAAAGGTGGAGAAACATATGACCACTACTCTCACACAAGGTAGGAAAACATATGACTATCACTCTCATGCAAGGTAAGAAAATATAATTGTGTTTTATTCTCATAGTTTTGTAATTAAGTAGAGATAAAAGATGGCTGCTGGAGGATTGCATTAGATCCTAAGATCTAGGTGCAGTACTCTCAGATCCAAGGCTATTCACTGATGAAAGCCACAATCTAGAAACTAGTCTGGGGAAATTGGATGAGTAGGCACTAGATAGGGATTTTATTCACAAGCCTTCTGGCATGCATTGATTACTCTGGCTGGGACTGAGTGGCACTACTGTATCGAGAGTTGTGTTGCCTGTTTTAAAAATAGTTATGAGCAAACATAAGAAACAGTGATCATGTGATGTTTAATGGGTGAAAATATGTGATCAAAGACATGAAAATGATGGATGATCTCCAATATGTATGAGAGTGGTGTAGTGAAAACTGTACCACAAAAATATTATTCTCTAAGTAGATTATCTCTAATATGATGAATGACTAATTGAGTTATATATTTTTTTTCTAACAGTAATTTACTCTATTTATTTCAGAGCCATCTATTGTAAGCTTGGGTAATCATTAAATATTAGATCTAATGTTGTATTCACAAAATCTTCTAACATTTTGTTGTTCTAAATGTTTTTGAATAAAAATATATTGCTATATTCCCTGTTAATAGAATGCACACATCATCATTACAAAGTATTTATTAATAGTGTACTCATTAACAGTGGGTTCTCATATATTATTAAATCAGCAGGGAAAGATTTTTTCTTATCTGGTTTTATGAAAGCTCAAATTTAAATTCACTTGAAATAATACATCATTAAAATTGGAAAATCCTAAAAATAAACATTTTACGGTTGGGAATACAAGATCACTGAGATCATAATTATCCAATATGGTTTAGTTCTGTATTAGAATAATGAACTCACAAGCTAAAAGTCCATGGATATTAACTCAATTCTTTCACTTCCAGTACTTGAAAATCTTATGATTTCGGCAAGCCATTCAATAATTTATTTATTTCAATTGAAATTCAAAGAAAAAAAATCTTTAGAAAAATATGATCAGAAATAATGAACACAGATTTCAGGGAATATGATATTTTCATACCAATACTCTTTGGTGAATGTGAATAAACTCCAACCACTTTTTAACATCATTGCTCCGTGCATTGTAAAGCCTTTTTTGCTTGCCCTTTTCATATTACTAAAAATTAAGGTTTTTAGTTTTCAAACAAATTATTCATCTGATATATAGATGACTACCTTTACAATCCAAGTGATATGTCACATGACCTAATGTAAAAAGCTTGTATTACAAATGTATATAGAGCTTACAAATAAGCTCTTAACAAGCTTTGCAGAATATCCCCAACCCCAGACCAGTTTCTGCTACTAGCTTCATCAGTGAGATGCTAGGATATTCAAGCATCCTAGCACCTCACTGAGGAAGCCAGTAGCAGAAACTGGTCTGGGGTTGTGGATATTCTGAAAAGCTTGCATCCTAGCACCTCACCGAGGAAGCCAGTAGCAGAAAACGGTCTGGGATTGAGGATATTCTGCAAAGCTTGTTAAGAGCTTATTTGCAAGTTCTATATATAACATGACTATTTGTAATTGAAAAAAATTAAAGAAAAATAAAAACGTAATTATTAAGTACAAGTTTATTGCACTTTCAATACTTAGCATCCTAATCAAAAGCAATCAAATATGACTTAAGGTTGTACTAGATATTTCCAATGTTACCTTTAATCTATTTTATTCAGTGATAGAGTTATTATATTTATTTATACAATTATATATCTAAAAATGAAATTATACTAATCCTAGCATATCCATCACATTTAATTGCAAACTTTTCTGTTGATTTCTAAAACTCTGGATAATAGAAAATACCTAAATTATATATATATTAAAACAATTTAATTTTTAAAAATACACAATATTAAAATATCACCAAAAATAAATAACAAAAAAATGATACAATTATAAAAAGAACAGTATTGTAATAACAGATTGTAAGCTGAGCATGCAAGATAAAAAACAGCTGGCTATGCTCATACAGATAGACATATACATAAAAATATTTGATAATAGTTTTGCAGAATTGGTGGAATAGTAATATATTTTGTAACTTTTGCAACTCATATTATCTTCTATAGCTTTCCTCACCATTTTACAGTTATAATTTCTTACATCATAATTAAACTGATTTACCAATATTATATTTCTGAATTCCAGATATTTGGTTCTTTTAAAATGGAATATTTCAAACTATTTTTTTTTCTGAATGTACTGTTGTGACTTACTTAAAAATATGTAAAATATTTTTTGCTTCTTGCTATCTCTGTAGCTGTTCTTAGTATAATATTTTTATTCTCTTATTTGTCTTGTTCAAGCCTGGAATATCACTAGAATCTGTTAATATTTTTAAATGATGTGAAATTTCATCTTAAATTCATTAGAATGTTTTGAATGTTAGTAATATCAATTATGAATTCTGTTTTTCACAAAAACTGTTCTCTTTCTGATTTTGCATTAGTGCAGCACTTTATTTTTTCATATGTCAAATGCGTTGACCGGGAAGCAAACCTGGTCCAGCTGCTTGGAAGGCAGCTATGCTAACCACTAGGTCACCAATGCTTTACAACTTTGTTAGCATTCATTTGTTCACTCTTAACATTCTAACAAAAAAGAGTTGTTTCTGAAATTGTTGTAAATGATTTTAAAAATAATTTGAGTTCTATATATATATTGAATCAATTTTACGAATTGCACTATGACAGAATTGTTAAAAGTGCAAAAATGTGGTAATTCTATTAAATTTTAATATTTTGGATGGTCATTTAATTCTTAGAAAAGCAATTTATCCTAGTTCAAAGCATGCAAATTACTGGAGTTTTCTGCTGTTAATCACTATTGTGATTAGATATTTGCTTATAACTAAATAGCGTGGAATGTTATTTGATGAATGCTTCTTATTCAGATTTAGAAAATTGTTCTAGTATTAGCAGGATTTGAAATGGCATATTGTAAATCTTTAGTTGATCTGCATATTGAACAGTTAATTAAAAAAAAGTATGTGCAAAACAAATACTAAAATAATATATTAGAAGCTGAAAAATTAGTGTTAAAAAAGATTGGCAATCATAATTTGCTCAAGCAGTCTTTATATTCAGCAATAATAGTATTTCAAATACTTTCCTATATGGTTTGATGGAGTTGTAGTGTGACAAACATTGGAGCTTAAACCCAGTTTTGTGATTCCGGTGTTTAAATTTCTTAGAAATAAACTATTTGATTATAGTCAATAAAAATAGACTAAGATAATTCCTGGAATAGTACTTGATAATGGTTTAAAAGAATTGAAATAAATTCAATTCGGTCCTTCATAGTGAATTATTTCAAGTTTTGACCAATTTGCCCCCTGGTGAATTTTTTTGTAAGTATTATACATTAAAATGCATGTAAAACAGTATATTTTTTTATAATAATTTTTTTTACCAAAAATTGCATGAAAAAAGCATGAAATTCAAAATTCGCACTCTAACAATAGACATAAGCCCCATTCCTGACATGTTCATCCATTGTCTGTTGACAAGACCATGAAACATTCAGCATTTTACTACATTGAAGTTTCTAATGATGCAAAAACATATTTATTTGCAAATTTATTACAGTTTTAGATATTTTTTTAAAAATAATTTTCACCATATTTATTAGATATCAAGAAATATAAATTATTAATAACTTATTTTGACTTGAAATACTTTATTTTCAAAAATATAACATTATATTAAAAAGCTAATGTAAATATGGCCTGAAGGAAATTAGAAGACTGGCTTTGATGTAAACAATTTACTTTATATTTACACGTAAAGAAAATATAATTTTGCAATAAATATTCAAAATTTTTAAACTTTTAAAGCATAATTCATTAGATATAAGAGAAATAAATAAATATTTGTTCACATTTTTAAAAGTAATCAAAAATAAGAAATATTTTGATTTTATAAACTGAAAACAATCTTTCTAGAAACGATGATGTGGAACATCTTTGTTTTGATTGTGATCTCATTTTTTTAATATTTACAGATACAAAATGTGAACATTTAAAATTTATTTCAGTAGTAAACAAAAATATCTATCAAATGAAGTCATATTTATTATTTTCTGATAAGTAATAAACATTTTATCATATATTTTACATTGATGTGTGAAGCAAAGAAAACATCAGAAAAAAGTAAGGAGCATTAGGCTGCATTTTGGGAAGGTTAAGTAATAGTGTTAAGACCAGTGATTTTTTTATTAGATCCATGTTTAAGTTAAAAATAAGATCAAATATTAATGAAAACTATGAAACATCACATGATCACTTTTTTATGCTTACACAAGCAATAGTGACACTTCTGTTTGAAGAGTTTAGCCTCTGTGTATTAATGAAAACTATTAGCAATAAAAATATGGATTTCAATAAAACAATTACCAATATTCAACATATGTTTTTACGAACAGGAAGTAACTCTATTTTTTTTACTGAAGTGCCATCTCTTGTGAATTTGAGTAGTCAAAAATATTATACAGTAACACTATGTTCACATCACCATACTAGTTTCTGTTAATGGCTATGAACAATGAAGAGTAGGACTGCATTTACAATCATAGCCACTCATCACAGCTCTTTTAAATTATTAAGCTTATAAATTTAAATTTAAAATTATCTTAAGCTTTTGAACTTATGAAATCATGCTCATATGACAACTAGGCTGCTAAAATATATTGTTTTTGGCCTTAAGTCAGCAATTGTTGAAAAAGATATAATATATTTTTATTGACTTGTGAAGAAAAAATGTCTACAATTTACAAAACTATCATGGTTATATTTTATAGTGCTTTCAATTTTATTTATTTTAAAAATGTAGTAGTCCTCACATATCTGTAAACACAGTATTAATGGTTTCTAAAACTCACAGTTTACAAAATATTAATGAAAAATTTGAAAAATGGAAATTCATAAATTTCATGTAAACTCCTAATTAGTCATTTTATTGTCTTTCACACTTAATTATTCATATCAAATTAAGAAAGAAGAGAGTTTTTATCCAAAATTTCTGAAGCTAATTTTTCTGTTTCAAAATTATTTAAGTTATTCTAAGAGATATTTTTTATATTATAAAATATATTTTGTTCTTATAATTATATCATGTTTTTAGAAGGATTTAAACTTGTAGTTCAAAATAATATTTCTTTTTTGTTATTTTATCTAATGTAGAGAGATAAGCTTTTTTTCCTTTAAATAAATTTATTGTTTTTATTATTTTTTTCATTATTTTAATTATGTCCAAAAAATATTTTTGAAAATAATTATCTAACAAACAGGTTTATTTTGTCCCAAACTCTATTCAAACTGATGACCACATATATGAAAAATTAAATTTTGCAATGTGAATTTCGATTTAGTTAGATTTAATTTATTGGAGTAGCATTAATGTGCAACTTTGCATGTATTTGGTCATGTGATTTTTACATTTCAAGCCAAGATGCTTAAGACTGACTTATATATATATATATATAAAGTTAAGTAGAGAAGAGGGTGGGACCATTCTTTTCTTATCAAAAACTCTGTCATGTGTTGTGATTTGATAGCTCTTCAGACTGCTGTTTTAACATCTGATTGTCTGTCTGAGAAGCAACAGTAGTTGCATGCAAGAGATTGGCAACCTCTCAATTTATTACCGATTTAACAACAATAAGCGATTTATATAATAATATTATTTCTTTTGATTTATTATTGCAGTATGTTTTCATTAATAATATTAAAATACTCCTTTGTTAATTATTTTAATAATATCTCATTATATACAATTTAAAAAATAAATTGGGTCCTTTGGTATTAGATTTGCTGTGATGTATTTGTCTGGTGATAATTATTCGAACTTCGGACAAACTTAATTGACCAATTTCTTTACACCCAGTTTAAAAAAAAGAAAAAAAACATACATGTAATTACCTTATAATGATGGCCACATTTATTCTAATCAAAATAATGACAATCACTGGAGTGACTGAACATTTTGATGTCCTCCAAAATGAAAATGAAAGCACCCATTTTTTGTGCCAGGATTTTTGCATGATCTCACAGTATAGTTTAAAATATAAAACTAGCAGTGAATGCAAGATTTTCAGTAACAAAGTTATCCCGATTGGAAAATTATATAATATTGAGATAAAAATAGTTTATTTTTATTTTTAGAAGATTGTAAAGGTGTTTAATTTAGTGTTTTTTTTTTATAGATTTGTTTTTAAGGTAGTTTCAATAACAGCAGGTCTAATACTAAAGTACCATAAGTTATTCAGAGATATGAGTTTATATGTTAAACATATCTATTTCCCAGAGTTCACTATTACCCTTGATTTCAAATATAAATGGAAAAGCTTGGAACAAAACCCCCCCAAAAATTATAAGATTTCTTTTGATATTTAACATAGCATCATAATAAGTTTTTATTAATATGTTTTTTTTTTTTCATATGTCTAAGCATCGGCCAGGAAGCGAATCCGCGACAACTGTCTGCAAAACACTGCTTGCAAGGCTGCTGCGCTGACTTCTCAGCTACCAACACTTGACTTAATGATATGTTTTTAACGTATTAAAAACTTAAATGAAAATTTCAAATTATGATAACGGAAGCCCCCCACTAAAGAATACAAAAGTAAAATAATATTTGAAATATATTTGCCGTTTTTAATATTTACTTGTTAAGTTTCTATTATATTATATATTTTATATCTCTTTTAAACCATATATAATAAGTACAAAGAACTGAATGCATTGTATGTGTTTAAAACGTCATTACCTATAAATTTTGGAACAAAATATAATTTTTGCAGTAAGAATAGTATTTAGAAATTGTTTTTAAAAGTTCACTAATAATAACAATCTTTATATAATCATTATTATTATTAGAAAAAAATGGTTGTTTCGAAATCTATAAAAGGCCCAGTGGTATAATCCTATTTGAGATTATTCTCTCAATGCAAGGTCGATTGAATGCTCTCTGCATTCTTCTACATATACGGATTTCTAAAAATGTTTAAAAATTCAATTTTCTAAATCAGAATTACTTCTCACTTTAAAGCTTTCAGAAAATCTTGTCTACAATGACAGTTAAGACAGACACAGATTCAATAAAAGTTTATTCTACATTGCCTGGGAAAATTTGAATAATCATGTTATTATTATTAACAATAGAGAGAAAAAAACTTTTACGTCAAATAAATTGATAAAACATGTCTTAATATTATGTTTTAATGGTCGTGATTTTTAAAAAAATATTATATAGCTGTGTGGGCTATTTGGCATTTAAAATATTTATTATTGTTTAATCTGATATAAAATGCAAAATAACTGAAATTCCAAATATGTATTGTCAAAAGATGGTTATGCTCAGAAATAATCTGCTCCCTATTTGCCGAGTTAAGAGAATTAATAATAATAAAAAAGTCCTTACAAAATAAAGTACTGTACATATGTATCTTTCCACTTCACTAATTCATCAAAAAACACCTGTTTCAGAATCTCATAATTATCATCATAAATATGAGATCTTGTCAGACTTCTGTATTTTGATAATAGTTACTTTATTTTAATATTTGACATCTTCTTTTTGGATATAAGAAAGTTGAAAACTGTTCAATTGATTATTATCATGAATATGTTGTTCGTGTCTTAATTGTATATACGAGAATGCTATACAGTCTTGACGTCATTATTTTATTTTTAAGTTGTCACTTTTGGATTTCCATGGATTTTATTATTATTATTATTATTATTCACTAAATATGGTAATTTACATTGGTTTTGGGTTTTTTAATTCAAGAACAACTAAAATTTGTATAGTAATAAATTACCGTCTATTTAGCACCATATTGTAAGATATACTTATTCTATATTAACCAGCATATTTGTTACTATGGCAACAAGATCATTAGTCCATGCAGTTTAATGCAGTGGTAGGCTGATGCATTTCAGTGCTAAAGATTCTAAAATGAAAGCTCAGTCTATTACATCCAGTGTTTGAACAAAATGTAAATTCTTTACTTACTCATTCAATGAGTTTTATATTTAATTTAGCCATGATAATTAGCAAAGACTTCTAAGTATCTCATTATGATTCATTCAAACCTGCATCAGAATTTTTAGATTAGGATTCATGATGCCTTTACTCAGAAATGAACACTTATCAGGCCAAACAGATCTAATCTGAATAAAAATATAAGCACTGGTGTCTTCAGCTGAGTTATGTGAAAATGCAAAAAAAAAGTCCAAAGAGTATGGTGAAAGAAGGTGGTATTGTTTTACTCCAAAGATGATTAGCATTCATCCAATGCTCTATAGATGTTTATTAAATTCTTGTCTACTTACAACATTAAAGGAATTTGCAATATTTGTGAATAACAATAGTGTTTTTCCCTTTATTTACACACAGATTGTATGTTTGTTTTGAATTTCCCATTATGTTTCAGTGAGTTTTTGTAAATGGTTTACACTATCTTTTATAACAGTTTTGATATCTTTGGAAGAAGAAAAATAAGTCTTTAATTAGTCTTTCCACCTCTGTCATTGTTTTGATAATACTAATCTTAGCTTTATAAGTGATCATATTATTGTTTTATTGTCAATAAAAAAATTATAAGAATATCTTAAAAATACCTTTATTAATTTTATTTAAGAATTTTATTTATTACTTTTCTTTTATAAGAGCTTGATAACTGTTTGCTGTGATATTACTAACAGTTGAATGCATTTGGAATATTTAAATAAAATTAAACTTTTCTAAAGACATTCAACACACATATTAGATGATGGAAGTAGTTCAATATAAAAATACAGCTAGAATACCTTCATCCCAAACCTTCAGAAAAACAACAACATAAAGAGTTTATTATTGACTTCACTTAGATGAGTGGTTTATAGGAGGATTGTATAAGTATAATAATCTCTGTATACAAAGATTTATCAAGTATAATTTCAGTAACCCATGGTCTTAAGAAGTTTAAATAAATTTGAATTTATAAATTTCACATGCATGTCCATCCATATGGAATCCACCATGGATCATCTCTCAGCTAGTCATTTCCTCATTCAATGAGTCATGTGGTTGCCTTTTTTCTTTATATCTATTATTGTACTATCTTTTTTATTTTTTTAGAAATATATTGTTTTCTTTTTGTGTTAATAATTTTTGTTGCTAATGATTTAATGTTGAAATATGTTTACTTTTTAGATTAAATTATATTGTATGTTGGTATTATTATATATAGAGTTCGCAAAACAAACTCTTAACAAGCTTTGAGAATACCTTCAACTCCAGACCGGTTTCTGCATCTAGCGTCATCAGTGAGGTGTTAGGATATTCATTAGATTAAAAATACTAGGACTAGCCCAGCACTTTATCTAATGTATAACTATTAAGAAGAAAATCTGAAACTTTCAGACATCTATATGTCTAAAAATCCAGCTATCTAACTCAAATAGATTTTCTTCTCAATAGTTATACATTAGATAAAGTGTTGGGCTTGTCCTAATATTTTTAATATAATGAATATTCTAACACCTCACTGATGATGCTAGATACAGAAACCAGTCTGGGGTTGAGGGTATTCTCAAAGCTTGTTAAGAGTTTGTTTTGCGAACTCTATATATAACATTTGTAACACGAGCTTTATTAAAATTAGGTCATGTGACATCTGACTTGATTTTTTATCAATGTATGTTGGTATATATGTTGACGGCACTATTTATAGCTAAATTGCTAGAAATATGCCATTTCTGTGACTGCAGTCAAGCAGATAGCCTTCTTTGTATGATAAAACACAGAAAGAGTCCATTTACTCAGCTGCCAGCTACTACTATGGTTTTTTTTCTATGCTAAAAACACAGAAAAATGTCTTCATTGGCCGCTGTAGTTGCTTGTGTTAAGCACTTTATTGTAATGCTGGGTTGTCTATTTTTACTACAGTATTGTCTGAGGGTGTGTTGACTGCATTATGTCTAAATAATTGAACTTTTCAGGTCCAACATTTTTTTTTCATGTGAACTCACCTACTCGTACTTTCTAACATTTTTAATAGTGTCGTCACTATTCCATCAGAACTGTGTAACCCTCACAAACTGGATTTTAGGTGTGGCACAGCACTATTTTGAAAATCCTGATGAAAGTAACGTATCCGCAAGAAATTGTCCAAGACAAGAAAGATGGCTGCTTCGAACTCTGAAAATTGGCAATTGCCAGATACCAGAGTCGGCTTTAATTTTACTTGTTTGTTATAATTATTAACTTTAGTGGGTAAATTGCAATCTAATTTACTTTATCCCCCCCAAAACACCGTGTCTGGTTAATTACTGTCCACAAAGAGTAAATTTTACTTTTATTTTTTATTACAAAAAGTACTGTAACTTTTCCGATCCACACCCACACACATCCAAAGAAACCCGTCTCTGATTAATTACTTCTAAAAATTTATTATTTTTTGATTAAAAGTTGTTTTATATTTATTATATTTATTTTTATTTAAAAAATATAGTACAAGTTTTTATTTAATTTAAGTTATGAAATATCTGCCTACTGTAATGCTGTTTTATTCATTTTATTGTTGTTGTTTTTTTTTTTAAGTAGAAAGTTTTATTAATACATATAATAAACAAAAACTAAATAATATATATGGCAAATACATTTTATATAACTTAGCATGATATATTTTAGTGTCTGTTCAATAAGCAAAAAGCGTACTTTAATATAATTTTAACTCAGTTATACATGATGACCAAAAATGGATTATATTTTACTTTTTAATAAATTTTATGTTTATGTTTTATTAAGTTAATGATATATTTAATAAAGATGTTAGATTAAATTATGTATTAATGCAAATGTTTAAGAATCTTTGTCTATACCCATTCATCTCACATATGGCCTCTTTCTGGGTCTTTTACAATCTCTTGAAATCCAGTTTAAGATTTCAATTGTCCACCTATTATCATCTCTTTTAGCAATATGTCCAGCCCAATTCCACTTCAGTCTTTTAATTTTTTCAATGAGGTCAGTGACATCTGTTTGTTATTTTACCCATATATTGCATTTTTCGAACTTTTCTTGTTACTCCCAATATGCATCTCTCTATACTTCTTTGAGTAGTCTGAAGTCTTTGTATTGCTCTTCCATTAAGTGTCCAAGTCTCAGATCCATAAGTAAGAACTGGTAAAACACATTTATGAAAAACCTTCCTTTTCAAAACATAGACATATTTCCTTTGCACTCCAACCAAGTTTAATTCTATGATTAATTTCATCCATTATGTTTCCATCTGTATTAATAATCTGACCAAGATATTTGTAGCTGTTAACTTCTTCTAACTCATCATAATCAATCTTTATTTTCATATTTTGAGAAAATCCATTAAACATTACTTTAGTCTTTTTAACATTTATCTTTAGTCCTACTTTCATCTGATAACTCCTGCAACATTTCCTGCAGCTCTAAAACATTATTTGCGAAAATAACTACATCATCTGCAAAATCTAAATGACTTAAAAAATCTCCATTTACTTTCAATCTTTTAGCTTCCCATTTTAATCCACAAAATACTTCTTGCAGCACTGCTATAAAAAGTTTTGGAGATATGGAGATACCATTGTATTTTTATATTGGACTATTTACATCATCTAATATATGTATTGAATGTCTTTTAGAAAAATTTAACTTCATTTAATATTCTAAATACATTAAACTGTTAGTAATAGCACATCAAACAGATTAGTATATGCATAATGTTTCAAGAGGTATTAGTCTCCCCTTTTCTTCAGGTATTGCTGACCTGATCAGTGACAATACTAGCATGAGATTTGAACCCTGGTTCTTAGATTCTTGAGTTTTGAATTTTAAGGTAATGCTCTAACCAAACCATTTGACAGGGAGAACATTGTCATGTTATGCCATTTTGATCAGTAATGGAAGTGTTAAAAAATAAAATACCATGGTAAGATTATTCTTTTTAAAACTTTAGAAAAAAATTGGCTCAGTTGGTTATAACATTACTTTAAAATTCAAAACTCAAGAATCTAAGGACTCGGGTTCAAATCCCATGCTAGTACTGTCACTGGTCAGGCCAGTAATACTTGAAGAAGAGGGGAGACTAAGATTTCTTGAAATATTGTGCATATACAAACCTGTTTGATCTGCTATTACTTCCAGTTGATGTATTTGGAATATTTAAATAAAGTTAAATTTTTCTAAAGACATTCAATACATATATTAGATGATGGAAATAGTCCAGTATAAAAATACAACTAGAACACCATCATCACAAACCTTCAAGAAAACATGGAGTCACCCTGTCTTACACCCTTCTCAATGTTGACTTTCCTAGTATCATTATGTAATCTAATTGTTGCTGTTGCATTTTTATAAATATTCTTTAAAATATGACAATATCCTGGATCTATACCTTGTTGATCCAATGCTTTAATCGTTGAAGAAATGTTTATAAAATCAAATACCTTTTCCTAATCTACAAATCCAAAGCATAATGGACACTCATATTCATTTGTTCTTTCTATAACTTTTCTCAATACCTGGATATGATGTACTGTACTAAAATCACTTTTAAATCCAGCTTGTTCTCTTGGTTGGTGGAAATCTAATGTTTTCTGTAGATGAGTTGTAATTATCTTGGTAAAAGTTTTATATAAAGCTGATAAAAGGCTGATAGGTCTGTAATTTCTAATATCTTCTTTATCACCTTTTTAAAGTATTAATATTAATACTGCATTTTTCCAATCATCTGGGACATCTTTATCATTTAGACATTTGGTATATAACTTTGCTGTAATCATTACCTGGAGCCTTTCCTTTCTTCATAAATTTAATTGCATGTCTCACTTCTTCATTTAAAATTCTGGGCAATTTGGAAGATATAATAGATATAGGAGGTACTTGTTCTTTATTACTATATAATTTTTGATAGAAGTCTTCTACCCACATCATGATTTCATTTCTCTTTTTAGTAATAATTCCATCTTTTTTTTTTATTGCAGATATAAATTTCCTACCAATACCAAAATGTTGTTTTACACTCTTGAGACTTATTTTTGTCTACAGCTTTCCTTGCTAGTTCACACTTATATTTTCTTATATCATTTTCCAATTCTTTTATATACACTATTTAATATGTTCTTGTGCAGTAGTAAGAGTAATTTTCTCTATTTTCACTACATCAAAACTATATATTGTAAACTTGAGTTATGAATCAATATTCCCTGTATAAGATGGCACATGGTAAAAATGGGCTCAAAATTAAGATCCTGGATTTCACATCAATTTTGTCATTTCTAGTGTCTAAACATCATCATATTGTTTTCTGACTGATAAACCATCTGATTATTTAATATCAAAATCATGAGCTGTGACATAATTAAAATAAGAAATTAGAGAATTTGGACTTGAGATCTAATGCTCAGGAATAAAGCTGAGCATTTAGGATTTGTAAGATAATAAAAGTTTTGATTAGTTTATATTGTTTACATTTTATCATTTTAATCTGAAGATTGTGAAATATTTTTTTTAGCATTATAAAGTTTGAAAATGAAGAATTAGTCTATAGATTCTTTTTCTAAGGAATATATGTTCACAAAACAATGGAAAATGAAATGAAGATTCAGACATACAAACAACCTTTTTAAATTATTAATATCATTGTTGTTGTGATCATCTTCATTACTATCATAATTATTATTTTAAAGAGAGATGAAATAAAGTAGATTTAAAGCAATGTGCATTCTCAAGTTGCTAACCATTTATGCTAAATGTTGCTGAAGATTTCCATCACTGGCTAATAAATACTTGGTTTTGAACATTGATGACTTACCTGAAGCCATCATAGATTGCTATAAAATTATTACAAATATTTTATAAAATTAGTAAGTATATTACAATATCAGATATTTAAATATATGTATATTATCTATACTAGACTTAAAAGTAATTATAAGGGACTTGAACTCAGATTTTCAAGCTCCCTACATCTATCCAATCCATCTAATACAATGGTTGCATAATATGAATTGGATAGAAAGTCTAAGTTCAAGTCCCTTATAATTATTATATCAAGTAAATCTAGAATCTGCAAAGAAGAAGTTCTTGTATTTGTTTTTAATGATTGCAAGTTAAAAACTTCACTATCAAACTTATATTACATCTTGATTCCTGCCATCTGGAAACTGTTGCATGAAAGTGTGGTCATAAAAATGAAAAACAAAGTAAAAACTAATTCCCATTCCCATTTAAACCAGTTTTCATTTCAAATGCCTCCGGCTATCTTCCATTGTCTGTCCATTTAAGTATGAAGATTGGCTATCTTAATATAAGCTGAGCATTGATGGTATATATGCGTGGAGATGATAATCTGGACCAATTGACGATTGCTGGTTTAGCACAAAATACAGGTATTGGTGATTGTTTATCCTTTTAACAGTAGCTGTGTGTCAGCAGTATGAGATAGCATGGATAGTTGAGGGTCGTATGAAAATCTGATTTCAAATCCCCTATATATTACATTTTATTATGCTGAAGTTGCTTAATATAAATAAATTTTTATCGCTAAGAACCCATTTCACATGTAGTTCTAAACTTGAATGTGTAGTTGTTGTATCAATTTAAAAAAAATTTTTTAGCTTAGTAATAAATTACTGCAAATATATTTATTACATATAAGCCTGTTATTTGGATTAATTTATTTCAGAAAAGAAACATGAACTATCTATCATTATAACAGGAAAATGTTTCCTTGAGAATATTTAATAAAATTTTAAAAATATGATGGTAAGATCTTAAGACTAATCAGTATATTGGTTAACTTACTGAATTGGATATGGCGAGCACATGATGAGCATGAGGAGCATATTATGAGCATGGGGAACACATGATGAGCATGGGAAAACATAATAAGCACGGGGAGTGCATGATGAGCAGGGGGAGCATATGCTGAGCATGGGGAGTGCATGATGAGCATGAGTATTACATGATGAGCATGAGTATTACATGATGAGCATGGGAAACACATAATAAGCATGGGGAGTGCATGATGAGCAGGAGGAGCATATGCATGAGCATGGGGAGTGCATGATGAGCATGAGTATTACATGATGAGCATGGGAAGCACATGATGAGCATGGGGAGCACTTATTTAGTTGCAGAATTAAAAAAAATATTCTAGGGTGATGTTTGGTATGAATTTTCATGTAAAAGACAATTCACATTTATGATTAAATTGTATGGTGCTTTCATTATGAAGACATGGCTGGAGATAAAATAAAAATAGAAAAATACAATTAAGCAAAGTGTTGAACTTTTCAAAAAAGTAAAGTTTTACTGCAGAAGGAATTGCTAAACACCACGCCAAAGACCAATATAAATATAGAAGTATATTTGAAGGCTTTGATTAGTTTATATAGTCATCCAAATCTCACATTTAACTTTTTTTTCTTGTCTTATTATTTTTTATTTTTTTTTGCTTAATGAAAATAATTATAATGATGATGAAGTTGACTATTTAAAAAAAATTGTTCAGAATAATTTGCAGTTTTGAAGTATTTTAAATGTGCCACTGAAGCATTAAAAGCTTTAATTATTAAATTCTTTTGATATTAAAATTAAACCTAAATATAATAAAATTAGAAAGTTTTATATAATAAACTTGCAACTGCCTTTATTAAAATAAGAAATACATGAAGTTAGGAAGAAAAAGTTTATTTTGCTTCAATTATTATCGTTTATTTTGCTTCAATTATTATCGTCCAATTTGTTGGATAATGCATGAGTGTGCTTAAGAAAGAGAATATATATATATATAAATCTCCAAATTCAGTCCATCTTCCCTGAACTCTAGCCTCTCTTCTCCACATTATCCCAGCACACTTCCTTATTTTATTCATCAATCTCACATTTGGTCTCTTTCTAGATCTTTTACAATTTCTTGGAATTCAGTTTAAGATTTCAATTGTCCATCTAATATCATCTCGTCTAGCAATATGTCCATCCCAAATCCATAAAAACCTGATTATCACAAATCTTTTCTGTTACAGGAAAAAATAGCATTGATTCAAAATACCCAATCTTAAGGCTTTTTTCAGATTTGGAAAATTTTGAATTTCAAAATAGTTATTTTATTATCTCCTATGTAAATAAATAAGTAATTTTACTTTCTGCACGATATATAAATTTACTTTATTAATAATATATGAGGTTTGAACTTAGACTTTCACATGACCCTCAACTATCCATGCTATCTCATATTGCTGACACAGTTGATCACACACACCAAGTGTTTCAGCAGTATGAGATAGTGTGGATAGTTGAGGGTCATGTGACAGTCTGAGTTCAAACCCTATATCTTACATATGAAAAAGACAGCACTGTAAAAAAATTTTTTTTAATAATATTAAACTTTAAAATGCAATATATGTATATTTATATCAGTACATTTTTATGATAATAGTTAAAACAACAGAACATTTCTCCTCCCTGCTTTGGTTTTTAATTCTTCATTAAATCTTTTGAAAAAAATAGCTTTTTTTTGGTATGATTTTTTTAATGCTTGTTATCTACTTTTTTTTTTTAAAGTGTCATAGCATCGGCCGGGACGCGAACCCGCAACCCGGGCAACTGCCTGCAAGTGAAAGGCAGTCGCGCTGACCTCTCGACCACCAATGCAAGACTACTTGTTATCTACTTAACAGTTGAATACAATCTTTTTTACAGATTCATTATAGCATTGATTATAAATGAAATGATTATTGGATTAAATATTTTTAAAAGACAATTTAATGCAATTAAACTTATTAATTTATAGGTATTTATTGAACTTTTTTATTATTAATTTTGTTAGTATATGTATTTAAATTAATATTAAAAAATTAAAGATAACTTTGAAATTTTATGTAATTAATATAAATTTTTGCGGAATAGATATTTAGATTAATGATATTTTATCTATAAGCATTCCCTGTACTAATTCTATTAACGCAGTTGTTTTAAATTCAACTTTTTTTATGTATACAGAATGTAAATAAAAATGTAAATCTAACCATTTTTTATATTTTTTCTTCTTGTTTATTTATTTATATTTTCCAGAATTTGATTCCCTTTAAGTCAACAGAAAATAGCATTATTATTTTTTAAAAAAAAAGGAGCTATAAAAAATAACGAACGTTTAAAAATGAAATTTTATGGAAGTTTTTACAGGAATATAAATGAATGAGTCAATTAATGATTTCTTATATATACTAAATTCTCAGTCAAAAGCTAGTTGAATTAATTAGACAATATAAGCGAATGGAAATATGTTTTCTCACCATCAGTTGTAGTTAGCTATCTCTTTAACTTATTTTATTCTAGTGTCTTAAACTTTAAAACTGCGTCATAAAATTATGAAGTCATTTTCACCAATAAGATGCTTACTTGGAAACGTTGTTTTGAATGATTTATGGTTTATGCATGCACATGTAAGTAAAAGTGTTATGAGTGCATTTTTTTTGCTATATAAAATATAAACTGAACACTGTGTAATCCTCAATGGGTAAGTGTATCCGAAAATTTTTGTAATCTTTTATTAATAAAGGTTACCTTTGAAAGTAAAATATAACTGATTTATATTAAATAATAGAAGATACCTCACATGCACCAGTAGTGTATCTGCCTGCAATACTTTCAACTCGTGATTCAAATCTAAACCAAGTTATGGCTTTCCAAAATAACTCATTATTTTTCTTTGAGGAAACCAGGCCATAGTTATTAAGTCAACTAACCATTCAATATTTTTTCCGTAAATAGATATTTATCTATATTTATTTAAAAACTAAAATAAGAATAAAAACATTCAAATCATCACCATTTAGCAATTGGAAAGCCTAATGAATACTACATTTTTTTCATTATTTCTCTATGGGGAAGGGGATTGGAGAGACTTTTGTCTTACAATAGGATAATTATAAAAAAATTATTGCATTTTATCGTTTTTACCTTTATTATTAAATGTATCACGTTATAGCAAAATTTTCACTTGATAAATTGTTTTTGACCATGTGTTCTAATTATGTATATTTTTACATAGTTTATTATCATATGCGAGAATGTGATATTTTTTAACTTAACTAATACTATCTGGATAATATATCCCCCTCACCTTTAAGTTGAAGTTAGAAATTCCCATAGTGCTCAGCTGCTTGAAGATTTCGGAATTGGTTGTTAATGAAATTTTTATCCACATTATATTTGAAAAGACTTTCAATAAAGAAAGAAAAGGTCAAACTTTTATTTAAAACTTTGAAGTAAAAAAAAAATAAAAAGATTATTATCAAGATTATAACTTTTCTATCAGCTTTCAATAGATGATAAACATGTAAATAATATAATCAGATTCATTCTTAATCCATTTGGGAATTACTTTGTAAATGAGTTAAAATAAACTTATTTTTCACAGAGATGAATTATAGATGTATAGAGGAAAAAAAAAAGTTATTTATATAAGTTTAAATGTCTCGTGTGCATGGAAAATTTTATTGATTAATTTAAGATTTTTCTCAGGGTAATTGGGATCTTCTAGTCAAGTTTTAAAATACTTATTGTAAAACTATTAACGCATATTTAATAATCAAAGGTAAGACGTAATATAATTTACGTCATACAGTATCAGAATCTATACTTCTATATAATTAAATTACATATTACTTGCTATTCAATAATCCGAAAACTAAATATTGTCTGAATGTTTACAGTTTTTAAAATAATTTGATTATAACTAATTATTTCTTTATCTAGCGCGATGTTTTTATTTGAAATAGTCACGAGAGAACCACTCCTACGCATGCGCGTATGAAAAGCAGAAGAATACTCTCTAATTAGTAAAATATCATATCACCATCACAATTGAGTGGTTACTTATTTAGGTAATCACGTATTTACCGTGCGATGACATCATGACGGTCAACATTGTTTCTACGTGCTGAATTTTATGTTTACAATGTGTCTCATTTTTTGGCTGAAAATTAGAAAAGTCAGCGCGTAGTGCTGGAGTGGGCGGGGGGGGGGGCTCCGATCACTATCCAGTGGACCTTGAACTCCAGAATTTGCCACTTGACCACTACACTGAAGTACATAGAGTTGTGACTACTGTTATAAAATAAAATAAGCAGGTGTTTTCAACTGTTTTCATTTGCAGGACCCTTGGCAACTCATTTCCATAAATTGTACTCTTCATGTTAGCAAATAAATTGTAATTGATATAGTCAGTGCTATTTCAAGTTTGCATGTTGCCATTATTAATAAATAGCCGAATAATGAAACGAAAAAAAATAATAGAATAAGTTGAAAAGACATTATATATAACGTCCTCTGATGTTAAAGGAAGTTGGTTTTTAATATGAATGATGGGAAGGATATTTTGTTTTGTATATATATGTAGTATGTATTTTGCTGAATTTCACTTAGTCTATTTGGTTTTTTTTTTTTTTAAGGGTCATAGCATCGGCCGGGACGCGGGCAACTGCTTGCAATTGCAAGGCAGTCGCACTGACCTCTCGACCACCAATGCAAGACTAGTCTATTTGTTAGTAGATGAAATCATGGTTGTGGAAGAATTTTAATAAAATTTCGTTTTTTGGCTAGCATTGTAATGTTATATGATTTTCTATTTTATAGATCTTGAGTTCTAGAGTATACCAGTCTAAAATAAACCATGCTAAGCTTTGACACATAATTGTAGATTGAAATAATATAGAGAAGTAGTGGTTTTCAATTTTTTTTCACTCATGTATCTATCGCTCAGTTATCTGTTTCCATAAACTATACCATTTAGATTAGCAAAATATTTGCAATTAATACAATTTCTGTCATTTCAAATTTACATGTTGTAACTGTAAATTAATAACCCAATGATAGGATTAAACAAAGAATAGAATATTATGTGAACAGATAATGCGCATGTGTATAAACACTAAAAACTCAAAAGGTACAATGAAGCCAAGAAAATACATTACAGATTTCATAAAAAACTACATTTTAGTAAATAATTAAGATATGTGCCTTTTTTTGATATTCTTTTATATATATATCCCTCCTGGTTAATACTCTTAAAGGTATAAATTAGTAAAATTAGTACTTCGATTTTTAAAACATTAACAATTTTTCCTTATTTATGAATAGTTAAGCTATAATGATGCTAATTCACTAAATAAATTCTGTCAAAATTATTTTCCAAATGTATATAATCAATGTCACAATTACCATAATTAAAGATTTTAACACTAAAGCAAACACAAATATGAAATACAAAATATTGTGCAGAATTTTGATGCTATTGAAATCATACTGACAAATCCTGGAGGCTCTTAAAGATGCAGATATATATGATGTGCAAGGGAATTAGATATTGAGGCTAATTAAAATCAAAATAATTAAATGGATAGATTATGTTATAAGGTCATTGTAAAAATGAATAATAAGGACAGCTATGGAAACCAATGGTAAAAAGATCAAGATGATGTTCAAAGATGTAATTTATAATAATACATAGAAAGATCTAATGGTTATGATACTGGAGAAATGCATATGTGAATAGAAAGAAGTAATCAAATACTGTATAATTAACAGTAAAGAAACAACAAGGCTTGGAATATTGGATAAGTAGGCACTAGATAGGGATTTTATGCACAAGCTTTCTGGCATCCATTGATTATTCTGGTTGGCACTGAGTGGCACTACTATATGGAGAGTTTTGCCTGTTTTAATAACAGTAATGTGATAGCATAAGAAATGGTGATCACATGATATTTAGTGTTTTAACACCAATCCTGCCTAATAGGATAGTGGTGGCTATGGTTGGTAAAAAGCCAAAGACACCAAAATGTATGGGTACTGAACTGGGTTCAGACCCATATGACTATATAAGCTATTGAACTTAGATTGAAAATATTGTGTTTTCAATTTTATTCTCATAGTTTTGTAGTTAAGTAAAGATAAAAGGTGGCTGCTGGAGAGTCGCAGTAGATCCTAAGATCTAGGTGCAGTGCTTTCAGATCCAAAGCTCCTCACTGATAAAGATCACAAGCCAGAAACTAGTCTGGGGATATTGGATGAGTAGGCACTAGATAGGGATTTTATGCACAAGCCTTCTGGCATCCATTGATTACTCTGGTTGGCACTGAGTGGCACTATTATATGGAGAGTTTTGCCTGTTTTAATAATAATAGCAACAACAACTATAATAATAATAATAATAATAATAATAATAATAATAATAATAATAATAATAATAATAATAATAATAATAATAATAATAATAATAATAATAACAACAACAACAACAACAACAACAACAATAATAATAACAACAGCAGCAATTTATTTTATAGAAAGTATGAATGAACACTGTATGTACATTAAAAGTATAAGTAAAAAATTAGTGAATAGAAATGAATATAAGCAAAACATAAATGTGAATAGAAAGTAATGGCATGATAAATAAGATATAATGAATTTAATTCTTAGATTTTTTTAATAAGAAGATTAATAAAATTATTGAAATATAAATTAAAAAAGTTATTAGCAAAGTCATCATTATAAGAGAAAGGCGAATAAGATAAAAATGAACTTTGAGGATATTTCAATGACAAGATTTAATATAAAATAAAGCAGATGTCTAAATATCATGAAAGATATGTTAGACATATTGCTTAAAATAATTGGTTGTTTTCTCATCCCTGGTGTTCGCCATGGGATGGCATTGATGCTAATCAGAAACATATACATATACCGATTCCGGGCTGGACCTAAATGATCGATTTGATCTAAAAAGATCTGATTTCTTAGATTTGCAATAAAATATTCTACTAACTAATACTATTATATGATGTTAGTTTTTTCATTTTTGTAAATGTTTATTAATCTTATCTTGTTTTTGAGTTTGTGTGTGTGTGTCTTTAAAGTTACGGTGTTTTTCTAACTTTTTTGGGGGGATTTTATGTGTCTTTTTAAAGTTACGGTCTTTTTTTTTCAAGAGTAAATCAATAATTTTATTCAAAAGCAAGACGTAATAAGTCAATGTTTATTAATCTTAGATTGTTTTTGAGTTTGTGTGAGTGTCTTTAAAGTTACAGGGCTTTTTCTAATTTTTTTTTTGACTTTATGTGTCTTTTTAAAGTTATGGTATTTTTTTTGCAAGAGTAAATCAATAATTTGATTCAAAAGCAAGACGTAATAAGTCAATGTTTATTCATCTTAGATTGTTTTTTAGTTTGTGTGTGTGTCTTTAAAGTTACGGGGCTTTTTCTCATTTTTTTGGACTTTATGTGTCTCTTTTTTTAAAGTTACAGTATTTTTGGTCAAGAGTAAATCAATCATTTTATTAAAAAAGCAATACGTAATTCTAAATCTATCAAAAGTAACATAATTTATATACTACAATTTAGAATTGATACCTGACTACTATTACTAAGGACCGTCATTGAAAGACTCAATTGAAAAATAATACCCGACTAATTTCCATTTTCTTATTTTGGGGACAGTAATGAATCAGAAAGTGGATTGTTTTCATTAAGTCTGTCTATATAAAAAGGGTACCATTATTGAAATACTAAATTTAAAAATGATAGCCGACTAATTTGCGTTTCTTTTGACAGTAATTAATCAGAAAGTGGGTTTCTTTTTTTTGGTAAATCTTGTATATATATATAAAACCGTAATTCAAATACTCCATTGAAAAAATCAAACCCCATTGAATTTTCTTTCTTTTTTTTTTTTAAGACAGTAATTAATCAGGAACTGGGTTGTTTTTGTTAGTGTGTAGATATAAAAACTAATCTTATTTTGAAATAATAAATGTCAAAAAAAAAAATACCCGACTAATTTTTTTTTTTGGATAAGTAATTTCTAATAATTAGACACTGGGTTGTTTTTGTTTGTGCATATATATATATAACAAAAGTAACTGGTCATGGATGAATTCTCGCGAAAATGGTACTTTTCGCATAATCCTTCAAATTTTTTCTGTTCCGCACCCTTAAAAGCAATTTTTAAGGGTTACTCCTTCATAATGGAATCTTCAGGACATTATTACTAAACTTACAACAGTAAAGTAAGTTACAACACATGAAAAAAAATAGACATCTTATCAAATTTTAAAAAACTATGACTGCTTCAAATACACACACTCTCACACGAAACTATAGAGAAAATAGATATTCTACTATTATGAGAAAATGATGAACAAAATCAACTACTACAGCAGCCAATCAAGGCATTTCTTTCTCTTTGCTTTTAGCATAGAAAAAAAAGCCATAACCGCAGCCGTCAGGAACTCTTTCTGCGTTTTATCATAGAAAGAAGTCTCTTTGTGCTGGCTTCTGTCACTGCCACCGCCTCCGTCCAACATAATGTGAGGATTTTCTGCATTTATAACATAGAAAAATTCCTCTTTTGTTGGATAAACGGTATATTTCTAGAAATTGACCTAGAAATAGCTACATCTTGAGGCGAACACCAGGGATGAGAAAACAACCAAATAATTTTATAAAAAATCATCTTAAATAAAATTTGAAGTATCCTAAATTATTGTCAAAAAAAGAGATCAATTATTAGAGTATTCCTTTAAATTTTTTATTCATGGATCTAAAAGTTTCTGGCTGATTCCCCTGCCATTATTTAAGTACCAACACCTGAAGAAGTGAGGAGAATAATATTACTTGAAATATGTTATATTTTAACCTGTGTACTATTGGAAATACTTGAAACTAGTTAAAAAATTTAAATAAAATTTGAATTTTTAAAAAAAATTTAACAATTAACATTAGATATCAGAAATAGTCCAAGGATGAACTATAATTACAAATAAATTGTGGTCATTAGTTAACGTCATATATTTCATACTATATTGAATAAGAATTTCATTTTGACATGATATTTCAAACAAAACAAGCCCATACTTTAAAATATTAATATTAACAAAAATACTAATAATTTCCAAATACAAAAACATCACAGTTTAAAAATATAAATGTTTAGCTGAAAATTTGTGATGGTGTCATTTTACTAGGAATTATATGTCAGACTATTTTTAACATCGAGTTAAATTGTTAAATGTTTATATTAAAATTAAAATTTTATATCTTTTTAAATATAGTTAAGTGTTAATAATAATGTATCGTTTAGTATATAATATTCAGATTACTTTTCTTTGCTTATTCTACTGTAATTAGTTTTTCAATGTTATGATCATTGGAAAAGTAAAAATTTATTCATTTTAATTTATTATATGAAGCTTAGAATACTTTAAGCCAATTAAGTCAGATTTGCAGCATTCAGAGGCATCTGGAAATGTATTTATATGTAAATGCTAATTTATTAAAATTAATGATTTACACATTCCGCTTTTTACAGAATCATAAACTATTCTCTTTTTTATTAACAGAATGGTTATTGTTAGTGATAAACCAAACTTCTTTCACATTGTGTTTTCTATCTCTTTGAGGCAGACCATTTTTACATTTATTGGGTCAAAAATGTTGTCAGATAGTTATTTGTTCTCCAAAAATAGATTTATTTCTGTATTAATTTTGACACACTTATACAAGTATTTGTGTTGTTAGACCATGATGTCTATATTTGCTCTAGACTCCCCAATAATATACTGATTTGTAAATGATATTACTGCACTCAATCTTGTACACTACCTGAGGGGTTTGAGCCTGGGATATTTTATCTTTCATTTTATTTAATATTCTGTTCAGGTTAGAGAGGCAGTTGGGGAGGTTTCTATCATCAATTTTAATAAATTGACATTTATATTTTAACCAATTTGGGTTACATAGCACATGTGTGTGTGGACAAATATATATAAGGTTGACAGAAAAAGTAGAAATAAATGTAGATATTTTTTCTACACTTCCTGGAATAAAATAAATGTGATAAAAGATTAAATAATTTTGAATTTAAAATAGAATTTTATTATAAATTAAACATTTAAAAAGGTCTAAATAAATATTAATATTGTATTCTGATTTTGAAATTAAAAACAAGCATGTTTTATGTTAAAATAGAACTGATGATTGTAAACATTTCTATTATCTATTTTTATAAATCTTTATAGATTATATTTTGATAAAACTTCCAAACTTGATTTCAAAGGGATTGGGGAGATAAGAAATTTTTTTAAAAATTAATGTGTTTTTGTCACCCTAATATAAAAAAGGGTGGGTATAAAAACAGTATTTTATTGTTTTTAAAATAGTTGACTAGTAATATTTTGAGAAGAGTTGGCAGAGTAGCAGAATTGATTTCCAGAGTTATATAGATAGCTTCCTTGGATCAGAGGTAGCTGAAGTCAATACAGAAATGGGCATCTGCTACTGTTTCACTATGCAGAAGTTTAGATGCACCTAGAAGGAAGTCTCACTTTTCTGTCTCTGTTGTTTTAAATGTGTACAAGTCAGTTTGCTGACCTGAGATCTATGTGAAACCAAGAGAATTCCAACCATATCTGAATTATACTTTTTGTTGATAATGAAAATACCTGGATTATACCTTTCCTGATGGGATAATCATGGACTGACTCTTCCCACAAGAACCTTAACTTGCTGAAAAAGTTATATGTATGCTATTTCAGCTATATGCAAATAAGCACAGATAAACATATATACATAAAGCATAACTGGTTAGTTATTTTCATAGTTCCTTAAAATGACATTTAAAAATATAATTCAAAGTGCAAGTAATAATTTTGCTTGGAATAAAAATAAAAAATAAAAAAGTGAATGGTTAATAGACAATTTTATATTCTAAAGAAACATTTAAAGTCTGTGTTTTAAATTTAAAGATGTTATAATTAATTAATCAAAAGTAATCCTGTCAAGATTGAATTTATTATTTTTTTTTTAAAAAAGAGAAACTCTTTAGATTAGAAAAAAGTATACCTGATGTATTATTTTTAAAGACATTTATAAATTTTAATCAACAGTGACCTGTTAAGGGAGAGAGTGTTATAGGATAGTACTTTTTAGTGTTTTTTTAAAAAAGAAACTAAACTATTATGATAGAATTTGATAACTCATTTATATCATCTTTATTTTTATTGATACACACATGTATGTGGGAATTTTATGTATATTTTCCAAACGGAATTAATTATGAAAGATATTTTTAATAATTTTGATAAATTCAAATATGATATATGAATTTCATTAATATGTTAATCAATTATTGCCCCATACCTATATGTGCAGATGATACCTATATGTTTAAGTAAACCTAAATTGGGGTATTTATATCAGTAGAGTGATAACTTAAAAAGCTTTTATTTTATGACAATTCAAATATGCTCAGAAATTATTATGCAACATGTATGTATGCATATATATATATATCAGTGTGTGTCAAATAAACACAAAGTTTAATTATTTACTCTATTATTTTATGACAATTTAAATATATTTAGAAATTATTCACTTGTATGTGTGCACATATATATATATGTGATTTTACTGCCACTACATTGCTTCACTCATTATATATATATATCAATGCATGTCAGGTAGACACAGATGTAAAATTTAATAATTTTTTTATTTTATTAAATGTCAATTGAAGTATATTCATTGTATGTTATAAAATGTGTGTCTGTGATATATATATATATATATATATATATATATATATAATGTAAAACCATTAAGAGGTATTGTAAATCAATATAATAACTTGAATTTTGTATTAATCATATAAATCACAATGTGATAGTTTTTTTTAATTGTATATTACTCAAAATCAGAACACTTAATTGATATGTGTATAGCCATGTTCTAGAGATACTAATTTTTTTTATTGTTATTAATAAACTTGTATGTTATTGTTAAAATTATTCCAGTGGCTTGATTGTAAAAAGAGTTTAAAATATTATATATTTGCATCATCTCTTAACTACAATAACAGTAGTAGAGCTTATGTTTTCTGAGCAAATTCTTGCATAACAGTCTGATATATGGAAGGGGATGTATATCTAGTGATGATGATATTCCCATCAATCATCATCATCATCATCCTTGTTGGCAGAAAGAGAATATTCTTTAAAGCCCATGCACTACATTTTATTTGACTTTAGTCTCTATTAGAAATTAAGTCTATAATGGCTAGTATATTAATGGAACTAAGTGTCCAGAGCATTGACAATGATCAGTATGTTTTAACATCCCAGAATTATTGTTTTTATGGCTGTATATTCTTATGGATGAGCACTTAAGTTGGTGTATCCAAAGTTATGTTTAAATAATCCCCCCAAGCTGGCAAAGGCTCATTAGTTGGCCTAGTCTGCAGTAGACCCACTTCAAGTCCAATAATCAGATTGACTGCTGATTTATTTTTATTGATGATTATTCATGATGATGGATGATTTTTTACTTATTTTTTAATGCTGGAAAATTTATAGTTAATCATAGTTGCTCTAAGGAGTTAACTGGGCTGATCTCTCAGAGATCTCATAACCTCATGCTCTCTTTAATAGATAAAATTATATATATATACTTACTTTAATATCTGTATTTCAATATTATGAAATATATATATATATATATATTTCATAATATCTGACAAATATTTTAATGAATATTACTTACTTTAATATCTGTATTTCAATATTAAAATTGTACTTTAAGCATATCTCTTAATTAAACATCCTTTAATATCTTACTTTATTACATTAATATTTTTTCTCATTATTTAAATTAATATTAATTGAAATATTGTTGAATTGGAGTTGATGATGATTTTCTATCACCCTATCTTCCCTATCTCATTATAATATATAAATGTTACAATATTCCCAGATGCCTACAAATGCTATGGATCTGGCTTAACTGACCAAATCATGCTCAGCTACAAATAATAAATTAAAGTGAATAAACCTTTATTTCACCAATGTTTATACATTGAAAAATTAATTTTTTTTTCATATGTCATAGCATTGGCCGGGAGGCGAATTCACAACCATCTGCAAACAACTACTTGCTTGCAAGGCGGCTGCGATGACCTCTCGACTAACAATGCTTAATTATTGAAAAACTAATTAGTTTAGTATATAATACAATGTTCCAAGTAGTATTATTACTTTTCTCTTTTTCAGATGTTGCTGACTGGATTAGAGACAGTCCTAGTATGATAATTGAACTGATGCTATATTAGATTATTTTCTCAAAGGCTACAATCAATAAACATTTTGTATACTTACTCATAAATAAACTTTGAACTTTTATGAAAACATTAACTAATTGAGTAGAACAATCCAATGCATAATTTCAAATTTATAAACATGAAATAATATGAAAAAGTATAAAATCATGAAAAAATAAATAAGTATTGTATTTGTGCAAAAGTAAAGATATTTTTATATGTCAAATGCATTGACCAGGAAGTGAATCTGGGTCGGCTGCTTGAAAGGCAGCTATGCTAACCACTAGGCCACCAATGCTTGACAAAAGTAAAGATATTTATGTAAATTTTTCTGATTTTATATTTATGACTTTGATTACTAAATTTTCATTAATAGTATTTACGAAATTGTAGATTGAATGCATAGATATTAACTTTACTATTTTACTATTCAAAGACAGACTGGATTAGCTGATCAATGGAGGAATAATAGTTAATCATCAGCATCAATAATTTGCTCATGCTTATTTTTTTAACAATTTATTTGAGGATCTCAATTTTAGAACTGTATTATAAACTTTAAGGAGCTCATATTATCAAAGTATATTAACTCTGTGAACATCACAGCTGATCTGAGAGATCTTTTCTTAAATATTGTCTTATTTATTGGGTGTGTAGATTCAAGACCATGATTAGATGCATATTTGTACATGGCTAATGTTAAGCCATAATATTTACACTAAGTTTTATTGCAGTACATGTTTCATAAGGGTATGTGATATTTAGTAATAAATTGCTTTGGGAGATAGTGCAAAATCCATAGTCAGTATTGGTGTAGTTGAGAAAATAATTTTTAGATCATAACTAAAAATAAATAAAAAAAATCATGTACTTTATTATATAAATATCGTAAAACCAAATTTGCAATATTTTGTATTTTTGCAACTGTTCACCTACTAGTAATGAAGGTATATTTTGGATAAACACAACTGCTGCTACAATTTTTTGACTGTGACCTCTGCAGGGTTAAGAGAAAGGAGAATTCTCTCAGTTATGTATTTATATTAAGTCTGTAATTTTTATGAGTTTATTTATTTTTTATTTATATTGTAATATGACAAATGTCTTACTAAATATAAAATAAATTGCTTGTATGTAAATCCCTATAATAGATAAGGATATTGTACGTATCAATCTTTCATATTGACATTTTAATTTCTATAACAAGATAAATTTTATAATATAATACACCATATATACCTTAATTGACACTACAATGCAGTTTAACATAAGATTTATTTTTATTTCCTCTTGCCTACAGTTTCAACTGTCCAGCAGTCATCATCAGCTCTGATAACTATTGCTGGACAGTTGAAACTGTAGGCAAGAGGAGATAAAACAAATCATATGTTAAACTGCATTGTTGAGTGTCAATTAAGGTGTATATGGTGTATTATATTATATATAATCCAGCAATGCAAATAAGAAGTGGAAGGAAATTTTAATACTTCAAAGATAAATTTTGTGCAGCTTCCTGGTGCAGATTCAATATTTAAGTTATATTTAAAGTCAGATTGTCAGATTAAGTAACTAATAATAATTTAAAGTTCAAATTTTATAAATTGACAACTCAAAATTATAAAAGAAACTGCTTATTCTCTTGATAGTTGTTCTTTAAGTCTAAGATTAATA
The DNA here is from genome assembly GCA_028023455.1 of Epiperipatus broadwayi. NCBI lineage: Eukaryota > Metazoa > Onychophora > Udeonychophora > Euonychophora > Peripatidae > Epiperipatus > Epiperipatus broadwayi. Next base: position 14,518,379 of record JAQFVV010006207.1, read on the forward strand.
CCTAGACCTTTTTAACTAAACGACCAAATTTTCATTTTCATGAAAACAATAATTATTCCACATGGGTTTCACAGTTTGAAGAATTAAATGACTTAATATATATATAATAACAAATAACATAAGTATAATAAAACAATTTACTAGAATAAAACTACAAAATTTAAAAAAAAATGTCTATATAAAATTAAAGACTAAAATCCTTTGCTATAGCCAGCTTCAGCATATTCCGCCATCTTAAGTAGCAATACGTTAATATTAACATGTTGCTACTTAAGATGGTGGAATACGCTGAAGCTGGCTATAGCAAAGAATTTTAATCTTTAATTTTATATAGGCATTTTTTAAAATTTTGTAGTTATATATTGTACCGGTCGAAAAGAAGCCAACACATCAACAAACCCAAACTCAAAGTCGGATTCAAACTCAGGCGAACCAAACTGAATTCAAACCCAACTCACGAGCTCAGATCAATCAATGGATGACATATATCGACGGTACATGACTATGCGCCAAGGAACTAGCTCAACGGATGATGATGATTAATGAGACCCCTGATCTAACTCTAATAAAGTATAATAAAATAACTAACGGTAACTAACAATCTTTATAAGTCAACTCATATATATATGTTCGGGTTGCCAATACAGACAGTGAGCATTAATATTAAAATAATTTGAATAAGAAAGAAAGTTAAAAAAAAACCCAAATGTGTTAATAAAATGTTTAATAATAATTATAATTTTGTTCAACTTTTAGATTGTGATTATATAGATTACCTCTAGTCTTTAAACGGAATTTATATTTACAACAAGAATGGCAGTCCTTATTATATGCCAATACTATTATGCAATATTATATGATAAATATATGTCTATGCCCCCGACAAGAAAATAAAGGTAGATAAAGGTATTTGGCTATGACTGAAATTATTATTCTGATTCTAAAGGAAAGAATGTGAGATTTATTTTCACATTCGCAAATCAATTCACAAAGAGCAAGATACGTATTTAGGGCATAACTTTAATATTTAATAGAAAACTTACTTAATTATAAATAAATATGAATTTGTTCAACTTTAATAAAATCAACTCATCACGATTTACGAGCATGAGAGCGGGCTTTACTGGAACTGAAAAATAAATGGTACTGACGACTTATGAGCTATAAAAATAAATTTGAAAAATAATGGCTTGTCTGTGATTTGAGAAAATAGCAGGGCTGCTTGTATTTGACAAGTCTTCGATGCCCTATATGAAGGATCCATAGAACACAGGGAAAACCAGGTCGGGTCGTAGCCTCGAACCTTTGGTGTTCCAAATATAAAATGAGCAAGTGAAGGAAGTGCTTTCTTCCTAGATAATTAAACTAACAGAAATATCACCGAGGACAAGCCTATGAAACAGGAGATGGCTCGCGTCAGCAACATTCGGAAAATGATGACTTGGTAATCATCGTATTTAAATAATAAAACCCAATTTATATAAAGAGTGCTCTACGTGATGACCTGATCAAGTTAAATTAAAGTCAAACGTGCTTTAATCAAAAAGTATTTAATGCAATTAGAAATTATATTAATTATGCCCTAAATCCCATGCCCTTCCTGAATATTACTAGAAAGTATAAAATTTGAATTACAATATATTCATTTAACTCCTTTATCGACCTTTTTGCGAAACAATATATTAATGTGAATAAATGAATATTATAAACTCAGTAAAGTGGCCGGGAGCATAGGTTAGAAATTGAGCTAATAATTTGTTGTTATTAGCCATTAATAAAATAGCAAAAATTGTGTAAATCCTTCAACTCGATAATTAATAGAACTGTATCAAATTAGTTCTAGTGGGTAAGAATTACTATAAAAATTAATATATTATTATTTAACACGGCAAATGCAACGAAGGAAATTATTATCGAGTTGAAGTTATTATTGGCATATAATAAAAAAAAAAATTATATTAATAATCATCTAGCAAATATATAATAGGGTTAAATAAACGAACCGCCATCGTAAGAAAGGAAAGTTAACAGATATTAAATTTAAAGACTAGAGATAGATAGAGAATTACTACATAATTTAAAATAACATTAACAAAAAGACAATTTTACAGTAGATAGCTTAAAGATGTTTTAACTTAAAGTTCAGAACTGGCCAGGTTCAAAAGGAAAGATATTACCATTTCTATGGTTGGCTTCTGAGTTTCCACAGGGCAGAGTCCAGTTGGATGAAACGTATGCGCGCATTTTGAAAATTATGTGAATAGCATTTTGATGGATTTCTCTAAGGTTTCGGCAGCTTACGATTGGTATATGAATTTTTATATTACAGCCACATTGAAGATTTTCAGGGGACTTCAGGAACTGTAGTCAGACTCCTGAAGTTAAGCCCCCCCACCATGGTAGAAACACTATTTTACTTCATAATTTAACTGGGCGGCTTCTTCTCTAATGAAATATATATAGCTTCTCTTAATGAGGAATAATAGCTGCTTGGAAACTTTTCCTGGGCTCTTTATACTGTATCTGATGCCTTCAGGCTAGCGCTTCTTTCCTAATCTAGTTGTTTTTTAGATACATTCCTTCGATAAGGCTTTCAAACTCATTAGCTTGAATTCCTTCTCTAATTGAAAATGAATTCTTAAGATTTGAAAATAATTTAATTAGAAAAATGAATCCTTATCTTTTTTAATTAATAAAACTTTACTATTGTTTTTAAGAATTTTAAAGCTTATCGAAGGAATGTGGCTTTTAATCAACGAAACTTTACAAATTATTTAAAAGTAAAAAAAAACAAGTATTCCCGACGCAATGAAACTTTCGAACAATTTATATATATTTAATATTTACAAGTATATACGCACAATCCACGCATTTATAATATATATAAATTCATGAATAATTCTAACATGAATTTATTAATAGAAATGATTAGTTTAAATCTCAAATGAATTAATTTTAACACACATTTATAATAGTTTTTCTTTAAGGAAACTAGCGTGGACTGAACGTATAAAGCCCCATTGCATCGGAAATTTTAGGTTAGTACAAGGGTTTGAAGTTGGCTACATATGAAAGATCATGAAGCTAGGATCGAACTTAAATCCGACTGTTTCAATATATATAATTTTTGATTATCGCCATTTTACTGTGTATTTTTTTTCTTTCTGATGAAAACCAGTCCTCTGGTTGAAATATAATATTATTTATTGGATTTATAAGTCTTTTTTTGTTTTTATATATATATATAAGAGATAGCTAAGCACATTTACATGTTTGAATGTTATATTCCCTGGTTTTTGAACAGCAGTGCTAGTATTAGGAGTTTCACAACATCATTACAAAATAGAAAATGCTTAATAAAGAGAATATAAAACTAAGTTGAACTTCAATAATAAAAAAATATTTGATTAATAATAAACAACAATGCATGCATGCATGACTTGATTATATTTACAAGATACTTTTATAAACATACAGTATTATTTTAGAGAGGGTTTGAACCCAGACTTTCAAGCCTCCTTCAGTCATCTACTCCATCATATACAACTGATACACATGAGTACATACATGAAAAAAAGATAAAAGATCTCCAATATATGTATTTTATGCTGAACCAGCATGCATCAGTGATTCCAGTCATCATCTCCCACACACATATATATATATATCAGTGCTTTGTTTATATTAAGATAGAAAATCTTCAAACTTTAATGGCAGGCTTCAATCATCTCCACTCTCCAACTCTTAAACCATTCATATCATTGAAAATTTGATGCTGGCATATTCAAAAAAATGTATTTACAGATTTATTAAAAATCCATAGATTCTCTTTTAATTACTAGTTTCAATAGTATTAGTTTATTAAAATGAATCAATTATTAAAATAGATAAGTCTATAATGGAATACATATTTACATTTAAATATATTTTCCTCAAGGAATAAAATATATTCCATAAATAAATAATTTTGCATAAATATTATCAACGTAATTTTATAGATATGATTAAAAAAAGAAAACAATATTATAATAAGATATTATAAATGAAATAAATATAAAAGCTAGAGTTTTTTCTTAGCTAGATTTTGAATGTATATAAATTAGTTGGTACATATGTTTATCAATAGTTGAATTTTGTCAAATTTCTTTCACATATTAAAATTCTTCTAACAGCTGAATAACTTAAAACTGACTTACAAAATTCTTTTTTTTTTTTATATGTCAAAGCGTTGACCGGGAAGCGAACCCGGCTCGGCTGCTTGGAAGGCAGCTATGCTAACCGCTAGGCCACCAACGCTTGACGACTTACAAAATTTTTTGTGACTCATTTATTTGATATTTGGTGGTTCAAATAAAGATTATAATCTTTTAGTTTTTTAGTCCTCTTAATTAATTTAAAATATATAAGTAAATTTCCATACATTTCTAATAATTTAATAATATATATTTTAGATTTTTTTTCCCCATGTGTCATAGCATCAGCCGGGAAGCGAACCTGCTAACCCGGGACAACTGCTTGTAAAGTAGCCATCGCTGACCTCTCGATAACCAATGTTTGATAATTTTTAGCTTTTCTGCAGCATTATTTATGCCAGAAATAAGAATGATCCAATTTTTTAAAAATTGATTATTATTTTAAAATTTTGAATAATATTGATAATAATTAATATTATTTCATATAGTTTTCCTATTTGGGCTTATACTTATCATGCATTTCTTTCTTCTCACCAGTTTTATTTTATTTTCAAGGCTCAATTATATTCTGGATGTTACACATTCATTTTATAGGCTTATTAAAATTATTAGGAAATTGATTTTCTAAATATTTATAATCTTTTTTATTTGTTTATTGAACAATAATTTTTCCATATTCCATAAAAGTTATTAATTCAGAATTTCAATAAACACGAAAATTAGTGTTATTTTAACAAGCATGTTTATAGATAAGCCAGTTTTTTTTCTCATATGTCATAGCATCGGCTGGAACACGAACCCACACCCGTCTGCAACCAACTACTTGCTTGCAAGGCAGGTGCAATGACCTCTCGGCTAACAATGCTTGACTAGATAAGCCAGTTGATACTATAATTGCTTGTTTTTCCAATTAACATTGAGAATTTCATGTGTTGGTGGTCGAGAGGTCAGCGTGACTGCCTTGCACTTGCAGGCAGTTGCCCGGGTTGCGGGTTCGCGTCCCAGCCGATGCTATGACACTTAAAAAAAATATATACAAAGAAAAGAAAATGAAATTGTACAAAATTATATGCGAATGTAAAATAAAGGAACATGCTTATTTTTTTCTAAAACAAAAAGAAAATATAAAATTATAAAACCAAAATCAATTTAATAGAAAGAATTTAATATAATCAAATTCATTTGTACTACCACTGTAAGAGTAGAATTAACAATGAGACCAAATTGTTTTTCATTTCATTTCAATGAGTAAAGTATTAGACAAATTTCCTGTTCAGAAATTTTAATTTAGTATGCAAAGCTTTTAGATCTAAATTTTATTAAAACTTGACTGTTGAAATCCTTAATAAATTAAGAAGACAACACTATTTTTTATTTTAATTATTAGTAAAACAAATTTTTAAAATCTAGCATAACACAATAAATTATATAGAATATAATGCTTAGTGGCATATAAAATAATAAGATCAAATATGACCTGTAAAAAGTTTTTAAGTCTATGGATTCACTTTTCAGTCTAAATGTACCTGAGTTAAAAATTCATTTTTTACTGCCACAGTCAGTCTTCAGAATTGAAGTGTGCACTAAAATAATCTCCTTTCCCTTTTATACTGTTCTATATTCAATTAGTATGTTCTTTTAAATTTAATTAATGTTATAATTATTCTTTCTCTGTAGAGAGGGGGTTTCCCTTTTTCTTAATTATTCTATGATTACAATGATTATCAAAAATATGTTTTTAGCAGATTAAGATAGTAACTTTCTTCCTAATTTAAATTATCTGCATTTGAATATTTATTTAAATAAAATCTTTAATTAACTTTTTAATTATTTTTAAAAAATCAATTAAAATTGTTTTTCTATTTTATTTATTTCTTTAAACACAGCAGTTTTATATCGTTATTCATATTGATATTATTTAAGTGTCAACTGCCTTCATGCACGCACATATAATTTTTTGATTGTTGAGGAGTCTTATGGTGCAACTGTAGCACATTCTCTTTCTATATTTGTAAAAAGTTGATTTAAATGCAGATCAACCAAATTTGAATTTTTTTTTTTTTATATAGTTGGTCTATAGTTAATCCAGAAGATCATTTAATATTGTAAATGGGTATTTATCTATTCTTAACCAAAAAAATAAATCTAGGATGGAAAGCTTTTTGAACATTTACACCTGGCAATTGCTGAGCCTAATGATAATTGCCTTTTTTTGTGGGATTTCTCTGTGGATGGTTGTTGAAAAGATCTTTGTTTTTAGTAGTCTGTTTATTAGCTTGAGCAGTTAGAGTGAGATGATTTGTTGAAATTTTGTTTTCTTTTTAAAATTGTGTGAAAACTATAAGCATGACATGACATCAACAGAAATCCTGGCATTTGTTGCTGTTTGAATTCTCCTTTAAAATGTTGTGTCATATGTTAAAATTGAATAAAATTTAGATTTTTTATTAATATTTTTCTTAGTAAGTTTATTTAATTTGTTTCTTTTTTGTTTAGTTTAATAGATTGCAGGAAGAAGACAACAGTACAATTTTCATTTTGGCAAGACACTGAAGTAAAATGGATTAATAACGTCTCGATGATTCAAGGCCTTTATCCCGATAAAAACGTAATATCGTAAGTTTTCAATTTAATTTTTTTTTTGTATTTTAAATTTTTCTATTATTTGCATATTATTTTAATTGTTTTTATTATTTGATAAATTATAATTTATTAATGTGTTTGCATTTGTATTAGTGTGTGTAGTATATAAATTGTACTTGTATTCAAATATAATGTAGTGGTTTATGTATAATGTAATTTTGGGGCTTATAAGTATTAAATTAAATTTTTTATTCTTATTTGCAAAGTATTTAAAATTTTTCTATTACTTGCATACTCTTATTATTTTTATAAATTATAATTTATTAATGTATTTGTGTTTGTATTAGTGTGTATAGTATAAAAATTATAATTGTATTCCAGGATAATGTAGTGGTTTATGTACAATATAATTTTGGGACTCTGATCCAAGATTGAGGCAATCTTATTTTATAGACATAATGATTCCTTAATAATTTATTAGTATGTTTATGCATTAGTGTGTTTGTGTTGACACTTGAATGTCTGCATTTGTATAACAATTATATGTATATATATTCTAACCTCCCCCCGCGCATCCTCACCCCAAAATTATTGTTTATAACGAATATTCCGGGTTCTAGCTCAGTTAACAAATAAATAAATGAAATATTCGGCATTAATTAAAATGATTACTAGCTCTAATTTTTAAAATACAAATACGGTTCAATTTTTAAAATGAATTAACAAATATTTACTATTTTCATGAGACATGGAGTGACAATACGGGGAACGAGATAGACTACATTGAGCCATTATCCACACGATACTACCTCAATGGCATAAGAACACTATTCCCCCTTTTTACTATACCAAATAACTAACTCATAGTATTCTTACGACTTTCCGAGCTCTCTTCACTACGATTAAAATAATAATCATATCTTAATCTTCTTTATAACAAGAATCTAGCTCAATTAAATAAAATGAAGTAAAATAAAATAAAATAAAATCTCAGGTTCATAAATTGTATTCTAACTGATTTAAAATTACGGTAGTAAAATATGAAAAGGGAATTTTATGTCATAATCTACTACACAGCAACTAACAATAATAAAAATAATAATAACAATAATAATATAATATAATCTTATTTCTTCCTAAATGAAATAAATAAATACGTACGTGGTAGTATTTTAATAATCTGACAACAGAATACGTGTGGCAACATTAGCATATAATTTAATGTAATATTGTGGCAACCGACTTATGACCAATAAATAATATAAAATTATGATCTTTTAATTTTAACATACCAATAAATTCTCAAAATTATTATAACACTTTTATGTTTACCTTTTGTGCAAAAACTATATGTCTGTTTCAATTATAAATGTATCGTGATTTCATGCATCCATGTGGAGAAATAACAACGCGGACACAAAACTTTAAAATAAATTTAAAACAAAGTTTATTAACAACATAAATAAATTAACAATATTTTTACACTATATACATTGGATATCCCTTACTCTCCTATCTCAACTTAGTTTATTAGTTTATAAAATGAAACCAAAATACTATTTATTTTTCCTAGTTAAATCTTATCTTTTTAACACTTAAGAAAATACAGTATTATTATTTGATTTATTATTATGGTTAGCTTGTTACAAAATGCATTTCTTATATGCTTATCACTAACACTTTGCATCCCTAATATTATTAAAATTATATTTTTTACAAAATTTACATTCGTAGTAAAATTCTACAAAATAACAAATTTTAGTTTTATATTGGTTGTATGGAATCTTACAAAGTCAAAACATTGTTCTACATTCGGTATTAGGTTTTTATTGTTCATTATCCGATGTTTATTAATCCTAATATTCTCATTCAAGCCTTACTTCGGATGATATAATTACAACTATTAATATACCATGCACAAGTATATGTTTATTATACCTTATTGAACTATTTTCTTAATAAATATGCAATACTTATTTTCTAAATATTATTAAAAAAAAATTCATTCAAATTTTATTATCACTTTTAAAATACTTGGTTTAGATTTCTTTTCAAAATCTTATATTCATTTCTGAATTAATTTTACAATGTATTATATGATTCTTTCTCTCTTTATGATATTTTGGACTTTCAATTTTAAAGTTACACAATTCTATACATTCCAGCAAATAAACTATTCTTACATAAACGATAACATATCTTCAGTTCTATTTTATTCATTATTTCTTTGAAAATATCTTTCTGACCGATGCAGATTCACGAAATAAGGATAGCGAAGATAGATGCATAGGATCAAAATACAACTAGAATATTACTCGTCATATATCTTGACAATCATGGCACAGTGAATTAAAAGACACTATAGAGGAGTGACCTTTACCTGTCTACCAACCTCTATTATAGGAACGATGCTAAAGCTATTTCTTCAGCTTTATTATAACATCAAAAAGTTTAAAGATATGCAAAAAACACTGTCCAAACTATATGTGTTCAGTCATAGGGCTTAGTTAACTATACTGAAATCACACAAAACTAAATATGATCCAAATCCTTTATTTTCCTATTTCTTAAAAAAAAACATCATCTTGGTTTCCTCTCCACTAGTACTTCCAAGTCACTATCCGATCTTATTTCTCAAGATTTTTCTATACTGTACATCGACAAATACATATCTGCATTACTAACAATAATAAAATTCATTTATTTTAAAACTATTCCACTGTTCTATAAGAAAATCTTTTTACTACTTTCCTCGTATATTTAATCATATACAAACTATTTTAAAGTATCTGAATACTTTATCACATGAAAGTTCAAAAGAATCACACAATTGTTCTGTTAAATTATATTATTAATATACTTTAAATAAATTATTGCATGCATATTCCGAATTACTCCTATCTCATTATATGTTAAAAATGTTGTATAAAATGTGTACATATAATTTAAACTTTCACACTTCATTCTTAATCAATAGATGATCTAAAAAAAATACATTATGCATTATAAATAAATATCAAAATTACCAAACGATCTTTATCTTCTCGATCGCGTTCCGTAGGCTTCACCATCCATTTGATTCTTGTAGATATAAGACTCACATACATACACTTTATTTTTAAACAATATTTCTATAATTTTATCAAGCTATTATATTTAAATCTCAATATTACTAAATTTATGTTTATATGTTTTCCCTAATCTCACATAGCATTTTATATTTTTAAAATAACTTAGTAAAAAATATTTAAACTATATTTACTGTACTTCTTTATCAAACTTTCTTGAAAACCGTTCATATTAAAGCTAAAAAAAAAATGTTTATTATTTCTTCTTCAGTCACTTAATGTTCTATTTTAAGGTAAAACAATTATTGCTCTGTTTAATAAATATTCATAGATGACAATCCTTGGTTTTTTATAATATTTAATACAATTATTAATTATGATATTAGTTAATCCCGTAAAGAAAACGTCTACATATTCTCTTCTAATATTTTCTGCTAATATTTTCCCGCGCGACTTTTATGATGCATCTTCTAGGTACTTTGATTTAAATATTCAATAAAACTTTTCTGTTTCCATGGATCCATTTTCATTAAGTAATTTAAATTTATATTTTCTAAATCAAGCATTTCTCCAATGAACACTTTATAATATTTTAAATTCTTCTTAGAGAAAGTTTTTCTGTTCCTTTTTTCATACAAAATACAATAGCTCTTTCATCTTATTATTCTGTAACTTTTTTCCTTCTTTTAAAATTCTGGTACTATATTTTTGTAATGTTTCCTTTAAAAAGATAAACATTCTTTTTCCATTATAACTTTTACATAATTTTTTCTTTATGATATACGCATCTTAATTTTTCCATAGAGAAGAATAAAAAAAAAAAACTTCAGAGTAGCCTTATAAATTTGTGCGTCATAATTTTTCCTGACGGCAAATAACTTCTCTTTTAAGTTTTCCGTATAGCGTCCAAATTATATTCCTCTGAGTTACAATAATAAGTTTCTGGTTGAGCATAAATAAAGCTGTATCAAGGCACTTTACAAATATTTTTCCTTTATCATAACTTCTATATACTGTTTTCTGTAGTATTTCCATTTTTACTGTAAGGTTTTGGCTAAACTTGAATAAAATCACTGGTAAGAAAACTTTTTAAAATTAGCCCTTCATGTAAAGGCAGTTCAAAATATTATATGTTAAAAAAACTTTTAAAATAAATACAAAATTTTAAAATTATATCACTTTTCTAGCTTACGGTCTTATCCAGCTAAAAAAATATGTTACTCCCTCCTTCACTTACACATTACTTTCTCCCGCTTCGTCTAATTCTTATATTTTGTCTGCTAAAATACCTCCGTTGATTGGTTAATGACTTTTTTAGCGCGAACAAATTTACACATTTTAGTTTTATAATAGATTAAGCCCTTTTAAAATAAAGAATTTATGACATCATGTCTTAAATATTATTTAGAATAGTATTTTTAAATTCAATTATAGTTTTATCAAAATCATTTAAACTTTAAAATAATTATTAAAACAATATTTAATATTTCAACTTTTACTTTACGGATCGATAGCAATTATATTTAGTTTCATAATTCACAAACTTTATTATTATTCTAACAAGCGTGTGTGTGAAGGTATATAATATACAGTCACATGATTACTAACTTTAACAGATGATTTTTTAATTTAAGTCTCGGTCTAAATTACCAAAACTGATATATTTTATAAAAAATTTGGAAAATAATTTAAAAATGTAGAACTAAATATAATTCTCACCATCATAAAGTTTATTTTAAAATATATTAGATTAAATTTTGACTATTAACTATAATTATAACACTACATATAGCATTTATTTAATTTATTAGTTTTAAAATATTATACTCGAATTATTAATATACTTTTAACTATTTATAGCTGTGTTATTTTATATGGCCAGCTTTTACAACCATAAGCAAGGATATCTTTAATCTTTATTTAACTGTTCCTTTTAAATAATCCATTACACTTTTATATACCAGGTATTTTCAGCTTTAAATTGTACTATAAAATCTAATTATCCTACTATTATTTATATATCATACAAACATATCTTAAAATTTAAAATTTTTTAGTAATTGACCATTCTACCTTATTATGACCTATAGATAAGGGCACAATATATATATATTGTAACGAAAAAATGACTTTTGGCCTGTTTGATTGATTGGTTTCTATTTTATTATTTTATTTTACTTACTATTTTATTTTATAGCATTTAATTCTTCCTTTCATTTATTTGTTTATTATCAATTTAGCTATCGCCGAAATATCCCGGCTTGATCTCCAACTGTAATGGATATTGTTTATTTAGTTTAGTTTTATTACAAATTTATCAATCACTTTAATTAATAGCCAATGCCGTTACAATGCAAGCAGAGAGCAAATACAGATACAAATTTACTTCATATCTGTACTATTGACCGAACCCCAATACGTTCATATTATCTTGGCGTTATATTTCTCGGCCAATAACTCTTGGCTGCTGAACAAAGCAAAACTATTTCCAAAAAATTTACAAATGTCCAGCACTTGCTATTTATTTTTATATAATTGGGAGATTCTCACAAACAAGCAGCACACAAATACCTTTAAAATCAGCCTTACCCTTTAATCATTAAATTACAGTTTCCCCCTGTCGTAGCTTGGTGATAATAGAATAACGCAAGTTTAAACACTTTTAAATAATGAATAATGTTTAATGGCAATCACATTGATATAAATACATAAGAGTAATAAACACACACATATATAAAAAAATTACACAATAAAATACACACTTATATAAATATGTAGCTATAATAAAATAGGGAAAACATATCGAATATTAAAGTTATTTTGAAGCCCTATTGGGCAGAGTTCTAGATTTATCAAGAGTGTTCCTTCCTTAGTAATTTATGAATATTAAAATAAAAATGCATGCATGATTTTTACCTAAGTTTTCATTGTAGTTGTTTCCATGGGCATTTTCTTCGAGCGCTCTTTACCGTCCAGTGGGAGATCATCCCTTTTTTTGTAGAGATGGTATGTCCTTCACTGTTGTCTGGATTGATTTTCTCTCTCAGTTTGTGGAGGTTATTTCTCGTTCCAGTTTTTTACTTCTTGTTGATTCTTTAGGTAGATCTTAAGTTGTTCAGTCACAGAAGTGGTGGTCTCTCTAGCAGGTCAGGCATAGATTTTACATTGTGAGTCAGTGGTGAGACAGATTGAATACGAATCCACGTCCCTTTAATGCCACTAGCCACACACTTCTTTCATTTTTTTTAGCTGTTGCTTCCTCAAAATCTCTACTCAGAATGATCAGATAATAATTGTAACTGTGGTCTTACTATCTTTCTTTTGTTCATTGTTTTTGTAAATTTTTAATTAATGTTTAGATTTCCAACGAATTTCTATCAACCTATTTGTTTAATTAGTGGCTGGAATGTAGGTTTTAATTAATTGAGCTGTAATTATAAGTTTTTCCTTGTTATACATTTTCTTTGTCTGAGGAATTTAATTAGTCCAACAGACTTTAACACCTCTAATTTATACGGCCATATTGTTTTTACATTACATATTATATTTAAATTTTACTTAAAAGTTTACAATTCATTTTCAAATTTATGTTTATAATTTATTTTATTTTGTTACAATATAGTTTTTTAAAAGAGTGAAAGAGACGCATTTCTTTATGCTCCCCCTCCCCTTCTCTTACTATTGTAAAAATCCAAAGTAATTTCGACATTTGAATTTCAACTTTTTTCTTTCTTTTCCTTTCTTTTTTTTTTAATTTTAGAGTAACTAACTTTTTACCTTTATTAATTTCTAGAAGCTAACTTATCTAAGTTTATTAATAAATATATACGTGTGACAATGACTTTATGTGGTCATCACATTACACTCTGCCCGCTTTTGAGAATTAAAATCAGGTCGAATCTTAGTCTGAAATGAGAGCTTATTTTAATTCTTTGCTTTCAACCCTTAGAGTTAAGTCATGCCACGGTCTCGTATGCGTAGAGATTAAATTGGTTGATCAGCCAAAATCGATTGGAATGAATGGAGTAGTTTTACCTAGCTGTCTCTCTGCAGTCATCCTCATCATCATCATCATCACTCGTCATGATAGAGTGGAAAATTATGTCCTTCACTGTCAGCTGGATTGATTTTCTCTCTCAGTTTGTGGGGGTTATTTCTCATTCTAGTTTTTTACTTCTTGTTGATTCTTTAGGTGTATCTTAAGTTCTTCAGTCACAGAAGTGGTGGTCTCTCTAGCAGGTCAGGCATAGATCTTACATTGTGAGTCAGTGGTGAGACAGATTGAATATGAACCCACGTCCCTTTAACACCATTATCCACACACTTTTTTCATTTTCTTTTCGCTGTTGCTTTCTCAAAATCTCTACTCGGAATGATCAGATAATAATTGTGACTCTGGTCTTACTATCTTTCTTTTGTTCATTGTTTTTGTAAATTTTTAATTAATGTTTAGATTTCCAACGAATTCTTATCAAACTATTTGTTTAATTAGTGGCTGGAATGTAAGTTTTAATTAATTGAGCTGTAATTATAAGTTTTTCCTTGTTATACATTTTCTTTGTCTGAGGAATTTAATTAGTCCAACAGACTTTAACACCTCTAATTTATACGGCCATATTGTTTTTACATTACATATTACATTTAAATTTTATTTAAAAGTTTACAATTCATTTTCAAATTTATGCTCATAATTTATTTTAACTTATTACAATATAGTTTTTTAAAAGAGAGAAAGAGACGCATTTCTTTATGCACCCCCTCCCATTCTCTTATCATTACAAAATCCAAAGTAATTTCGACATTTGAATTTCAACTTTTTTCTTTCTTTTCCTTCCTTTTTTTTTTAATTTTAGAGTAACTAACTTTTTACCTTTATTAATTTCTAGAAGCTAACTTATCTAAGTTTATTAATAAATATATACGTGTGATGACGACTTTACGTGGTCGTCACAATATATATATATATAAAGGGATTATAGAGCAGAAGAATGTAAATTTTGAGACTGATTATCAGATATACAGAAAGGTTGAAGCTGATAAAGCAATCATATAATATACTGGGCATAATATTGTGAAATTATAAACTCTTAAAATCAATAAAGAGAGGTTTCAAGTGATGTGTATGGTGATAGCTACAATGGTTATGTATACCACATGGAATTGTATGCAGCAAAATAATGAAATCCTAATTCTTGCCTATGCCTTGGTACTTATGCCGTGGAATCATTAGTTTTTTCACATCTTGCAGCACATTATTTTTAAGTCTATAGCTAACAAATCAGCTATATGTAAATAAATTATATCTCTGTGGGACAATAAATATAACAATAGAGCATCACTAGTGTGCATAAAGAATATAAACATCACTGTTGTATTCAAAAAATATAAAATGAAAAGATGAAACTTATTTTATCATTGATACAGACAGTAGCCTTTAATTTCTAGTTTTGATAGACAAGAAGCCAATTTCTATGATGACAAATGCATATCCACCTTCTGGAAATTATTAACTTTGTATCTTTTATTAGAATAAATCTTTTTCTTATAGACTCCTTGAGATTTGTTAACTTTTGAGGTACAAGATAAAAATGAAGAATTCTTATGTGGTTATTTTTGTAGATTTTAAAGGTATCGATTATCTCAGGTAAGAAGTATTATATATGGTTTGAATGAGAATTTTGTGAGGAATACAAAGAAATTATCAATGAAGATTTAATTTAAACTTAATTAATGATAAATTAGAAATTATTAACAAACAATAAAATAATAATTATATCGGATGTTGAAAATTCTTTTTTTAATCATAATCACTATTTGCCTTAGCCTTATTATTTTTCTTAGTTTTTCTAGTTTCTGTCAATGTAAAGCTTTTTGCTTTAACATTATTAAAACTGAAGTTATTGTGAAAATTGTCTTGTCAGTTTTTTTTATAAAAAATTCAATATGGCACCAGGACCACTAAGTAGTTATTGCCCATTTTACCATTATTTCTTTTATTTACTATATTCTATTTATAGTTTTAATTAGGAATCTTTATGAAGAAAATAATTATTTCTTACTCATGTTAAACGTGAATTTAAATATGGTTGAAGCGGAAACAATGTTACAGAATATATTTGGTTTATTTTGTTTTCTAATGCAATATTGAGGAGTTTGTTAATTTTGCAATTTTTGGTTTAAGAAGTTTATAATTACAAAGATCTGATTAAAAATTTTATCATTTCTAAATACCTCATTTTTTCAGAATATTTATGATTGAATTACACTAGATATTATCAAAATAAACATTCTGTCATTTATGTTAGGCTTTAGATATAAAAAAATAAATTGTTTTTTTTTTTTTTGTGTTGATGTTTTTTATAAAAAATTGTTGTTAATAACAGTAGGAATTTTCCTGTATCCACAAATTCATTATTTGCAGTTTCAGTAACCTATGGGTTGTAGAAATAGTAAATAATAATTAAAAATTTGTAAAATTTGAAAATATTTGTATGAATGCTTGATAGTCATTATTTTCCATCCTTAGTGGGGCCTTAGTCATGTGATCACTTCCTATTTCCTATTGCACTGCCTTTTTCATATTGCTTCATTTTAATTTTTATTAATAATTTTTATCAATGTCATAACATATATTTTTTAAAATTAAAATGCATCATAATTGTGTATGTGTACTTATATATATATTATAGAATTTGCTATTTACCCATGGTTTTAGATTTCTCTAATGAGGCTCAGAACAAAATATAATTGATATGTCTCCTTGAATAATATAAAAGGAAATGGGAAAAAAACTTTCTACATCCCTATATCAAAAAGTGACACTTGTTTCATTAAACGGCCCTTGCTATTCATACTATAGGATATTATATGTACATGGTATTTTCTGTCTAAAGGCAGATTGATTAATTAGGCAATAAGATTATACAATTGAAGAATTGTACTTGAATATTTTTTGCTGATAGTTTTTGTCTGCTACCCTCCTAATAAAGATGAAACTAAAAATAACCCCAGTCTCTGAATTCTGCAGGAGTAATTTTTATCCATTCTGCATAGAGCCATCTTACTGGTATTTTGAGTAATCAATGATTACCAAATAGTATAGTCCTGCAAAACCATTATCATCAGACAGGAGGGATATATTTCTAGCAACCAACAAAAGCTGCATCATATCTCAATATATTAACTTTCATTTAATCAACCTAAATTAATCTGAAAGCTTTATCCTCTTATTAAGAACAACTAGATATCCTAATCACTATTGGATAGCTAGTTTGCATTGGCTATAAACTATCTTCTTATAATAATCATAAACTGGTGTGACTTGAAAAATTTTCTTTACCCAGCTTGGATTTGAACATGAGTTTGAGAGAATGCCAAAAAGATATACTAACCAATACACCACAAAGCAGTATACTTTCTTAAATACAATTTATTGTAAGACCTCAATTTTAAAACTGATTATTGAAATAGTTAAGGCTTTACTTCATTATCATATGAAATCAATTAATATATATATATGTGCTTTGCGCACAGATACTGAAGCTATTAAACATAAGTAAAATTATCAAAAGTTACCGCCAAGTGCTTTCAGGACAGTTTATAGTCCCATATTCATGGCTACTTGTGTTTAGTTAAGAACTGTAATATTAATGCAAATTTATGCAAATTCATATGAAGATGCTACATAGACCATTTTTGAGACAGAGAAAAGCAGGCCTCTCTTCTATTGATTGCCGCTGGGTATTTGTATTAAATTGACATTTCAATATTTTTAATGATTCTTAAAAATACTTTCAGATGGATCCAATTGGAGCATCCTTTTTTGACCAGATGTCATCTCTGATTCATTTTATACATATTCTTAATTTTAATTGGAGTTTTTTTTTTATTGCATTTTTTCTTATCAATTGAACATATTCAATTTCACATAAATCTGAAGATGTATCTTTTACTAAAGCAGCCATCTTGGTTTATTTCTTCCTATGAACTGAAACAATTTCAATTTCACATGGATCTGAAGAATCATCTCTGTCTATTTTTAATGAACTATTTTTATCATCAAAATCAAGCATAATTTTTTATAAATTGTTAAAATAAATAGGAGAATCACATGATCACAACTTATTTTTAATACCAATACCTGCCCAGTAGGATAATGGTGACTATAGTTATTAATAAACCAAAGACATGAAAATGTTTAGACACTGAACTGAGTTCAGATCTATATAACTATACAAGCAAATGAGCTTGGATTAAAAATATTATTGTGTTTTCAACTTTAGATTCATAGCTTTATAGTTAACTAAAAAAGTAAAAGGTGGCTGCTAGAGGATTGCACAAAATCCTAAGATCTAAGTGCAATGCTCTCAGATCCAAGGCTCCTCAATGATAAAATTCATAAGCTAGAAACTAATCTGGGATTGTTAAATGAGTAGTACTAGATAAAGATTTTGTGTACCAACCTTCTTGCAGATTACTCTGACTTGCACTGAGTGGTGCTACTGTATGGAGTTTTGACTGTTTTAAAGTATGAGAATATCATTCATAACTAATATTTATGTCTTACCATAAACTACTGTTTTAAACACAAGCATAATTTTGAAAACATTCTCTCATGTGATGTCTTTGAGATAATCTATATTGTAATGTTTTCTAATTATGAAAAAGTTTTTAAATCCTATTTTGAGAATGGATAATATGAAATGTAGCTAGGTGTTGCTAACTAAGTTATTAGTATTATTTGCCTCATCATCATTATTAACAAACACTTTAAATGCATGGTACTTCTAACATCAGGTGGAGAAAAGAACAGAGAAAACAAATATTAAAAAGTTTAACAAAAGAAGAAAAACAACAAACCTATAGTTAGAAGTGTACTATGTATATTAAAGATGAATTGTGATTATGACATACAGTATATAGATATGATATCATGAAAAACTCATGGTAATATCTTAATGTAAACAATTAAGAACAATTATCTGTCTATTTATATATATAAATGCTATGGATATATTCTTAACTGAAATACGTCTAAATATTGATTATTTGTTAATCACGGGGATTTATATATATATTATTGTGATAATGTTTAATTATTAATTTAGATATGTTTTCAGAAATTTGTCAGTTGTGATTTTATTTAAAAGATTATTAAAATTCTAAGTGATTTTGACAGACAGAACCTTTAGTTGAATAGTCTGTTATAATAAATTACTTATTTGAAAATAAATATTATTAAGAATTTGTTGAAAAACAAACTCAGCTGTCCTAAATAAAATATCGTCCTTTCTCCATTAAACAAAATATTATTAAATGTTTAAAAAAATGTAATATTTTATTATTATAATTATATTATGTTCTATTAAATTTTAACTAAAAGATTAATAATATTTTACTATTTAATAAGAAGTAAAATTATAATTAAATTATTTATATAATTACTTAACTAAAATATAATGATACAATTTCGCTTTATAAAGCTGCTTAATATTTTTTTCTTAAGAATATTCAGAATAATTTTCTTTTTATCAAATAAGCACTTTCTAAACACAACTATTTATATATAAATAAAATTTTTATTATTGTGTCAATAAATAATAAAAAAATACAGTAAACAAAAATAATATAATGTAAAAACATAAATTATATAATGATTTTATAATAGTCAGATATAAATTATGAATAATAACGTAGCTTAAACTACGGCACATGCGCTTTACAGATGGAATGCTATTTATACTGAATACTAAGGTAGAGAAATCAGCCTTTAAATAACTCACTACAGGGCCACGACTCCTCCATCAGCTCACTATAAATGAATAGCAGACATTACTAATCGAGTTTTCCAATTGCTGATGGTGAGGTAAGAAAGGAAATTTATATAAAATAATTATAAATACAAACTCTCTATTTAATTTACTAGTATGTAATTTTAATTGGAAGGGAATGACGCCCTATTCACATGGGGTACAATGTTGCTTTAATATCTCGGTGATGTTTTGTTGAATACAAAGGATACTCTTAAACCAAAACAACATTATAGCACATGTGTATAGGGTGTAATTGCCTTCCAATTAAAATTACATATTAGTGTATTAAACAGAATTACATAATTCTTTTGTATTTATAATTATTTCATTTATTTTATATAAATTGCCTTTGTTACCTCACCTCCAACTATTGGAAAACCTGATTAATAATATATTTTCTGCTGTTCATTTATAGTGGGCTGATGGAGGGCTCATGGCCCTGTAGTGAATTATTTAAAGGCTGATTTTTCTACTTTTTACTTATATCTGACTTTTCTAAAATGATTACATAATTTATGTTTTTGCATTGCATTATTTTCATGTATTTTATTTTTTTTTATTTATTAACAGAATAAAAAAAAAATTATTTATGGATAAATAACTATTTTTAGAAAGTGTTTATTTGACAAAAAAAATTATACATAATATTCTTAAGAAAAATAAATAAATAAATAAGCAGCTTTATAAAACAAAATGATATTCTAACTTAAGTAATTACATAATTTCATTATAATTTTACTTCTTATTAAATATTAAAATATTATTAATCTTTTAGTTAAAAATTAATCGAACTTAATATAATTCTAATGATAAAATACTCAACAAAACATCATTGAGGTATTAAAACAACATTGCACCCCATGTGAATAGGGTGTAATTCCATTCTGATTAAAAGTGTTATATATATATAAATAAATACTATTTTTGTATATTCTTCATTTATTTAGAAAAACCAATTTAAAAAAAATATTAATTATACTATCAGTAATAATTATTATATTTTAAAAACTAAGTACTAAGTATATTCTGTATATCAAATATCAATTTTATTGTATATAAATAAATATCAATTTTATAAATAATTACTGGTGTCTTATTTTTCTTATAATAAAACTATTTATTTTATTAAATTTAAACAAAATAGTGTGTGCAATGTATCATCCTGTATCAACAGACTCACTCACCATTAATGGTTTCAATAACCCACTGAAAAATAAAAATCATAAATTTTATGTGCATAAATATTTTCAAAACAGGCAAAACTCTCCATACAGTAGTCCCATTTAGTGCAAGCCAGAGTAATCAATGAATGTCAGAAGGCTTGTGCATTGAATTCCTATCTAGTGCCTGCTCATCCAATATCCCCATAAGAAATGGTGATCATGTGATGTTTAGTGGTTTCATACATATTTTCATGGATGCTAGCATGAATCATCTCTCAGCCAAGTATTTTTTCATGTTGTGCGATCAATTGGTAACAATTTATTTCTCTGTCTCTTTTTCTCTCTAGATTTATCATAGGTCTGCCTTTTTGATAATTGTGTTATTCTATTTTTTTTTTTGTTAATTACTTTTGTTGATGTCTAAATAAGTGTCATAATTGTGAGTATATATATTAAGCATATATTACGTAAGGTAGAGTTATTTCTCAAATATTCATAAGAAGTTTTAACACTAGAAATAACATTATTGGGCCATGATTCATTATGGGGTGTAGATTAAGAATCTGATACCATGCTGCTGCATCAAAGCACATGGTACATTGTGTATGATTCCCTGTTATCCATATTTTTAGATTTTTGCAGGAAGGCTTGGAACTAAATGGCAAACAGAAAACTAATGAATGTAGAAGTGGTTAATAGTATAATAGTTATTAAATTTTTCTACCATGTATATAACTTTATATTCAATTTTAGATGAAATTTTGAAATTTTTTTTTAGATAAGTGAAAATTTTATGCAAGCATAACCAGCCCATATCAAACTTCCAATTATTTGTCAAAAAAGCATGTCAATCTAAACTCATTTAAAGGGCAATGCAAGAAAAGAAAACTCACAAAAATGTCACCAATTGCCAGTTGATAAACTTAGTAAATAAAGTTTTTCATTCATTATTTTTCCGGGAAAAGTTTGGGAAAACGTTTACATTGCAGTAGGCTATTTAAAACAATTTTACTTGTTGAATTATGCATTTTTTTTCTTTAGTAGAAAGAAAATATTCTAGTATATATATTTTAATAATTTTAAAGATGTATATGCTAATTAGTTGAAGAATATGAAAACAATTATTGGTACAGTAGTGTATTCATACCTACTAAAAATATCAGGCAAATTAAAGAAAATCTGCTATCAATATAACATCAGAACAGCTTTCCAGAGCCACATCACACTAAGAATCCTATCATCTACAAAGCCTAAACTTGGATTGCTGAAAAGCAAAAACTGCACCTATGAAATACCATGTGAATGTGGAAGAGTATATGTTGGTGAGACCAGTCACCCCACTGAAAAGTAATTGCAAGAACACAAACTGATGATTAGAAGAAAGAAAACAGATTGTATAAGGTAGCAGATCATCTATATACCTATGAACAATACAAAAGTATTTTGATAGAGAAGAAAAGATACAAAGAATAAAATTTAAAGAAGCTGCTCATATGACAATAGTGAAAAATCCCCTAAATTAATCTAGTGTGATTATACCTAATGTATGGAAACTGCTAATCATCTTTGTTCTTAGAAAAAAGTGGAGAAATCAGGTGGAACCTCATAGAGAAATATATGAAATTTTTATTAACTATTGTCTTTGGCAGAATAATTCATTTGATTAGAATGTTACCTTAAAATTCAATATTTCAATAATCTAAGGGTCCAGATTCGATTCTCATGCTAGTACTGTCACAGTTATGCCAGCAGCATCTGAAGAAGAGAATAATAACTCTTGAAATATTGCACATATACTAACCTATGTGATATTACTAACATATGAATATATTTGGAATATTTGAATAAAACTAAATTTTTCTAAAGACACTCAATACTTATATTAGATGATGGAAATAGTCCAATATATAATACAGATAAAATACCACCATCCCAAACCTTCAGGAAAACATTAATTGCGAGTGCCCATGTCAAATTTTTGGGATTCAAACATGTAGTTAGAATACATAGACTATTAGCATTATGAATCAAGTAGAAAAGACCAAAAATCTATTACCAAAGTTAAAAAGAAAATCATCATCATCATTTTCAATCGTTGCCAATTCATTACAGGATGAAGGTCTCTCCAAGTTCAATCCATCTCTGATCTCTAGCATCTTTTTCCATATCTTCCCATACACTTCCTTATTTCATCCATCCATCTCACATGTGGTCATTTTTTTGGTCTTTCCATTTAAACCTTCACATGTGAATCTTTTGCTTATAGTTACTATTATAATATTTTTTCTGTACAAAAACTTATCAGTTTTCCAATTCTGTTATTTCTTACTTTAACATATAATTTATTTCATAATCTCTTCTCATCATAGCAATCTAGTTTTTTTCCTCACCTCTTCATATATAAATTCTTCTTCATCCTCAATCTCACTTGTTGACATATTTATCTGAATTATAAGTTAACCTACTAAATCATCTAGCTTTTACTGAAGTTATTTCGTTATGTCTACTGATCCATTCTTTTTAAAACAGTTATCTATTCTATCTCATAGATTATATAAAGAGATAGCTGTTTTTTAAAAAATGAATCATTAGACATAATGAAGATATTATATGAATCTATGAGATAGAATAGAAAGCCGTTTTAAAAAGAATGGATATGAAATAATCTTAGATTTAGGTCCAAAAACAGAAAACAGCTTTAAAAGTTAACTTCAATAAATGCTAGATGATTTAATAGTTTAACTTATACAAGTGATGGAGAAGAATTGGTATATGAAGAGGTAAGGGAAAATGGAAGCTAGATTGCTGTGTTGAAAAGCGATTATAAATTGATAAGAATTGAAAAACTGATGTTTTTGTAAAGAAAAAAAATCATAATTATAAGCAAAATATATACATATAAATATTTAAGAAATATATAGTAATAAGAGTGCAATTAGATTAATTTGCTTTATAATAGGTATAGGAACAATAAAAATTTCATGAACACAATTGAAGCCTATATAGATTCAGATTATAATTTAATAATGGTAAAATTAAGATTATCATAAAAAAGAATAAGAAGAGATGAAACAAAAAGAAATAAGTCAAAAATATTCAAAAATAATATTAAAAAGAGAATTTTTAGATTTGTTGGAAAAAAAAATTAAGCGCTAATAGGAATAGATTAGTAATAAAGTACATTCAACTAAAAAAATGGAAATTATTCAAAGAAGATTTATAATTGCTGCAATAAAGAATGCGGGCTGTGAAAAAACAATGAAAACAAAAAGTCTTACAATAATAATAATAATAATAATATGATTATATACACATATTTATGTGTCAAACATAGTGGAACAATTCAGTGATATTAGTAATATTTAGCTGAGCATACTTTAAGTCCTGGGTACCAAACTTATGGTGATTTAACTAAACTGACTGGTTAATATGATGACTAAAATTACAGAAGGAAGAATATAAAAAATATTCTGTGAATAGTAGAAGATAGTATAAAATGGTGAGAGTATTTGAGACTGGAAAAAATTTAAAAGTGAGTTGTTATAATTAAATATTGAGAATGAAAGAAGTTGCAAATAATAGATAATACAAATGTTCATTTGAAGCACCAAATTAGACTAGTTCATACATAAAATTTCTAAGAGAGAAGGAATGTCTATTAATCATAGAAGACATCCAGACCTGCTTTGGCATTAGCATCTTTATATCCTTTGATGTCTTCATATTATTTTATCTTTGGATGTTTGTTAACTTACGTTTCTGATTTTCTTGCAGTCAGCATGATCCATATGGTTATTTGATCAAATGAGCTGGAATAATTTTAAAAGTGGATTTGAATATGTTGGTTATTTCAGCTTTTAGAGCAATACTTTCTTTGTTGGAATTATTATTTGAAGACAAGATAATTTGATGTTTAACCTTATGATAAATTTTTATTTTTCTGGTCAGTAGTTTTCCCCTTTCTTCTTCTTAGGTTTATATAATTCTTTGATAATATCAGAAAATGATATATCTCTATTTTAACTGTTTGACTTGTATTTTTCAGACACTAGAAAATTCCCAGAGATTATAAACATACTTTTATGTAATAGATGAAGCTTCAGTATGTAACTCTTTGGGTGAAGATCCTGCTACTGTGATCACAGTTGTTATTTAAACTGAAACTTTTCCAAAAATATGGATTGAACTATTCAGTTGTCAGTGAAAATGGATGTCAGTGAAGAGGGCAAGTAGTTTTGTATATTGATGTCCTCTATGATTCTAAAAATACCAGAGATATCAAAGTCACTCTGAGAAACTCTTGTTGAATGAGTTTTTTTATAATGAAAACATCTATAAATGTTATTATCAAAGCTTATAACTTGATTGTATGCAGACTAGAATTAAGGTGAGTTTTACTTTTTTGGAAAGGAAGAGGTTAAATAGGCTGCATGCATTAAGTACTTGTGAAGTTGTTCACTTTTCATATAAATATTGGAAATTCATAACTTTTCCATAGTTCTTTAATAAACTTTCAAGATGTATAATTATAATACTATATGGTAGTTTTTAATTTGTCCTGATTTTGTCATTGATAAATAAAAGGTTTTTCTAAAAAATATCTCTGTGCATGGGGTTATAAAAAAATATGAGAATGACTTAAAACATTATAGATCATTCTTCATAGGTTGTGCCACTGAGGAATTTACTTGATAGATAATTTTATATGTGATATTTATCTGTGATTGATAAAATTAGCATTTTACTATTACTTAATTTGAATATGAAATTTTCTCTCTCTACAGTACACGCTTTTTCATACCTGCACTTATGTAATATATAGGGTGTTTGAACTCAGACTTTCACATGACCCTCAACCATCCATGCTATCTCATACTGCTGACACACTTGATCACACATATGTTGAAAAGATAAATAATTACCAATATACGTATTTCATGCTAAACTAGCACTTGTCAGTTGGTCCAGATTATGATCTCCACACATATATATGATCAAAGTTCAGCTTATATTAAGATAGCCATTTTTCATACTTTAATGGACAGGTTTCAAACCATTCAAACCCACAACTTTTCATCCCTCCATTTCATTGAAAATCTGATAATGAAATGCTCAAAGCCCACCTTAGTGCCAACTTTCTCATTCTACCCATGTTGACCACAAGTCACTCTGACACCTCATGTACAGAACATAATTCATTTACATACCTATATGAGGGATGGGCAGACTTTAAAGCACTTTATTATGAAATATGATTTTTTTTCTCTACAGAACAGGCTTTTTTATACCTGTACTTATATATATATATATATATATATATATATATATATATATAACTTGTAAAATAAATTTAATTATGTAATAAGGTGGACTCATTGAGGTGCTGATTTAAGATTCTTTTATTTTGTTTATATCATTTGCATTTTTACTTCAATAATTTAAGGTGTCTTCATGGTTAAAATTACTCTATATTGTCTACGATTTAATTGATCCCATAAACATTAGTAAATGTAAATAGAAAGTTATATGTTTTAAATACAAGTGGAGAATTCACACAAAATATTTATAACAAAGTTAAATTCATTAAGAATAATAAAGACTTGGGTTTTATTTCTTCATTTGAAATAAATTCTAATATTTTTCAAAATACATAGGATAAAATAGTTTGAAAGTAAATAATATAAGCAAGCATGTTTAATTTCTGTATTTAACTTATCAATGAACATGAAAACACATTATATCAGTGAGTGTATAAAGTTCTTAATGATATAAATGATGTGAAGGCAGATATAACAAATGCAGTTGCTTAATTTCATCCAACATGCGTAACAATTTTTAAATTGAAAATAATGAAATAAATTAGCTTATTCATAGCATATATAAAATTTAAGACTAGAAATATATAAAATATAGCATTAGCATTAGGAATTCAAAATCTTGAATATTCAGCTGAAACTAGGCCTGTAAAATTACCAAATATAATACATAAATTCCATGATAGCATGATTCTTAATAGTATGTTTATTTTAATTGTAAATTATGCTATACTTTAATGTAATTAAATAAGAGGGAAATCAACATTTAAATGGTGGAAGCTAAATTTGAAGATAAATTTTAATAATATTTAAAAATCTAGACATAAAATAATAATAAATGAATCAAACAACATGTTTTCCTAAAGGTTTGTGATAATGGTATTTTAGTTATATTTATATATTGGACTATTACCATAATCTAGTATTAAGTAATGAATATCTTTAGAAAAATTTAACTTTATTTAAATTTTCCAATTACATTCAATTATTAGTAATAGCACACAGGTTAGTATATGTACAAGGTTTTGAGAAGTATTTTTTTCTCTTCATTAGTTTGTTACTGGTCTGGTTCATGATCGTTCTAGCTTGGAAATCGAATCTAGACCCTTAAATTCTTGAATATTGAATTTTAAGATAATTTTCTAAACAACTCGAGCCATCCTGACAAAGGAAAATTCAGTAGAAATTTCATATACTCACCTATGAGGTTCCTCATAATTTCTCCACTTTTTTAAGAGCAAAGTTGATTAATGGTTTCCATACATTAATTTTAATGAATTATAATAAACATGAAGTTATAATGGAAAAATAGATTGAGCATAATTATGACAAATTAAATTTTAGCAAAAATATTAGAATTTAATTTGAAACTATGATTTGCAATAATAATTTACACTAGAGGTATATTGAATAAAGAAAGAAAAAAGAGGCTACTGATAAATTTTGTACAATGTTTTCATTTTGATTTTCATTGTTTGTTTTTTGTTAATCTCAGCAAATATTGGCAATGAGCGTTTAAGAGGCAGGAATTGATAGTAATTTTTAAGACATTATACGGTTTTCTTTATAAGTTATTTTATTATTTAGTACTTCAATGAAAGATCTGATAAGTTTTTTTAAATGTTGAGAAGTTATACGATCTCCGATTGGATGCACAGAAAAGTAGCAAACTTAAATTCCAGTTTTCTGAATGATTATTTAATCAAAAATTTTACAGAAGCTAAATACATATCTTCATTAAGAGGATAAGCAGTTTTAAAATATTAAAATAATTTTATTTCTCTGAATATTTTCTTTTAAAAATGATGAATTTATTTTTTAATTTATAATTTAGGTGCCTAATTTTATTTTAACTCTTTATTAATATAATAAAATTATCTAAGAAAAAATATATATTTAAACTTATAAACTATGTCCCATTGTGAGATATATTACTATGAAGAATTTTTTTTATAGTTGGTCAATAATATAACAAAAAATAAATAAATAAAAATTTACATGAGAGTGCATAAAATTGTACACTATATATACATTGAATGTATCAATATAATTATTGACACACATGATAGATTTTTATTGAAAATCTTTTTTTTAAAATTATTTTTCTTAGTAAAAATCTTCAAGATTGACTTATCATGTTTTTGATATTGGTAAATAATATTTTTTCAAATCAAAATAAAAACCAAATGATTGGGTTTAGCCTTTCTCATTGAAAAGTAGTAGTATTGTTTTGTTTATATCTGATTTTTAAAACGAAATTTCTTCTTGCCTTACACAAATTTTGAAGAGAATACTGATGCTAATTGGAGTTATCTTATTGAACTTAGCTTTATTGGAGATTTGTACAAATAAAATAATCCTATGTTTTCCATTTGGCAGTTAATTATAACTCACAAAAAAGTATTTATTTAAATTTGTTATATAATATTTATTTTTAATATAAGTATTTAAATTGTCTCCAGAGAGATGTACATGTTGAATTGCATATTTTCAGGAATTGTTATTATAATAAATAGAAACGAGAAAGTAATATCCATGTAAACAGAGATCACCTTTAACCTTTGATGTTACCAAGAAATCATCAATTTCTATCAATTCATGAAGCTAAACAAGTTTTTTTATTAACTTATAATAGCTCATGTTGGAGTTTTTTTGCTTACATAAATATTATCTTCTCATGTCTATTCTTTATTAAATATTTTAATGTAATATAAAATTATTTGTTTAATTAAGTAATTATTTTCTTAGAATGTTATCATAGATGGATTAAATTTAATCTAATACCATTATTTCAAAATACTTTTTTATTTAGACAAAATTGCAAAAGTATTATTTGGTTTTATTATTTTATTTATTACTTATTTAAAAATTTGTGTTGGTAGAAATACAAGCAAATTTATGATTTAAAGATGTAATATTATTATTAAAAGCTAAATGTATATAGTTTAAAAATATGTTTCAGTATATACATGCTAGGGAAAATAAAATTAATATTTATTTAACTTTTCATCATAATTTGAATTTATAATAAGGAGAAAATAAGTTTTTTGTTAAAATTAAAAAAAAATTGCAAACCCCAAAAGTGCCCTGGAATCAGGTATTTTGGATTAATTGATTGTCTACCTGTATCATAGTCTCAATATAAATGACATCTGTAAAATTTATAAAAATAAATTAAATTTATTAAATAACATATAATTTTTTAGCACATTTCTCATTTTTAGTGTTTGTCTCTTGATTAAAATATGGAACTCGTGTGTGACAATTTCTTTTGTTTAGATAAAGATATAAAACTTTTTTATATAATTATTTTTTTTTTATAAATGTTATATATAAACATTGCAAAGATCGGCATAATTTTTTTAATTTTCTTTATTGTTACTTGTTTTTATAAAATCTTTATCCAGAAAATTTATATGGATGCCAAGAGATATATTTGTGCTATTATATTATTATTACAGATTTGTGGAATGTTTTTAATAAAATCCAATGCAGTTTTGATTCTTAAAAAAAATTATATGGCATAAATATTTATTATTCTCAGACTAATCAACTCCTAACTCTTTTATTTTGTTAAACTCTATAAAAATTAGTTGTTTAAAAAAAGTACTAATTTTATTTTAATATTTCTTCTTCCTTGAAATGGAAGAATGACCTCCCATCACAGATAAAGGATATTTTTAAAACTCTCATTATTTCTTTTGATATGTTAATAGTTCTTGCATCTATTTACTATAATTACAGTAGTTACAATAGTTAACTAAAGCCAGCTACTGGAAGTAAGCTTACAATCCACAACAATTTTCTGTACAATTTACATAATATCAAAGTGATGAACTCAAGAACTAAAAGTTTTTGGATCAACATTCAATCTGTTATTTTCATTGTTTAAAAGTCACATGACCTCCCAAGCAACTAACCATTTGATTATTTGTAGAGTGCATTGGTAGAGTGTGTAAAAGCTGAGCTGCATTAAAGCTCAATGTGAAAAATCATTTGATCTTTCAAATAATCATTCATCATCTCTATGTAATTTTGTGCAATGGTAGATTGGCAGAATATGGTATTTAAGATTCATGGGTCATATTCAAGTTTGTTTCTGGTAGTTAAACTTCTTATGAAATTTCTGATTAATAAAGCCTTTTAATTAATGTGAGGAATAAAAAATTATTTAAAACGGACAATAAATGAACAATCTTTGAAGGTGAAACTTATGTAATAAAAAGAAAAATCGAAGTTTTTTATGCCAATTCCAAAAAAAAAACAACCTCCGATTCCTACATTCATCTTTTTGATTAATAAAAAAAGTAAAATAAAATAATAATAATAAATCATCAGATGTAAATAATATAAGTCATGATTAATATAAAATTCAGTCTTTCAATGTGTACATTCATTGAATATTATCGAATCTAATTCAATTTATATGCTAGTTCTATTACTATACTCAGGACAATTATGTACTGTAAACATTACTAGTAATAATCTTGTGTGATTATATCAGAAATATAGCCACAGTAGTGTATAGTGTAAATATGTATGTATACATATATAAATATATACAGTACTGTAAACATCACCAGTAATATAATCTTGTGTGATTATATCAGAAATATAGCAACAGTAGCATATATTGTATATATGTATGTACACACATATAAGTATGTACGGTACTGTAAACATCACCAGTAATATAATCTTGTGTGATTATATCAGAAATATAGCCATAGTAGCATATATTGTATATATGTATGTACACACATATAAGTATGTACGGTACTGTAAACATTACCAGTAATATGATCTTGTGTGATTATATCAGAAATGTAGCAACAGTAGCATATATCGTTTATATGTATGTACACACATATAAGTATGTACAGTATTTATGTTGGAGTTACTTTCTAGTTTTTGCCAGTTTTAATGTTTAAAATAACTTGCAAAAATAAATGAACGATTCTGATTTGAAAAAAAAAAAGTTTTCTTTAGAGTTACAAACATGATGAATTTCTGACATTTTACCTGACAGGTTGGCCAATGCAGATGACATTTGCAAAATGGGTTTGAGATTAGACCATCTATTCACCCAAATATAAGTCTATGTGACAGTTTTAAAAAAGTAAAGTTACAAATCACTAAAAATTAGTTTTGTCAGATAAAATTGCGAAAGTAATTTGATATTAAGGTTTAATAAGTAATAATTAATAATTGGATTAAATAGAGATCTAAGTATTTAATTTGTCTTTTAAATGCGTTAAGTCTGTCTATTCAAAAACAGATGATGATCTGCAATTAGTGTGTTATTAAAGATGCAGCTAAATAATTCGAAATTAAATTATAAATATTTTAAGTTAGAATAAAATCTAAATATTTAAATAGCACGGGCACTAATCGTATACATATGCAGATAAGATGTAAGATATTAGAAACCATCAAAAGAACCTACTATAATATAATAAATGATTTCTAATTAAGCGCCACAGCAATTTTTGTCTACATTCATCGTCATAAGAACAGTAAAATATATCATTATCATCAATAGTTCCATACTCTCACGATTAATTCTTGTTAAGTCAGCGTCATTTAGGTTCATAATATCCATAAGACGAAAGTTCTTGTTTATCATATTAAACATTTCATTTTTTTTGAAAATACTATTTATCACATAAAATATCTACTTTTATTGACCATATTACTCATTTTTAATATCCAAAATTCAAATCACACAGTATTGACAATTTTTTTTCTCTCATCCAATTTTAATAAAAGCTATTCCATTAATTACAATAACTTCCCATATATTTCCCATTTTTGTCATAAAGGTCTAAATAAAAAACTAAAAATATTATTTTTTGCTTCCTTCACTTTTAAATCCCTCATTCTTCTTACATTTTTAAAATCTTTTTCAATATTCATTATACACACATATACAAACATTTTCTTTTCAACCATCTCCATATAAATTATAATTACAGTCTAAATTTTTATCCTAATTTTGTCTTCATTCTTCAATATTTAGAGTATATGTACTTGCGTTAAATAATAATATCACTTTAGGGTTGTCATATATATATATATCTACCTGTGCTTTTCCCACCTGTCCATTGTGCATATATAATATATTCCCTATTTATTTGTACCAATTCTTAACATAATGTAGTATGCATGAAATGACCTCTCTTTAAACAAAGTCAAAATTTTTTGTTCATAGACTATATGCCCTGGAAACCTATTAACCAAGTGCCTTCCCTTCAAATTTCTAATAATCCTCAATAAATTTATCTATTTCTTTCTTCTTATTAACCAATTACTTGTCTAACTCTGGTTCTTTTTTTTTCTTTTATCCTACTTTAATAAAAATTGTCTTGATAGTACCATTATCGTATCTTCATATTTCTTAATTTTATGTAAGCAAAAATAAAAAATCTCTGCTTTCTTCACTCTCTATATATGTCTCTTTTTATACAATTTATTCTGATCCTCTTTCAATATCCTACTCTCCAAAATGAATGTTCACTCTTCTCCCATCTCCACGTAAATTACAAGTACATCTAAATCTTTATTCAAATTTTGTCTTCATTGTCTAGTATCTAAAAATCCTGCCCTTGCACCAAATAATCATAAATCCCATTTAGGGTTATCTTATATAAATCCAATCTACCTTTTTATTCATATTTATGTTCTGAAATTCTTAATTCTAATCTGTTTATCTACCATCTTTCTCCACTACACATAATTATGTATTATTCTGTTTTTTTTTATTAAAATACATGGAAATAAATTGTCATTTAACTTTTCACATGCAAAA
Source organism: Epiperipatus broadwayi (assembly GCA_028023455.1). Lineage (NCBI taxonomy): Eukaryota > Metazoa > Onychophora > Udeonychophora > Euonychophora > Peripatidae > Epiperipatus > Epiperipatus broadwayi. The sequence goes on from JAQFVV010006207.1 coordinate 14,551,321, forward strand.
TCTTCCTTGCCAATATGATAGTTGTTCTCTCCATACAATTTAAGTAATACAATCAAATAAGTATTACTTTTTACTCATCAATTTTCAATCATATATTGAAATCTTCTGGACATTTTTAATTTTCTTTTTATTTCGCTCATTAAAATGAAGCCTACTTCATTTTACCATCCATAATCTTATTATCTTTACAACCCCCATCCAAGAAATATCTATTTTTGTATTTTAACTAAAAGCATTTTACTTCCATGTTCAATACTAAGTTCATAATTTTCAAATGTTAAAATATCACTGTTTTCCAAATAATTTCACATAACCCAGAAATATGATAAACATTTCTGATTTTTAATCAATCCTATTCTATTTTTTCTTCTTTCTTTACTCCTAAATTTCCAACTATCTGTTGAAATGGTAACTGGGATAGTTAATGTCCATCTAATTATTCAGGCACCAGTGTTGAAATTAATTAAGCTGCTTTTTTTTTTTGATATAAGATAAATGTTTCCCAAAGCTATCTCCAAGTCATTCACAAAATGTCAAATTGTAATTTGCTTTTATATTAAATGGTCAGTTTCTAATTTATAGGCAGTTTGCTTATACTATTATCTACGATTAATTAGCATAAGTAGAAAATTCAGAACAAAACTTGAAAACAGATTTTATAATAATCAATACTGCTAAGATTTATTATTTATCACACACACAGTATAATTGTTCCTTTAATATATAAATAAGCAAAGAAATATATCAAATAATAATTATGAAGTAAAAAAAATACACAATAAAAAAATATAGTCGGGTAATTCAAACATAAAATATTTACAGTTTGTTTTTACATATCTTAGAAAGGTCTTAATTAATTAATTGAAGAAGATATTTTACCAGTATTTGTCACAGTCAATTCAATTTTAGGTATCTTATTTATTTTGACTTTCCATCAAGGATATGATTGAATCTGGCCTGCTATTCATCTTTTATAACCTGATGACACTTGAAGTTTTACAACTACTTCCTGAAACTGAATATTATCTTGCAGGTAACATACCTTTGCTCATTGATATGTTGGCCATAAATTCACAACTTCATCTTCACAAGCAATCTTCCATTCTGGTTTTATGCATGAAATGATATCCCATGATGACTTCATGAACTATACATAATTTATACATTTTGTTTTCTATCCCTATTTGTATCCAAATTTGCTTAGAAATCAATTTAACCATTTTGCTATTTTTTAGATGACTTGCATAGACTTCACTGGTAGAATCTGAACATAAGAATTTATATGGATAATCTGCTCATATAATTTCAGACATTTGACTACCTGATGCAGTTCAAACATATCTGAACTTTAGAACAGCTCTTGGAGTATTGTTTCATCCCATTAACATATTAAATTATTTACTTCTTCAGTATTATTCCTTTTATGTAATCCATTCCCCTGTATCCTATTTGGAATCTGAAGTTCCTTTTTTGTATAATGTCTTGAATTTTTGAGCTTTGATGGAATTTTGACTTTTACAGCTGATGTAAGGTAAGAGTGAACATGGATTATCTCTATTATACAGATTATTATTCATGATATTTGAACATTTCTAGTCCAGTGGATGGTGTGGGTTCTCTTTAGACTACTCATTGACTTTTATTTTTTTGTTTTGTAATACCATGGTGAAGGGGATATTTTCCTTTTTCCAGCTTCTATTAAATTTACGTGAGGATCATTTTTTATACTAGTATTTATTCTGGGGTTTGAACTCTGTCTAGTTTTTTCATTAGCAAGTCAGTCACTCATCAGATCAGCCACTTGTTCAATGGTCTTATTGTTGTTACCAATTAATATTTGCTCTACATGATTTGGGAAGCTGTGTCTCACTATCCAAATTACTTGATTTTCAGATAATGAATTAGCTATTAATGTCCTAAGTTTGGCCACTTGCATCCTAAAAAATGCAGTATAAGGCTTACCATGTTAACATTTCTTCTGAAATATCTGATGCCTTCTGTTCTCTTAGTAGTATTTATTCTAATAACAATTCAGTATTAATTGCTTAAATCACTGAAAACTATCAGGCCTATTCAATAGGGAATCCCACCAAGTTTGGGATATTCCTTGTAGCTGATTAGATGTTATACAAGCTTAGTTAAGGTACTTTATAGAAGTTTTATTCATGTGACTAAAAACTCTTAACATTTAGAAATTGGTTTCCAATGCCTGGGATATAATTATATCTATTAGACTTCATGCTAGCTTTTGTGTTTTCACATTAAGTTTGAATATTACTATTTCTCAGAATTAGTTTTATCCAATCTCTATCACTTATCAATTCTCTGATCAGCCTTTAGCATTTACAATTTGGCCATTAGTTTTAATTTGTTCTCCTTTTTGGCTCACTTCTTTTCTTATCAAGAATATTTTTAGTTGTTATACAAGATTGTCTACTTCCTCTTTCACTTTTATTAATGCTTCATGGTTTTCATTACATGTTATTTTCATAGTATACAAGAGATGCTTTTCTATTAGTTCAAATTTTTTATCACTCTTATTTTTATTCTTCTTCACATTCTCACTAACATTTTCAAATTAATCTGTTTTTTCTCTTCTATATATCCATTTGAGAAAAGAAAAAAACCTTTAAATATAATGTACAACATGACTATAATTTTAGTTTTATTAACAAAATTATCATTTTAAATCTTTCATAATCTCATTTAATCAAGCTGAAAACAAGTCATGTGACTGAAAACAAGTCATGTGACTTGTTTTAGCTCATTCCAGAGGTATATTTAATGGAATGTTAAACATTAAGCATTCATTAAAATGGTAACTAAAGTATTTAGCATGATTCTAACATTGTTCTAACTATAATTTTGTTAATTTTGTTTTCTACGACTTACTAGATAATCAAACTGAGATTTCACATAATAAAACAACCAATTGTAAAAATATATTACTAAATCAAAAAACCACAGTTATATTTTCTGATTGCCTTTACTGTCCTCAGGAACCATTCATATTTGAGTGCCAACACCAACATTAAAATTAATGATTTCTTGATGTGAGGTAACTGCTTCCCAAAACTAATTCTCAAACCATTAATGTCAAATTACAATATTTTATATTAAATGGTGGATTTTTAAATTCATAATTTACACTATTATTTAAGACCAAATACCATATCGATAAATTTGGAACAAAATTTATGAGATTTTAAAATCAGATTTAATAACCTTTAATACTGCAAAGATGTGATATTTGTCACCACACAGTATAATTAGTCTATTAATACAAGAAAAAATAGTGTACAATAAAAAATATAAAGTTGAATAATTTACACTATAAAATAATTACAGCTTGTGTTTTTACATATTTTAAAAAAATCTTAATTGATCAATTGAATAAGATATCTTATCAATATTTATCACAGTCAATTCAGTTCTTCACTTTCTTTCTTAAGCCAAGAATAATTTTTTCGTCCTTCATCTGGAGATAATTCACAGTTAGGCAAAACCTCTATTTAGTTCATGTGTGATTATTCAGAAACAGTAGAGATAATCATATTTAACTAGTTAAAGCAGCATCCTTCAAGCACTTTCCATAGGACTGCCAGCAATTTTAGATGTATCAGAGGGCCTTTAGCCAGCAATGAAGAATATCTTCAACCTATGTTTTAGTGTTTCATAGCTTTTAGTAAATGCGAGTCAGACTTTTCATATTCAATATCAGTTACTTTGCATCTGCCTTCACATCTCTGATATTAAAGATTGCTTAATTGTCCTGCCAATGATCAGCTTCTTATACAAAAAAAAATAATGAAAATCTGTTTGTCCCTGTTTTATATATACTATCTAGTCTGTCACTGCTGTTTTTCAATAAAGAGGATTTCTTTTCTTTTCTTTCTAGTTTTTTTATTTTAGAATTTGAGTTTAACCTGCAATTATAATTATCGCCAAACCACTATTTATCCGCAACCTTTCTTTTATATTTTTTCAATTTAGTAATAGTGCTTAGAAACATTTTCCCTCTTAAATTTTTAGTACAAAATAATTTAAAAATTAAATGTAGTATGCATTTTATATTTTTAAATTTGTTTACAGTTTTAAAAGTACACAGAATACTAAAATATACTTATATCCAATAATGAAATGCATACATTACACTTAAAATCTTTTTACTTTATTCTTTATTTCTTTAAGATTACACTTTTAAATTGGTCTGAGTGATGTTTTTGTCAATATCATTCAATACAGAAAAACAAATATTTCCACCCTTTTTAATTTTTTTATTATTAAGGCTTTAGTCAGTTACGGAGACAGAATATCAACATTAACATAAGTAGTCAATGAAAATTATTTTCTCATTGATGAATACAACTTTGTTCCAATATGATATACGTGTGTTATTAATCATTGTGCAACTGGATGAACATTGTATATATTTTTTTCCATTTAACAAAGTACCTACATATCAGTATCCCATTACTCGTCTCAAGATAAATACCTCTCATTTTCCATTTTCAGTTTTATTCTTCCGTAAAAAAATTATTAAAATCTAAGATTTTTCTTATATTCTTAATGCATTTCGTACTTTTTTAATAACAACTTTATATTTTTATAGTATTTTCAGAAATGCCATATCATTGACAAAAAAGACACTTGATACACTATACAATCTCTTGATTCCAATTATAGAAATTTTTATCTGTATCCTTGAAATATTATTATTTCAATCTTCAGTTTTCTTAAAAGCAAATAAATAATAAAGATGATAATGACCATTCACTACTTCTATATCTTTGAATTGATACTTAAAACATTTTTTATGTGAGGAATTAAACATATCATTTTTCATAATCCTAAATCTTTTCCCATATTTTCAAGGATTCTTCACAAAATATCCATTCTAGTATAAGCCATATCTATATCTAAAAGTATAATAAATAATTGTTTTTTTTTATATAAACATTTCAATCAACTGAATTGCAATAAATAAATTACCCTCTATGTTTCTCTTTGGATGAAATTCATTTTAGATCTTTCCCAAATTTCACGTTCTTCATTCCAAGTTGTAATATACCCATTAAAAATGCATTAATAATTTACAAACCATGAAAATTGTTGCCAGTAGTCTACAAGTAATTAACAGTGTGACATTTTTCTCCTTTTATATGATAAGCCTCATATTCTTTCTTTCAGCCTAATTTCAATTATAATTATATTAAAACTTTCTTTTATATACTAAACTTTTTATATTTTTTTTTATACTTGCAACTACATCAGCTGCTATACTCTCTAATATTCTTGCTTTTTTATTTCTCAAACTATCGCTCTAACCCTAAACCATCATGTATTTTCAAAATTTTTACATCCTTTCTCTCTCACATTAACAATTTTTTCCATTTAACTTTTTATATTTAATCACTCTATTATTCTATTCTAGCTATTATTAGAGCCTATATTCCATTCCTTCTTTACTCTCAATTGCTTCTTAAAAACTTTTATACAATACCTACCTGCCTTTTTTTATTGTTTTATATTTTCTGATGTTTTTTTTCCATTCTTATTAATAAACATTTATTTGGATTTTTTTCATCATCTCTATCCATTTTTTATAAAGAGTAAAATCACCATCTGTTATAATTGTTTCCAAAGTACTATTAAACTTACTTAATTTAATCAAATTGATTATTTTTCACCATTTCTATTAAATTTGTCAAAAATGTCGTTCTTTAGTCTTAGGTACCTCTAATTCCATCAATGTAAAATTATGATTATTATTACCTTGTTTATCTTTCTCAATAAACATTTTATTTTACTTTTTCGAATTCCCTTTTATCTACTGACTTATAATCAATGGCATATTTCAGATTTTATCTCATCCATATAAACTCCTCATTATTAAATTGTCAATTTTCAATCCATCTTTTTTATTTATCTCTTTAATAATGCTTTGTTCATATTATGTATTCCATACATTTTATTAATGTGATCATTTATATCATTCACAATCAATACTTTATAATTATTCCTTCTAAACTTAATCTTTATATGAACATTACTAAATCCCCTCATTACATTCTTTTACATCTTCTCATTTCCAGCAGCTAAGTATACTATATCTCTTATCCATTTTTCTTTACCTAATATCAATCTAATTAATATATGTTCTTTACAACTTCTCTTTAAAGTATCATCTTTAACAATAACCTCTATATTCTATCATTTATTACACTAATCATATCTATCTAATTTCTTTCATTTACATTTTGAGGATGCAGTTGTTCAACCTTCAAATAAACTTCAAACAAATGTAATTTTTGTCTTATAAAAAATCTCCTATTCTCTCCACTTATTCATATCTTTATTTATTTTGTATGTTTATAAAACATTTTATAGTAACTCCTAGTTCTTATTTTAAATATTATTTTCAAGTAACATTTTCCAGGCATTCTTTCTTTTTTTATATCCTCCACCATTCTATTTTCACCCTCATTATTTTTCATCTTATTTACATTCCTAAAATAAACACATCCTTTCACTTTACATCTCTAATATTGCATCTTTACTTATATTTAAACATTAAAAGCATAAAGCTAAACTAGTCAATAAATAATCAAAATTTACACCAAATTCACAACTCAAACTGACTAGCCAAGAAAATAAACTCTAAAACACTACTAATGGTTTCACTGCTACAAGTAGACTTTTCAAGTATAAAAAACTACAAATAACACACTTAAACTAAACCTTACCAACAATTCTATTTACCTTTCATCCACCATCAATATTAAAAGAACTTTTAAATAAGTTAACTGCTTCAGAATTTTAATAATAATTTTTAATCATAAATTTTTTGAGAGAAATGAAATAAAAAGAATTAAAGAATCTTTATTATTAAAAAATTTCACATGATCACCATTTCGTATGCTTGTTCATAACTGTTGTTAAAACAGGCAAAACTCTCTATGCGTATTGCCACTCAGTGCAAGCCAGAGTAATCAATAAATGCCAGAAGTCTTGTGCATAAAATCCCCATCCAGTGCCTACTCATCCAATATCCCCAGACTAGTTTTTGGCTTGTGACCTTCATCAGTGAGAAGCCTTGGATCTGAGAGCACTGCACCTAGATCTTAGGATTTAATGTAACCCTCCCGCAGCCACTTTTTATCTCTACTTAACTACAAAACTATGAGTCTTAAATTGAAAACACTGTGATATTTTCAATCCAAGCTCATCAGCTTATATAGTCATATAGATCTGAACTCAGTTCAGTACCTATACATTTTTTGTGACTTTGGTTCTTTAATAACCATAGCCACCACTATCCTATTAGGTAGGATTGGTTTTAGGTGCAGTGTTCTCAGATCCAAAGCTTCTCACTGATGAAGGCCATAAGCCAGAAACTAGTCTGGGGATATTGGATGAGTAGGCACTGGATGGGGATTTTATGCATAAGCCTTCTGGCATCCATTGATTACTCTGGCTTGCACTGAGTTTAATACGTATAGAGAGTTTTGCCTGTTTTAATTTTTATTAAAAAATTTATGATTCTGAAGGAGTTAATTTATTTAAAAGTTCTTTTAATATTAAGATGGATGGGAGGTAAATGGAATTGTGGGTAATATGTTGTTATTTTGTAGTTCTTTGCACTTGAGAAGTATGCTTGTAACAGTGAAATAATTGGTAAGTCTGCTTGTAGCAATGAAACTATTAGTAGTATTTTAAGAGTTTATTTTCTTGGCTAGTCTGGTTGAGTTATGAATTTGGTGTAATTTTGATTATTTATACTTATATATTTTAACCCTTCCTATAACCTCCATCTTCTTCACTTATTTACTTTATTATATTTATAATTGCCCAGGCGCCAATTCTATGCAAAATAGAATAAAATTTATAATTATAAATTATATTTAAACTTATTTAAAAGGTTTTATATAGTAATTATTCTATGGCTTAGCTCGGTTGAGATTATAGGATATGGTCTTTATATATGAGGCCAACAAGGATGATAAAAACGTCTATAAACAATAATACTATAAGGTTAATTTAAATATGTTCAGAGCATCTATTCAATACTAAAACTGTTGCAAAATTGACAATTACTACATTTATTACAGTATAGACAATGATGAAGATTGGGTATCTTTTTATCCAAATCACCACCTATTCTAAGCAGAGTAAAATATATATTATTAGCATTGTAATACTGAAATTTATTACCACCAGACAAATTAAATAAAACTTGACTTATATTGACAAACATATCTTCTATAACTATGTTATATTAACCCTTAAACCGCTAATTATATTATTGGTTGTATGAGGTAAAAATCAAATCTTTTAATTAGCCAACTCACAAACTGAAGACAAAGCCTATTGTTAAAACATATTCGCCTATAATATTAAATTCAACTCAGATACGTTTATAAAAAGTATATTACTAATTTTTCAGGTTATGAAGAGAACGAAAGTTCTTTCAAAAATAAATTGCTATTTATTTATTCTAAAATATTCAATTTCGGCAACATAAAAGCTATAATATAAACAAAAAGGTCGACTTTTACGTTATAGAAAAGTAAATATTTCTTTTTACTAAATCTTAAATATTTTTACTAAAATCTTCAATATTTTTGGAAAATAATTTTGTTTTTTTAGTATTCTCTCTGAAAATAATTTGTAATTTCTCAAAATATTCTTTTATAATACTTTAAATCATATTCGAAATGAAAATCTCAGCGTTTTTCTTTATTTTCTTTGATCAGGCGGTTTCTTTGTTCTTTCCAGCCAATCAGAATGTCTTTTTCAGCTGAGAGCATGCTAACAACCAATCACAACTAATGTTCTTTCTTTGTTTAGGTTTAAATGCTTTTTTTTTATTTTTTACTTGTAAAATAATTCGGAAGAGGGCACCATCTTACAGAACTTTTAAAAACCTATTCAATACCTGTCAAACGAATATTTTAGCATAAGAACTGGCAGAGTTAGAGTGACGTCAGATGTCGACGAGGAGCCTCATAAGAGGCAGGAAAAGGGTTAACCAGATGTGTGTGTGTGTGTGGGAAATGGAGAATCGAACGTATATATAATCAAGCAATTCATATGGGCTATTTATTCAATATAACATTTATTAAAATAAAATCAAAAATAAACAATAACTAAAAAAAATATTATTTATACACCTTGATAACCAATTACATCTCTTCTATGTTAAACTCAAAATTGACTACTATTTAATATGTTAATCATATATTTTCAAATATGTGTGTTTGATTATATTGTAAATATAATGTATTTTTGAAACATATTTTATTAGATTATTTATAAAACTTGTATGATGCTATAAATCAATCATCTTTTATACATATGATAAAAATTTATACAACACGTATCTGTTATAATCAATGTATACAATCTAACACTAACTATACAAAACTAAAGACAAGCATGGAAAAACACTAACCAAACACTTATCCTTATACTTATATATCTGAGGGTTAATTAATATCTCCAAACCCAATCTAAATAATCTACTCATCTCTGACCATTTCTACCTTCACTTATAACAGACACGGTTTTAATTCTTTATTTTTTTAAATAAAGTTCATTAGCGAAATTAAGCATAATAAATACAATTAAAAAAAAAAAATTTATAGAATCACACACACACTCGAATATATATAATCACCATAGTATAATTTCTAGATCATACAAAATATGTTATCATATTATAATATATAAGAAGTTACATTGTTTTGTTCTTTTTTTTTTTAAAAGAACACAAAACAAAAAAAAATTGTTTATACATCTATTGTAATCAGAAAAAAAAAATTATTTGTCAATATCCCATTATTACATGTTAAGTTTTTTTAAAAATTTGAAAGTTGAAAAAAACATACATATTAATTTCAAAGATAACAGTAAATTATAACATAAAAAAAATGTCTATCTGATTGTTAAGCATAATTTGTTAAGAATAATAAGAGTTTTTTTTTATCCTAGAATTCCGTGACGGGTGTTAAAAAATGACATTTGCATGCATTGAAATTATTTCACTATATATACGTGAATAGCAAAGTTATACAGTCGAAAATTATCTTCTTGATATAAAATTAAGTAGATAAATTTTTTCATTTTAAATTTTAATTTGCAGAAGATTGATAAGAAATGATTAGAATTGAATATTAAGCATTTAGTTCTAGCGTTTAACAAGAAAAATTTATCCAGCTTTACTTTAAATAATTTAGTCATTTTAATATTATTTACTTTTGGCAATACTTTAAAATAAATTATAATTACTTATCTTCTGTGACATCCAGGTATTTTTTTAAAGGTAGTGAACTTGAACCATTGTTTAACAGAAGTTTGGAGCTGATTTCCCTCTGGGTTTATCTCTTTATGGTTTTATTACTCCAGTAGTATAATAGAAAATTTCCATAAATATATTATTAGAATCCTTGCGATGTTTTTTTTATATTTGTTGTAATACTTTTAGAGAGTTTTTTGATTCTTTTAAGTTTTTTTTACATTTTCTCCCTTGGAAAATTTTTATTTTCTTCAAGTTTTAAACTTTCTGTCTCTCTTCATTCACGCCCTCTGTGTTTCTATGACAATCAACTTTGGAAGCTTGCCAAAAATATTATTTATAAAATTTTTAACAATACAATGTTTGAATATAATAAACATAGTAATAAAAAAAATATTAAATACTAATTATTAATTTTAGAAATGTTATTTACTATTACAAATAATCTTTATCATTTTTAAAACATAAGATTCTAAGACAATATGTAATCAGTAACTTATAAATAAAATATAGAAAAGAAAATTCTAATTAATAATATATTTATGCATCTGCCTATTATGACATGTAAATCCTCTACTATACACAAACATCTACCACTAAACATATAGTCCAAAACTCCACCAATAAATATACCCATTTAAAATTTTAATTTTGTTAAAATCCTAATTTTAACTAGCAAATTACATCACAATTTAAGTTTAGTTTTCCTAAAAACTCAATTTTAAATATTAAATTATATCACAATTCATTTTTCTCAACTAATTACCTTTAGCCATTGTTAGCACAAATGTGACCTTCCCACATTTCTTTCTGGTGCCAACCTGGAAGGTTACAATATATATATATATATATTGTAACGAGCACAGACGTTCGTTACATTGTTTTTTTTTTTTATTTATTAAACATGAAAGTAAATTAAAAAGTTCGCATTTAAAAATTTTCTTTAAGAATTAAAAATTGAAATTAAATATCATCTTAAACTCTTATATATTAAATCGCACAGATAATGAAAAATTATTAAAATAAAACTTTATTAAAGAAAAAGTATTTTAAAACTAAATTTTAAAAAGATTTGGAAATAAAATTATATCTTTAAATTTATCTTTAAATATATCTTTGATTTGGAAAACAGGTTAATTAATCAGAAATGGAAATGATAAATTTAATTAGTCAAATGTAAACCAGCCTTGGGCATTTAAATGTAAAAACATCGGTCAGATAGGGGAACAATAGAAGAAAATAGCCAATGAAAGAAATCCATCAGGAAATCGGACCTCAGCGAAAGGATCATCACATCGATGACATAATGCCAAGTCAATCCTTCGAATACGTATAAAAGGAAAATTTGGAAATTATTAATTAGTGAGTGATTATGATTATTACAATGTGACAGATAGGTGTTAGTGTGGGAGAAGGGATTGAAGTGACGCACGATTCAATCCCTTCAGTTTTGCCAAAGAAAGAAAGAGAAATGAACTATCGTTTTCCACATTGAGGACCAACTAAACTAAAAAACCTCCGAATAAATAAATAAACAATGGCTAAATGGATACCAACCTTTTTAGGATGGCGTGGGAATTCACGTTCATGGCAAGCAACGGATAAAGATGAACTGTTTTAAACCATAAGAACTTTATAAATAATGAACATTAAATTAAAATTTTCTATATTTAAATGATTGCAATATGATCCTATCTGACCAAACTAAATTCTTTATTAATAGTGTTATTTGATGTAATTTTTTTTCTTATTTATGTAAAATCATATCCATTTATTTATTTTTTATTCTTTAAGTTTTTATCATGATTTTTTTGTTTTCCGTTAAGTTAAATTATATAAATGTTAAACTTAAGTCGGGCGTGAATGGCTGTATAGATTTGTAAAGTTATATTAGGGGAGGGTAATCTTAGGTTATTTGTTTCGTGGTTAAATTGGGTCAATGGATTGGATATATTGGTGTGATTAGTAGATGTAATATTGATTCGCTACGGGCAGAATCGCTTCATACGCCGCACACTTCCGTTTGCCTATGGAAGGAATTATAAGTCGGATACCGCAGTTCCTTTCTATGGAGTTATTTGTTTTATTGCTCTTCTTTGCAGATAGATGTAATATTCCTATCTCATGAGAAGCAATTTCTTCTCTTAACTTTTTGTGCTGCCGTATTTTATTACATTGAATACATCGATATATCAGATGAATTGATGCCAGTTTGACTACGAATTTTAACCTAAGGTTAAATAGGGATAGAATGTTTATTTTCAAAAGCAAATTTATGTGGTCTATTCATACTCGACCCTAAATAAAAATGCATTAAATTTAAGTTGTTTATAGACGCTTGCATGGATTGTTTATTGGTTAACTATGTTTTGCGTTTCCATATTTGATCAAAAGATATAGACATTCGATAAATAATGATACCTTACGGTGAGTATCTAAAATGTATTTATTCGGATGTCTTTTAAGTTATTGGTGACAATGCAAGTATCTTATGGTGAATACTATTGGGTTACGTATAAATTTCCCTCCGCAATTGTCAGTAATCAATAATTTTGTATTTTGATCGTTTATGTTTATTTTGAAATGTTTTTGACCGTGAAATCTATGTAACCGATCTATATTCAACATTATAAACAAGCTTTCATAAATTTATCTGTGTGAACTTAATTAAAATGTAAAATTAGAATATAATAGTAATTAAATGTAAATTAAAGTCAAAAATCAAAGTTAAAAATAATGTTAAATGTTAAAATGTAAAACTAATACTAAAATAATTTTAAATCTTATATATATGTGCATAAATAAATGTTTGTATGTTAATTACTGGCAGTGGCTTATTTTATTTATTTTTTAATGTTGAAATCTAATTAGATAGGATATTATATTATTTAATCTCTGCTATTCCACTGAGCTAGTGACATGGGCTAACGACCGGAATCAAAATAAAAAAAAAATTTTTTTTTTTTACTAACATATCTGCCTACTTTATAAATTTTTCTAGGTTCAAATGCCTAGATGGCGCCCTGTAGTGCAGTTTACGTTAAGTCATATTTTCCGGATTGTTACAATATATTCTATCCTCTCTCTATCTTAAGTTTATCAGATAAAATTTATGATAAATTAATCACATCTAATATTTTATTTCCTTTTTCTAATGTAATCCATCCCTTTTATCCCATCACACATTATGGAAATAATTATACTACCATTTGACTAATTAGATAAGACTGCAATTAAAGATAAGGTAAAATATGATATTGATTATATGGTTATATTTGACTAATGTTGGAATTTTTCTGATATGATTGTTGAATGCATTATTAAAATAATTTAATTTTAAAAATACTAGACTAATATGAAAAAAACAATATGATTGGAAAATCAGTCGATCTAAAATAGCATAAAATTTCACTAATTTTTAAGCACCTATACTGCATTCACTGCATACTGATGCATAAACCAAAGATGGTCATTAATATAGATGCTTGCAAACAAGGGTTAAAATAATTTGATGAACATATATGTTGCCATCCATTCTTACATAATTTAATGCAGTCATAGTGGTAGACATGAGAGCTAAAAACCCACAAATCATAATTTGTCTGTCATTCGTGATGTTCAAATGATGTATGACCTCCTTAGTTGTCTCAAAAACAAACATAATCATATGTATGTATGTATGTTTTAAAAAAATTCCAACTACTTAAATTAAATATAACTTCTTTTATTTTCAATTTAATTTTATTGGTTGTTTTGTCAAAGCTTATGTTTTTGTAGCACACTTTTAGTTAATGGAAGAGTCTAACGTAGAGTTTTTATCATTAACAACATATTCACTGACATCACTACTTATTAATTATATGTAAACTTGCTTTCAAAATAACATTACTGGATTTATTAGTAGACCTATAAACATCACTGTCAACATTAGTATAATCACCTCTTTTCAAATAACTTATAACATCATTGTCATTAATCTTCCATCTTTTCTTTCACCACTGTTAGCATTATTATAATCATTAATTTTCCATATCTCTTCTTATCACTATAAGAATTATTAATTCTGTCTTTCCTTAACAATAGTAGCATCCTTATCATTAATCTTCCATTTTTTATCTCATCAATGTTAGTATCATTAAGTTTCTACCATTTTCCTTATTAATGGTGGCATCATTATCATTAACTTTCCATTTTTTTATAATCATTGTTAGCATGATTAGCTTTCATTTATTTTCTCATCATTGTTGGTATCATTATCATTAACCTTCTATCACTTTCCTCATTATTGTTAGTATCATTAGCATTAACCTTCCATCTGGATCACCATTAGCAACATTATCATTAACTTTCCATTACTGTTAACATGCCATTATCTTTCCATCTCTCTCCTCATCACTGTAAGCATCATTATATTTAAACTTCAATCTCTCTTCTCATCACTGCTACCACAATTATCATTAATTTTTCATCTCTTTCCTCATTACTGTTAGCATTTTTTATTTTTATCATTGTTAGAATCATTATTATTATTATCTTTAGTTAGTTGTTGTGACTGTCATTATTATTGTGTATTATTATTGTCATCTATATTATCTTTGCATAGTTATAATATTATTGACATTATTTTTATAATTTTTATTATCATTATTATTAAAATTCATATAGTAACAGCAGCTATCTTCATTTTACAATCTATGTGAAAAAAAGAAGTTATGAATTGGAGAGACATTCATCCAGTTGTAACTCAACAGTTGTTGAAAATAATGATGATGATGATAATTCATTGTTCACAGTTGATGTAAAGGTGTTAGCAAATTACTATAAACAATAATTTGGAAACTATTTAACCTAGATTATCATGATCTTTTGCTGTGTTGTTCTGTAATACTGACTTAAATATTACATTTTAAAATTAAAGTTTATGAAGTGTTTTTAAGTTTCAAATTATGGAAAGCAATGCTAACCTATCACCCGTGATAATTAAATATTGCAGTATAGACAATTTTCTATTTTCTAATATATTTAAATGGCTTTAGGTAAAAAAAAATTAAATCATATAATGTTCATGTATTAAAATAATAGGCATTATATTGTAAAAGTAATGAATCTGTCATACTTATGACCTGGTTTCAAATTTGGGCTAAATAAAATTTATTGGACTTTATTCAGGTGTGTGATTTTTTTTCCATGCATCTGGTCCATTGTCAAATAGATAGCACCTAATATTAGTCATTAATGGATATCTAGTTATTCTTAAACTGCATAGATAAAACAGTGATGGAAGGCTAACCCTGGAAATTGCCTGGTGAATAAGGTCTGCTCCATTCCTGTTCATTTATGAGGGACTGTTGAAAATTCTTTATCCTGCAATAGGCTATTTAAAGGCTGTTTTTATCTACTCATAAAATAATAGTTTTAAACAGACTATTTCAGGGTAAAACACAAAAATAAATGCCTTTTCATAATTGCTGAGAAATGGTAATAAAATTAAAAAAACAAACAAAAAACGATTAATACGAGTTTTACTTTTTACTGTATTCTCCAATTAAGAATTGCAAGTACTAATTCAACACTACTTAAGGTGGTCACAATGCTGTTGCCTAAAAAAAATGCAGAGTTCCTGTATAAATATCTCAACAACAACAAAATTTCTAGTTGCATTCCAGGTTTGAATCTTAAGATTAGGCATGGCTGCTTAACGGTGTAATGACAATATTCAAAGAATCGTTATACATTTATTAAAAATCTTGGGATTTCAATATCTTATTGAACACTAGTTTTATATAAACTAGTCTTATTTAAATTATCTGAAGAAAAAATTAAGATAATTTTTTTTTTTTCTAAAAAATATTATTTTTCATAGAATTCAAATTATTTAGGGAGCTGAATAACATTATATGTTATTTTTATAACGACATAATTAAGAATAATATTTAGAATCTTCACTAATGTAGCTGAACATCTGCTTTTCGTAAATGTAATTTCCTCTCCCAAGTTAGTTACTATGGAATAAATTCTATTAAAATCATCACCTTGTTTATTCTTTTATTGAAAACGTTATTCTTTAATAATTTCAGCTTTGCTTTAAACTTTTACTTACACAGTAAAGTTGCAGCAACTCCTGTTAACTAATCACGTCATTTAGCTTTCTTTTATGAAATGGATGAATCACTTTATACATTAGAACTTGATGAGTCGTACGTAATAATTTGTTCTTTGATGAGTCGCTAACTTGCACATAATTGTTGAGTCAGTTTAATATGATATTGAATTTATAGCCATTAAACCATCAATTTATGTGAAACTGATAAATGGAAACTACAATCAAAGTTTGATATTAAACGTGTAATTCTTCAAATCATTTATTTAAAAAAATCAAAATGTTTGCTAGCGTCGTTGTTGAAAATTAAATATTTCAATTAGTTCATTTAATTATGAACAAATTCATTGAATTTTATATATTTTAAAGCAAAATACAGTAAAAAAAAAAAAAACGGCATTATTTTAAAAACTTAAAAATTATTCCTGAAAGTGTAATTACTGATAAAAATATTTTCATAACGAGCAAATAGCAATAGAATTTTTTTAAAAAAAATCATAAAAGAGTAAAATCTCTTCAATCAAAATACTTATAGAAAAGTTAGGTAAAAACTATTATATTAGCCAACCTCGGGGCCTTGCCTATTTCCGAATTCCTACATATTAAAAGAAATTATCATTTGGACTCTAGATGTGCACTATGTAAGCGAAGTGATGAGACTGTGGGACATATTTTGGAAGAGTGTCAAATTCGGAATAGCATAAGGAAAGTCTCTCATTAAAAATAAAGAATCTGTGTGTGTAAATTTGATTAAAGCCTTCAAGAATGGACATTTTGGAATCAAACGATTGTCACATTCATAAATTTTTGTATATGGTCGCTGAGAAATAAAATCATCTTCAAAAGCGGAGAAGAATATAACATGATCAAAATGACTTTGCACTTATTAGAAAAAAATTAAAGAAATGGAGAAACTTTTTTTCCAGAATTGGCTGTTTGATCAAACCTGGTCCCTAATAAACTTAAGACAATATGCAGTACTGATGATGAGAAGAATTTATTGTTGTAAATGAACAGATACAAAGATAGTTTGACTGAACCATTTGCTTAAAAATGATATAGATAAACTTTGTGTGAAAGAGACAAAGAACTATAAAAGAAGAGAATGGAGATCATTAGGATCAAGAACAAGCCAATTTTAGTGAAACGGATTGATCAAAATGGACTAAAGAAATAATTATGTCACGGAAGAATATGAAGTAAATAGAAGGTCATTATGTACAAAATAATGAAAGAACAATGCTATTATAGTACTAGCTACTTAATTGATTATTAAAAGTGAATCGATTTTGTTTAATTCATTGATCAATTCTGACGATTGTCCTGATAAACAGGATCAGATCGTTCAAATAATGTCAAATGATAACTGATTTGTTTTAAGCACAGAATTTGTTATATATATCATAAAATTTTCAGCATTAGGTATTCGGACGAAAATCTTCTTATTAAGTAATGTTATAAAAGTTAAACTTTTTTTTAATAAAAGAGAGACTTTATTGAGTATAAAATGTTTTACAAGGTAAATATTGATTTACATAGTGTAATATAGAGATTTGAAATGACATATTGATTTTTTTTGTCCATAGCATTTCTGGAAATTGACCAACCTGTGGAAAATCAAAGCATTAATCCACAAGAAGATTAACCATTAAAGACAAATGAATGTTACAATTAGGAATTATTTGTAATGTCTAGAGTTTAAATATGAGTAGCATTTTAGGAGTACAATATTGAGAAATCCAATTTACGATAAATAAGTTGAGAATAGGAAAACACTTGGAGATAACAACATTGGAAATAATAAATTTAAATAGGGTAAATCACTTGCAATTAAAATCATTAGGCCAAACTGCAGCTTACTTTGTGATAATACTTGGATAAAATTGTTTATAACAATAACACTAAAAAACCGCTATTAATAGCGTTTTTTTCCTCCTTGTGAATGAGAAAATCAATGTTGGTAATGATCCCCACATCACTCTCATTTAAGCCCCACTCCAAAGAACCAGGATTTAGGCCTTTGGGCCCCTTCCCAACAACCAGATTCTCTCATTGAAACAGCAAAGTTGAGTGTAATGAAAATTTTAATTAAGACGTACAATTAAGAATTATTTGTAAAGTCTAGACTTCAAATATGAATAGTATTTTAGGAGTACAATATTGAGAAATCCAATTTGCGGTAGATAATTTGAGAAATAGGAAAACACTTGGAGATAACATAAAATATGGACTAAATCAATCTACTGTTCAATTCTTCCAAATGGCTTCAAATATCTTCACAAGTGAGCAATCCCAAATACTTTGGAAAAATTATGGAGAACAAGGGAAAAAAATCCAAGCTTCTAAATGTCTCTGCTGAAGACCATTCTAATCCATCATGAAAATCATATGAACAGCAAAAGGCCAGCACTATCAATAACAACATTGTAAGTAATAAAATTAAATAAGGTGAATCACTCGCAATTAAAATCGTGAGGCCAAAACACAACTTATTTTGCAATAATACATGGATAAAATCATTTATGATGATAACATTAAAAAATCACCATAAATAACGTTATTTTTCCTTTCTTGTGAATGAAAAAAACCAATGTTGGTAATGATCACAACAGCACCCTCAACCCAGCTCCCTCCCTCAAAAGAACTAGGATTTTGGCGCCTAGGGGCATTCCTAGCAACCAGACTCTCTCATTCATTCAACAAAATTAAGTGAAATGAAAATTTTAATTAAAAGGTAAAATCTCTGTAGAAATCTTTTGTAATTTCAATGACTGCCATATAATTTACATAGCATTTTTATAAAAGTTGAAATTATTCTTACTTGTGATTACATTGTTGATAGAGTTTATATATGAAAAGAGAGCTAAGAAACTCCCTTTTTTAATAGGGATGCTTTTAGAGAAAATTAATTCCCTAAACTAGGAAAAAGAGAACGAAACGGGAGAGCCAGAAACAGAGTTAACTGGAGTCCTTGGCTTCCCCCAGTGGGCTCTAGAAAGTTAAACTTTGCATTTATATTAAGCTGACCTCATAATTTGTATGCAAATAGTATTGTTTTCAATACATTTTATAAAAACGATTAATCTCTCATTTGAAATTCTAATGTTAAATAATATACACAAGAACTTTGAAAGAACATTTCAATTTATATGGTAAATCATTACAAATTGAACGGCTAAATATGTGCGTTATTGATCAATTTTAAATTTTGTAAACCAATCACCATAAGTATTGATATGTAATATTTTTTTTAAGACGATTCTTATGGAGTGTGAATAAAATTTTCTTTTGAAAGATAAAACAAAACTATTTCTTAATAATTGTTTGCGTGTGGTAATACTCCGCAACTAAAAACATTGATAAGAACATTTGTTTAATTCATCTGAAAGTAAAAATTCTAATTTAAAAATATTTGGTGTAATTTTATGACTAAAAAATTTTAATTACTAAAAATTGTACAATACTTATCATTACGTTAGTACCCACAATGCTCTTCTATAACAACTACATTCATTTAAAGAAAGTTATGTTAGCAATTCTATTTAAAAATATAATGTAGTGCTCTGCATCCATTATTTTGGTTCCAAGCATTGTTGTGAATGACTGAAACTATGGACAGTATTTACTTAACATATATATGAGGAATACCCAGAATGCACCTTTGTAAAATATACATGTGGAAGTATAAAGTAGTTGCTACGTAATCTTCAAAGTAGTCCCATTGTGCATCTATACACTGATTAAAATGGCGTTTCAACTTCTGGAAGCATACTTCGGAACTTATATTCCCGAAGATTGAGCAGCTGTCCACATTCTTTTGGATATCAGTTATAGTAGAAAATCTTCATCCTTTAAGTGCAGTTATTAATTTTGGAAATATCCAAAAAACATAGGGAGCTAAGTCAGGTGAGTAGGCAGGGTGGTCTGATTGTGTAATTGGTTTTTCGGCTAAAAAGTCCCTGTTTGTTCATCAAGATCTGAGGTACAAACTTTGTAGGAATCTTTCTCATGCCCAGTTCTTTATTTAAAATTAGCCTAACTGTTTTCTTCATTAATCAATAATTCTTCAGCTATTAATCTCACATTTAACCATCTTCTGGACTATATTGCATCTCACACTTTGTTAATATTAACACAGTCATTGTTGTTTTTGCATGTCTGCTTCTGTGATTATCTGTCACACCTTCTCACTCATCTTTAAATTAAACCTCTTACGCCACTCACAAATACTCAATTGCTTCATAGCATCTCCATCATGCACCGCTTGCAACAATTGTAAAATTTCAGTAGCACATTTTCTAATTTTCACACAAAATTTTATATTAATATGTTGCTCAAAATTTTGATCATTCATTTTTATGCCAAAGTGTATGCATAGATATTTATTATCTTATCAATAGGTAACTAACAATTGGCTGTAGCAGTTTAAAATTTACACATGTCTTAGCTTAAACATGTTCAAACACGAATACTCATGTGATTTCAATACAATTAGGTCATGGGTGATACAACATGGTCATTCTGGGAATTAAATTGGCACACCTCATACACGTAAATGTATAATTCACTTTAAGAAATGTACACATTAAAACATTAATAAGAAAATGGAATAATCCAGTTATAATAAAGCAGTGCAGTATATTAAAAATAATTGAAGACTGTATTGCTTGGGAGTTTATGAAAAGTTCAAACCCTAAAAGTATCAGAACTGAAATTGATCCAAAAACTTTATACTCCAGCGTTTACTCTATCACTACTCCAAACCATGCAGAACAGAACAGTACAATGATAAATCATGAAAGTAACCACTTGTCTTGCAGAGTATACTGTGAATTCATAAAGAAATGAATGAGAAATAATTCACAATTAGCCCAATATAGATAAATGTGTGTATGAAATCCAAGAATTCATATTTACAGATTTTAAATTTTTTTAATTTTAATTAGAGAGGATTTGAACCCAAACTTTAAAGCTCCATTCAGTCAACCATACATCTTATATAAATGAAAACATACATGTGAAAAGGTAATGCTCTCCAATATAAATATTTCATGCTGAACCAGCAATCATCATTTGGTCTAAATCATCATCTCCTATTCCTATATATATATTCTAACCTAGTAATGCCGACTTCTATTATTATGAAAGAGAATTCGGAAGGCCTAAACGCTTCCTTCTAGGACGGGTAGCAAACCCTATATTTTACCTAATATAGCTCGACGTTAGGTTAGTTATAATAATTCAGCTACAGCGATATGCAGTTCAGACAGAGATAAACTTAAAAAAAAATTATCATTAATAAAATAAATTTAAAAAGAAAATTTAGAATAAACTAACATTCTTTCTCTATCCAAAACACATTCTCTGAGCTGTAAGTACTTGCACTGTTCGACAATGATGATGATGATTTCATGTCATTGTTAATATTACTGACTAAAATAAAACATTCATTAATTTGCCAATATGATCTCAATATTTTATTATTATACAATCAGAAGTTTCAATCTCTTAAGCCATGCCACGCTTGTAATGTTGATCATAATTGATCAATTCTTACTGTAAGAGCACTTATAATAATGACACTAATCTCAGGGTTCTCTGTTATATTTAAAGAAAAATGCTCGGCAGTATTGTGTTGTCGCATATGACTGACATTCTGGTCGGCTATAGGAAACATTTACCTTATTTAAATTCCATGTGTCTTCATCCACATATCAACTATTATAATGTTTAACGAGATGATAACTATATTCAATAACAACGCATAATTTTGAATAATACAGCCCCTTTTAATCCAGAATCTCAGTCGGAATGATGAAAAGACAAGGGTGCTTTTGTGTCCTTCCATCCTCCATGACAACACAATAATTTAACTAAGATTTATTACTTAGACACTTCACTTAACTGTGTACGAAACAATGTGCTACCAAAGCTGGTAGTTTGGGAATAAAGTGATTTTACACACACATAAAATAAAATGTCTTGGTCTGAAGTTTCCAATTCCACAAATAATTTTTTTATTAAATTAAAATATACTGAAATATTCTGATCTGCTTACGATTGTCTATCTGGTGTATTGAATTTAAGATTTCATAAATGATTTTGGACTCAAGAACGTATTGCAAGTATTATGCAAATACACTTTTATTTAGCACACAAGAAAAATGACTCAAAACAACTTGTAACAAGACTATAATTTATTATTAAATTTTAACAAGATTATAATTTATTATTACAGTTTAACAAAACTATCCTTTATGATTAACATAATAAACAAACATATACAATTTATTCGATCCCATATGGATAAAACAAAATATAACTAACATTAATTCGTCTATACTTTTAGACTTGGATTCGAACTACTTCTTCATCTTCTTTTTACATTTATGCAAATTGAATATAACAAAATAAATATTATTATCGATACATTAACTCATCCGTTTAGTGTATCTTATATGAACGGCTGCTTAACTTTATTAACTAACTATTTGTTTTAAAATAAAAATAATCTGATTCTAGGCAATGCGTACAAACGATTTTTATAATCATATCTTTAATTAAATGATAGTTTTTATTTAGATAACTTATTATAATTTATGGGTTATTTATCAGAAGTTACACTTATTATTTTTAATATTTACCTTAATAATAACTGAAGTTGTTATACACATTGTATTCCTCAGTATAAGTTATATTGTGAGTGCTACTTAATCATTAACCCGAATTAAACCTAGTATTTGAATCCTCCATTGGCAAATAAAATTTTTAAATCACGCAATTTTAAACTTACTCTCTCCATTGACTTACGTGTGAATTACCAGCACTATTCCGCCGCACAATCCAGACATTGATCATATATACTAGCACGCTATTTATACTAAATGGATCGTGAGGAATTAACCCCCAATATACCCGTTATCTTGCCATAACTTTCTAAACAAAACACAATATTCAACACCTTCCGTGGTGGAATTATCTCTATTTTCTCATGAGGAATACGGAATAACACTGAAGGTCTGTAGAGTTAACTACTACATTAAAATAGTTTGGTGGGTCCTTGCCTCGTACTTGGGCATAATAGGAACACACACCAATATAATCCTCTCCTGGGATTTTAACGAATGAAATACACTAAATACGATATAAATTACTGATCGTCCTAACTCTGAGAAGCGATCACTTGGGTTATAAATATACCCGAATATTAGATTTATCTATTCCCCTCATGGAAAATAAAGCTTTTGGGGAGATCATTTTCCATCCCACAAAATAAAGACATTACAATTATTACTTATGCGAATCTTAAGCATATACCAATGCTATATCGGGGCAAGACAAGCAAATACACTAATTACACTAAATTTATGTTCCGGGGTATACTTAGATCAACGTCTGAAATCAATGGATAACACAGAATAAACCATAATAATTTTCACCTTTGCCAAAGAAACATTCAACAAGTAATTGGTAGTATAGTATCTTGAACTAAATTAAGTGAATGCGTTAATAAAGAATAATTGGGAATAAGTTCCGCAATTAACATAGTATAAATTTGTTTCAAACTTTAAATAAGTAATATCCTGTATAGCACTTCTCTTTAATTACTTCTGATAATTTTAACTAGATATTTTACCTATTAAGTATCTAAATTTTTCTACTTTTACGCATCTAACATATAAATTTATACCCATAATTGCATATCATAAGTAAACACATTTTATAAAAAAAAAATTTTCCATGTCAAATATAAATTTAACCTAGAATAATTACAGGAAAACATACCTTTATGATTACAAGGTCATTTAAATACTACTTGACTATACAGCCTTTAACCTGTTGATAAAAAAAAATACACATAATTTTACAAATTAAAAAAAATCATTACTTAACAAGTGCTTATTATCTCACTAGAAAAATGTTTTTCCGTTGGGCAATTTATCTAGATGAAGAACTTGATCCATTCGTAGTTCACGAAGCAAATTTAAAATAAGAAACACATTTTATTATTTCATTTATATAAAAGTTGCCTCCATTCTGGTGCAATTAATAAATTAGGCAAAGAAAACATAGCAGCGTTGGATGTTAACTCTTCCTTGAATTAACTGATATAATTTTGGGATCCAAGAAAACAATACATTTTTTAACATGACGAATATTTGACGATAGACGATCACATATACAATTCTTTTCTTTTTACTATTGGCGATACGTATCATTTTTAGCTAGCTGGCTTAGGAATAAAACTAATGCGCGAATTTTCTAAAATACTATTATTATAACGACTGCAGCTGACTTACGTGGATATGAAGTTTTAACGACTCCAATTGATGTATAATATAACATATTATATTATGGTTATAATTAAGTCAATAATGTTTGTAGTTTTTATTCCTACTCTAGGAATTGTAATTTTTCTTTAATAAGGAATTTTCCGTAAAATGCACACATACAAATTTTCTGATATTTGCCTTGAGAAAATTTATATTTTCTTTTTAAAAAATATACAGGTGCATAAGTAAATATCATTGATCATTAATATTATTTTTAGATAATTTTCAGTGAATAAAACATATTTTAAAGTGGGGAACTTACATTATTTTCAAACGCAGACAATTTCTTTTAGAAAGAGCGCGAAATGTTTCTCGTTAACTTTCTTTGGCTTTTATAATATTTCTTTTAATTATAATTTTTCTTTTATACCATGAAAAGATTATTAAATAAGGTAAAGTTAACAAATAATTGTTTATTTCCTGGAAATTACTTATATTGCTTAATTTAAATATAATGACACTTTCCGTGATTGCTGTAGTTAATACGGTCATTTTGAACTTTAGCATAAGATAGTACAATTTTGCGTATAAAAAGCTTTAAAATAGGTAGATGGCAACAGAAAACAGAATATCTTATCAAATAGGATTAGCCACGCATGATATTATTAAAAATTTACTGGACTTATATTTATTTCTGCAATAAAAAATAATAAAAAATTTGTTACCGAATTTCAGTACTGCTTCCTCCTTGTAAAACTAAAGTCAGACTAAACTTTCTTCAAATTTTGGCGGTCTTGTTTTAGCGACCTCTTACAGAAAAATAATCATTTAATTATACATAAACAAAAGAAAAGAAAAACCCATTACAATCATATAGTTTTCCGTATGATTTAAATGAATTACAAAGTAATTTGACAAATAATGAAAAATAATAAATATACTCAATTAATAATTAGTGATGTATATTTCTTTTAAATATGATTTTCTACAAAAATAAATTATCAGAAGTTATTGTGCTGTATTGATAAGATACTCATCTACTCATCCCCCTCCCATCCAAATCAATTACTGTTTATGATATGTGCTTTTATACTATATTAAATTGCTCTTATTGTTAATATTTTAATTAAATTATTCATGCTCTTCTTCAAAATGAAATTTGGATTACCAAATTTTTTAGTTATTTGCTTAAAACACAATAAAGTGAGTAAATAGCATATTTTATTAATCACTTAATATTATTATTATTTTACTTTTTTATTTCCTAGAAAAGGATAGCATTGTTTTCCTGTGGAAATAATGCTAAATAAACCAAGTGTCAATAACACTAGGTTACAATATATATAAAGTTATATAAACCAAGCACTAATTATATATATATATATATATATATATATATATATATATAATTAGTGCTTGGTTTATATTAAGATAGCAAATCTTCAAACTTCAATGGATAGGCTTCACTCTTCTTCACTCTCCAACTTTTCAGCCATCCATACCATTGAAAATCTAATGATGGCATATTCCAAAACCTTGTTTTGCTTATTTTGTTGTCATAACTATGCTAACTGTAAGTCAATCTGATCCTTATATGTACCATTTAAATACACAGAAGAGGTAATTATTAAAATAGTAGATAGTGAGTTCACAAATAGGATAAAGAGTTTCTGCATTATCAAAGTCCTGGAGTATATAATATAAATGTGTACTGGTGATCTGTAGCATGTTTCCTACTATCCACAATTGTGTTTGTGAGATTAAGATTTGAATTATAGTTTATAAAAATATAAGACATGCAGGAATAAAAAGAAGTGGACTATTAAGAGAAGATGGGCCTACAGTGTGTTCTAGCAAAAAGGTGGCCATTTTTGTCACCATGCTGCTTGCAGAGCCATCTATTATGTGTGTTATATAATAATATAGTTTTGACTATTCCTGATAAAAAAATTCAATGTGCTAAGGTGTCTAATACAGATTAACATGTAAAAGTTGGTAATGTGTTTTGTACCTTCATAGATCCAATTTCAATTCTCTCCTTGACATCACAAAATCTTGCCAATTAAATTTCATGTTATTATGTTACTCCACTGTGAATTAAGATATGAAACACACTGTCACATTGCATGTCATAATGTATAATTCAGATATGCTAGCATTCTAAAATGTTGGTAGTGAATAGGTAACCTATGTTCCTATGTAATACATAGTTTGATTCAGAGATGGCACTGCAGGTGGATTGAAGGTAAGAAAGTGGTTTTTAAGTGTAGGTAGTCTAGAGAGAAAGTCAGAGGAGAGGGAGCAAAATGTAGTTAAGGAAGCTAGGACAGAATATGGTTTTAGTGGAGTGACAGGAATATGAGTGGAGAAAGTAGTAATGCAATGGAGCTGGTTAGACAGAGAATAAGTAAGATAGAGGAAGAAGTGAAGTATGTAGAAGTAAAATTAAAATTGTTATGAGACAAAGTGTGGGGAGATAAAAAAATTATTGAGTAGAAATGATAAGGAAGAAATGGATAAGGAGGTCCAGAAGATGGTAGACAAGGTTACAGATGGAGTAGAGAAAGTAGATTATGAGACAGTGTTGATAGGAGATTCACTAATAAGAGAATGTGGGGATGTAATTGCAAGGGAAAATAGAAGCAGGTATGTTAGAGTATGTATGCCTGGAGCAAAAATTAGTGATGTGACAGAGAAAGTAAAAAAGCTAGATAGTGGAGATGTATATGCTATGGTAGGGACTAATAATTTGTTAGAGCCATCAGAGAAAGTAATGGATGAGTATGTAGAATTGATTAGAAATTTGAGGGAGATTAAAGGAAAGGAAGAGTAGGGGTAGTTGGAGTATTACCAAGATTTGATAAGAGGTATTTGTTAGATGGAGCATGTTCTATAAATGAGAGAGTGAAAAAATTGTGTGAGAGAAATAATGTTGTGTTTGTGGATGTATGGGATTGGTTTATTGGAAAGAGGGAGTTGTATAGTAAAGATGGATTGCACTTGGGGAAAACAAGGAAGTGAAGTTTTAGGGAGTTTGATATTTAAAGAATATAATTTGGGAAACTTTTAAAGGGGGGTGCACTTTTAAATTGTAATATTATCAAACACAAGACGAATGGAGGGGATATAAGAAATAAGCAAAAGATGGTTGATTTAGATATAAGTGTAGATGTGGAGAGGGAATGGTTTTGTAAGATTAATGGTAAGAAAGTTTGTTATAAATGTAATGGAGAAGAAAGAATCAGAAGAATTTATAAAAGAATAGTTAGGAAAGAAAAAATTGTTAAAATTGGGTTTTTGAATATGCAAGGTGGTAGGAGACCAGAAAAGTGGCTGGAATTAAATAAAGCAATTGAAAATGAAAAGCTGGAGGTGTTAGCAGTAGTGGAAACTCATCTAAGAGAAGAAGAAGAACCTATTTTGGAAAAGGTGGTATGGCAAGGTGTAAACAGAAAAGAAAAAGAAAAAAGGGGTGGTGGTATAGGTGTTATATCGAGGAAATATTTAAATATTGTTAAATGTCAAGAGCATTTGTGGTTTGAAATAAGGTTGGGTAGACAAGAATGGATGGTGGCTGTAGTGTATATAGCTACTGGATGTAGTCAAACTGTAATGGAGTGGAATAGTAGTACATATGAATGCCTAGTTAAGGATATACAAATTTTTAAAGAAAAGGGGAAGAGAATAATGGTTATAGGGGATATGAATGGACATATTGAAGAAATTGATGATGTAGATAATAAGAATGGTCAGTTTTTGAAGGAATTTTGTCAAAGAGTAAATTTGAGCATTGGGAATTTATCAAATATGTATGAGGGACAATACACATGGTCTAGGAATAATGTATTTCACACAATAGATTATGTATTGGTAGAGAAAGAAGGAATGAATAAAATATGGAAAATTAAGGTGTTTGATAATGAAGAGAGAGTATGTAATAGTGATCATAATTTTATTGTAATAGAAATGGTTAGTAATGTGATGGAGGATAGAAATAAAGGTAGAAATAATAGTGAAAGATGTGGATGGAGAGTGAATGATAAAAATAAGTTGGAAGAATATAAAATAAAAGTTGAAGAAACCATGGAGCAGTTGGATGGGGATGAGTATAAGGACTGGTGTGGTGAAATAGAAAAAGTGGCAAATAGGGTTTTAGTTGAGAATATGCAGAAGAATAAAAGTAATAAAAATGAGAGTTAGTAAAAGTGTAAAAGAGAGGAAAAAAGCATGCAGAGAATATAAGTGTGCTATTAAAAACAAAGAAAGTGAAAATGATATTAATGCTAAATGGAGAAAGTACTTAGAAAAGAAGAAGTTGGCTAAAATGGATAATTAGAGAGGATGAAGTTAAATAGTAAATCGTTGGAGGATATTAATAAAAGTGGAAGAGATGGGAGTAAAAAATTTTGGAATTACATTAAAAGGAGAAATGTAGGGGAAAGAGAGATAGTATTAATAGATGATAAGGGAATAGAGTGTAGCTCTAGAGAAGAGGTAGAGAGAATCTTAAATAGATATGTAATGGATATAGAAAAGATGTTAGATGTGAAGGAAGTAGTGATAGAAAAAGTGAAAGCAGTTAGTAATGGGAATATTAGGTTCACAAAAAATGAATTGAATGAGGCAGGGAAGAGATTGAAAAGTGGAAAGGTGGGAGGTTTAGATGGATGGGCAGCAGAGATGGTAATGAATTTAGGGCATAGAGCAAAAGCAAAGTTATTATCATGTTTTAATAAAATGGCACAGAAGACCGTTTTTCCGGGTAGTTGGAGTAATACAAGAATAAGATTATTATTTAAAGAGAAGGGTAAGGATCATAGAAAGTTAAAGACCAATAGCGGTAACATCAGTTTTATATAAAGTTTTCTCATATATGGTAGCTGGAAGAGTTGTAAAATGGATGGAAGAGAATAATGTAGTAGGGGAAATGTAAGGAGGTTTTAGGACTGATAGGCATATAGGAGATAGTTTGTTTGTAGTTACACAACTTATGGAGATGAGTAGAAATTCAGGTAGATCATTATATATGAGTTTTATAGATGTAGAGAAAGCATACGATAGAGGAAATAGAAATAGATTATGGGTAAGGTTAGCCAATTTGGGAATGGATGAAGCTTTAGTAAATATTATTAAGAAATTATATGAAAATAATTATTATACTTACCAGTTAGGGGATATAGAATCAGTTAAAGTTAAAAATGGGGTTGGATTAAGGCAAGGATGCCCTATGTCACCTACTTTGTTTTTGTTGTTTTTGAGTGAAATGGAGAAAGCAATAGAAAGACTAGGAAGAGGGGTAGAGATACCATTAATAGGTGGCAAGGGAGTATATATTTTGTCGGGTCTTTTTTTTGCAGATGATATCTTTTTGTGTGCAGAAAGAAGATATGGAAATTATGTTGAGGACATGTGCAAGGGTGGGTAATTATGGGGATTAAATTTAGTGAAGAAAAATCAAATATAATGATGGTTAATACTGGGGAAAGAGAAGATGTAGAATTTTTATTGACGGATATAAAGTTAAGTGGGGTGGATAGATATAGGTATTTGGGAATCATCTTATGTAATCAGGAAAATTGCTTGGATGAATGAGAGAAAAAATTGATAAATGAAACAAAGAAAAGAAAGGGTTTGGTAAAGAAACTAACAGTATTTTCATATAATAAATATGATGTAGCTAGAATAGTATGAAAGGGAGTTGCAGTAGCAGGGTTAACATATGGTAATGATGGATTATGTGTTAGTAAAAGGGTTTTAGATTATTTAGAGAAAGTACAAAGGGAAGTAGGAAGACATGCATTAGATGCAGAGATGTGGACAGCAAAGGAGGCAATTCAAGGAGAAATGGGATGGTCAAGTTTTTATATGAGAGATGCAAAAAGTAAAATGAAAATGTTTGATAGGTTGCAATTTATGGATAGTAAAAGAATAGCAAAAATAGTGTTCAATTGGGTTATGAGTAAAGGGCAGGTAACAAGATGGATGAGAAAGGTAATGCAGTATGCAAAAGATTTGGATAAATAATTTATATCAGTATACTTGCATAAAAGGTGGAATGATTGTGTTAGGAGGATTGTTGAGTGTTATAGTGGTAAGTAATGGGATAAAAGAATAGAAGCATTAATAAAAAATAAGGAGTTGGAGAGATGGAGAACTAGTATGGAGGGTAAGAAGAGTTTAAATATATATAGAAGTAAATGGAATATTGGATGCGAGTTAATTTATGATAATAGTAAGGAAAGTAGTTTATTATTTAAGGCTCGAACAGGATGTTTAGCAACAAGAGAATATACATGTAAATGGAAAACTATGGATAATTTAGTGTGCAGATTGTGTAAGGAAGGTATAGAAAATATTAGGCACCTGTTGATTGAATGTAAATGCGTGAAAGCAGAAAGGGTACAGATAATGAAGTTATGGGAGGATAGACATGAACAATGTGACTATACAGAAAGTGAGTTATTAGTTTTTATGTTGGGTTTGCGAAGAGATAAGAGGGTTTAGATATAAAGGCCATAGAGTTGACAACCTTTATGTTGTGGAAATGGGATGGGGCAGAATATGGGAAGACTTAAGAGTGGGGAATGGAGAGTAAAATGGCTAACAGGTTTATCTGGGCATAATTGCTGAGATATTCTTGACTTCGTTTAAGGAGAAGCCAAATACATCACATCACATCACTGTAATCTTTTCACTAACTCATGTTGTATGTATATATAAAGTTATTTTTTGTACCTTTAATGAATATAAAGCCTATACAATAACTTCTTATTTAATAACCAATAATAAATAATTATTTATGTATTTACTAAAAAGTGATTACTGCAAAAATAAGTATTTGTAAAACAAACACTTATAAGGTAGATTTGAATAATAAAATTTGGACCCCATCCAGAATTAAAAATAAAGTTTTAATTTTTGAAAGTAAAACTAAATAAATTTTCACCAGAATCTTGTTTGCTTTTTAAGAATATGAGATTCCTTATAGGTCAGTTTTTATTGTATAAGTGATTTTTATTTTAAAATAGTCTATTCAGGGCTGGTGCCATAGATAGGTGAACTGATGAAACACATGCATCTGGCATTAAATTAAAATAAGTATTAAAATAAGCTATTACCATAAATATATATAACAAACACCAAAGATCAAAAGGTTACTAGAAAGAGAGAGAGAGGGAGAGGGAGAGGGAGAGGGAGAGGAGAGGGAGAGGGAGGGAGAGAGAGAGAGAGAGAGAGGGAGGGAGAGAGAGAGATTATGCTTGATCTTGTATTCTAAAAGTTAAATATCTAATGGTTACATAGAGAAGAGAGTAAATATATTTTACTTCAACTTATAAACTATGCTAATGGTCAGACCAGGTATTAATTATATCAATCTAATAGACCACATCAACATTTTAAGACCATTAAACCCACTATTAAATAAAGTAAAAATCTTCATAAATATAGAATTTATACTAGGTTTAAACTGGGGTCCCATCCTGGACACTGTGAAAATCCATGAGTGGAATTTGAACCCTTCAGCCTTACTATATCTATACCATGAATAGCTCAGTTGAGTAAAAGAAATCTTGTTCTAAGTGGCTATCATAATTTTGATCTTTTTAAAATAAATAATATTCTAAAAATAATACATTTATCTTATGGTAAATAATTAACTCAATTTAAATGGTGAGAAATTAAGAGAAAAGAGAATGAAGGCAAAATTAACAAATAACAAAACAAACATTTATTATACAATAATAAACTTTCTAATTAAATGTAATGCAAACATATAGCATGCATTCTGGATAATTAATTATCTTTAACAATAATGCAAATAAAATATTAAAAATTATTACAAATATTTGCTTGAATTTTGATATATAAAATATAAAACACACACAGGTAAGTAATTATAATTCTAACCACATGTTTAGGTGATTACCTCTATGTAATTTCTCGACAGTCCTTTGTTAAAAGTCTTTGGCTGAAGATCCTTCTTTATTGAGTCAATATTCTCCCAGTTTTCTATAGTGTTTCAAATTTTGGCATTACCGAGTCTATTCCAGTAGACTTGTCCTTATTTTTTTTCATGTGTCAAAGCCTCTGCCAGGAAGAAAACCCGTGAACCCAGGACAATTGATTGTAAGGCAGCTGTGCTGACCACTCAGCCACCAATACTTGAGAAAAATTAATTTTTTTAACTTTTTCAGCTGGCTTTTCACTGTAAAAGTAAATTCAGGTCTGGTTACTTACAAAAGCTATACTTGCACATTTTCCATAACAGATGACTTATATTTATTATATTTAAGCAAGAATAATATATAGCATACAGTAACACTTTTTAGCAATAGTAGGTAAAGTTCAGTCACATTTTAGGCTTTTGACAGATGCTCTCTGGATAACTAATTAGAAACAACATTGTGTCCAGACTAATTCACAAACACCCAGAAATTTAGAAATGTAACATCATTACAATTTCTTATAATCAGATTTTTTTCATCACAATAGGTCTACTAAATTGATAGCTTGAAGTCTGATGGTCAGAAATCACATATATTTTTTGCACAGACTATAAGCCTGAGTGAAAGCAATGAATGTATCATGAAAAATGATAATAAAAATTTTAATGACTTTTTATGCATGAACTAATCATTGTCTAAGTTGAGTCACCCCACTTGACCTTATCACTGTTTTTAAGTTTCATTAATTTATTTAATTACAGAATATATACATTTAAGGCTATAACCTTAATACTATGCACATTGAGTGTTCAATTTACCACTAGAGGGACCTCTGCAAATCTTCAACACAAAATTATGACTTTATAAAGATAAGAGTAGCCACTCTTATCTTCAACCTACTTCCTAATTATATAGGTGAATCTAAAGTATTTTGATTTGAGAATGTGAAGCTGTTAAACTCTTCACTAATTAAGTCCACAATTTCTATTAAACATTAACTTTCATGAAATCTTCTGAAATACAATGCCTTAATGTTGAGTCTTGTAGTTAGAAATATTTTGAAATGATGTAAAGTTGTAAATATATTAATTTATTAAGCACATGGTCAACATGTAAGTACATATATATTTAAGGCTATAATATTAATACTATGCACCTTGAGTGTTCAATTTGCCACTAGAAGAACCTCTGCACATCTTCACACAAGATTACGACTTTATAAAGATAAGAGCAGCCATTCTTATTTTCAACCTGACTATCTAATTTTATAAATGACTTAATCTGATTAGGTTTTGTTAGATAACAATTTTGTACAATTTTTTTTATAATTAAAACATTCCATAAACTCAGAACTTTGAGAAAATATAAGCAACTATTATTTTAATTACTTAAAAAAATATTTTCTCTTGTTTTACTTTTTTTTTTTTTATACAAAAAAGAGAATATTTTTCTAAGCAGAAAAAGGATTATAATCAGCCTTAATTATTATCCTTTTTAAAACATCTTTAAACTAAAAGTAATTCTTTTTAAACTTAACTCGTCTAACCTTTTTATCTTTATGTTAAAGCTCTCTTAATAAACTTTTCACTTCTCAACATCCATATTGGATTTTTGAAAACTTTGATTTAGTACATATTTTTAATGATAACTCCATTTTGCATTATGCAAAAGTCATGTGATCTATGTCATCAGAAAAGTAACACGCCAAGGAATGTAATAAAGCTGGAAAAATAGTCATGATACATTCAAAGTAGTAAAAAAAATAAGATTTTTATACTTTTAAAAATTATTATTTTTATACTTTTTTTATAAATTCCAAAATTCAATAGATAAATTTTAAAATTATATTTTTAATAATAAGGCTCATTAAATTTCTTATAAAATTTCCAATAAAATTGTATACTGCATGACTTACCTAAGATAATCCATCATTCCAAAATAACAAAACATAAAGACATCGATATTTTTCATTCTTTTTAGACATTTCATAGTTATTCCTTCCTTGTTAAATATTTGTATAATCGATGAAGAGAAAGTAAAAGAAAGAACAAGTGTAAAATAGTCTTCAGGTTGTAAATGGCTTAGATACAATATATGTAAAGCTAAACAGAAAAAACAAGTCTAAATTTAGTGTAATATATAATAATAATAACAATAAAGCAACAACAACAACAACAACAACAACAACAACAACAACAACAATAATAATAATAATAATAATAATAATAATAATAATAATAATAATAATAATAATAATAATAATAATAATAATAATAATAATAATAATAATAATAATAATAATAATAATAATAATAATAATAATAATAATAATAATAATAATAATATTTAAATCACAAATAAAAACAATTGGTGGATACATAATGATTGTTGTTGATGAAAATCTGCAAAATTATTGCTCAGGAATCATTAAAAATGCGTATTTTGGGTTTGGCATTCATGATTTCAAAAGTATGGTCCAACCATTTGGGCATGCAATATACATTAAGCAAATCTTGTGCAATGATATACCCACACTTATATACACCAACAGTTATCATTTTAAGATAAAGCTGCACCAGCATATTAAACCAGAAGAAATTCCAAGGCAAATTATGGATCAGGGATCAATATTACACTTAAACATTAAAGGGCTAAGACCACAATGTTTTGGCTGTGGAGAAAGAAGCGATTTGATTATAGACTGTCGAAAGAATGGAAATAACAAAGGATTTGATTTATCAGAAGAAAGACTAGAAAAGAAAACAAGCTATAAACAAAGAGATCTAAAGCAAATACTGACATCGGATGTGGCAATTCAGGGAAGTGAGAAGGAAAAAAATTCTATACAAACACATATGAATACAGATAAGCAAGAAAATGAAATTGCAAATGTAAATAATGATGATAGTAATATTGGGGAGATACTAGATTCTTTATTAAGGTTGGAGGAAAAAGTGTGCCTTAAAATAAATAATACAAAAGTAAAAGAAAAAAAGGGAATGATATACAAATGCATGTGGTTAAAGCTTTAGAAAAAAATATAGACAAACACACATTGAATAAAAATGTTGATGGGAAGCAATATTATGAAGAGAATATGAATTTGGATGAAGAACTGGAATTATCTAAAAAACAAAGAACTAGGAACAATATGAATACTAAGATTACTCAGACAATAATGCCAAATATGCAGCAAGTTACTCAGGTTAATAGTGACCAGAAGAGAAAGCCAGGAAGATCCTCAAAAAACAGGAAAAAAGCTAAAATTAGGAGAGCTTATGTTTGATGACACAGGAGAACGGTATCGAATGGAAAGATAAAGTAAATTCAAATGAATTCAAATTAAAAAGTAAATGAAAATTAAAATTGCTTCTTTTAATGTACGGGGTTTGAATTCAATAGAAAAAATATTTAAGTTGAAACAATGGATCAAGGAAACAAAACCTCATATAATGGGACTCTACCTCTCCATCAGCTGGGATAGGTCTTTTGATAGCTACTGCTTGCCAGTTTACCAATTTTCAAATCATATACATTGATGCAAATCTATTAATCATTACTTTATTTCACAAAATAATTAAAATTAATGTAATCTTTGTTTATATGCCATTGCAAAAATATAAAATGAATACAATAATTGCCACAATTAATTCAACACTGGGATCTACAGCTAATCCAACAATTTTGATTGGAGACTGCAATGTAACATATGATGAGTTTGTATGGATACATAAATTATCAATTTCATTGATGAGTGCAAGGGGTTTCTTATCTGAAGATGCTGTTTCATTTCATAATGGCCGATTTTCAACATTAATTGATCTTTGTTTTTACTCTCCAGTGTTTCATCATCTAATAAGCATGAAGTTAATCCCATCAGCAATTTCTGATCACTCAGCTAAGTTTATATCAATTGATCTCAGTAATATACAAGTCCATAGACTGCAATTAACTAGAACAATAAGAATGTTGATTCCAACCTTAACACCCGAATTTATTTTTTCAGAGACTTATATTATGTGGAATAAGATTCTTTCAATGACCTTTAACTCAATACAGGAATGTTTAGCTTACATTAATATCTTGTCATTTAACATTAATTATATAGTAAAAAATCAGCCACCTCCCTCAGGGTTGATGAAGCTTGCAGAACAAATTCATAAACGTATTGTGGCCATAACCCCTAATCAACACACACAGAAACGTATACATATACTAACAAATGCTTATAACAAAGCATGTGAAACACTGAAGAGCTATTTAAAAAAAAAAAAAAAAGAATATGCCTAATGCATCAACACACATGGACTCGGCAATATATTAGATGGGCATTAGGGAGGGGACCTGAAATCAAAGTGCCATTAGCAATTAAAATAAATAATGAAACATTTACTGGAAATAATATCTTAACTATTTTAAAGATAAGCTGGGACCAGGAAAATTGATATAATACCAGCCAAATGTATTTGGAATGGCAGAGACTGAATCACCATATACTATAGATGATGTTATAATGAAAATGAATAAAATGCACAACTGTCACCCAGGAAGCCCAGGAATTCCACTGTTGATATTAAAACACCTTGACAAGCTGACTAGCAAATGCCTGTATCAGCTGGAAAATTATTTATCTCAGGGAACAATAACAATGGAGGGTGTTAATACAATCGCGATGGTGCCGTTTAATAAAAAAAAGAAGCCCATTCCTTTGTTATCAGAGATAAGGCCAATATCAATGGGTCCATTGCCCATAAAGATTTTAGAGAAAGTAATTAAAGATATGATAGAACCATTTATTTTACCGATGATTTCACCAGCTCAATTTGCTAAAAAACATTCATCTACCATACAAGCTGCTATGTTATTTAAGGCTATTTTGACATCAGTTAGAGAAAAGAAAAGATATGGCCCGATTGTTGTACAGCTGGATATTGCTTCGGCTTTTGACAATGTTGATATATCTATACTGTTGAGATTATTGAATGACACTGAAATGCCAAAATCACATATATATGTTATAACAAATTTACTCTTGAATCGTGAGCTTCACATTACCCTAAATGGCAGAAATTCACCAACTTTCACACCAACTAAATCACTTTCACAAGGGTTCCCACTTAGTGCCATCTTATTTATTTTATATGTAAATCCTCTTCTTGTTCGATTGCAACAGGCATTTGAGGGAATGGAGATCCCGGGAACAGGTCAAAAATTGACCTGCATTGCATATATGGATGATATTACAGTTTTCCTGAAATCAAAAAGACAGATACCAAAACTACAGATGATTTTAAAAGAATACTCAAAGGAATTTAAACTAAGTTTCAATGCAGAAAAACCAGCAGCATGGACCATATTCACAAAAAAGCCATGTACATCCATTTTCCAGGCAAAGCCAGGCTCATTTCTTGGATTTCCATTCCATCTAGGGACTACTGGAATGAGATGTCATTTGCAGAACAAATTGAAAAATGAAATACAGCAAATAGCAGACTCTCTAGCCAATACCTATATGTCAGTATATTCTAAGATTCATAGATAAAAGCTTCATGTATTTTCTCTTGTAGCATTTATCATAAAAAAAAAAAAAATTAAGCTTGTTTAGAGCTAGTAGCAGGCTCTTTATATATTACATGTTGGTAATACAAGCTATATAGGTCATGTGATATATGACTGATTTTTACTATTTTAAGATTAGATCTATGTTATAGTGACAAAAATTATAAAACTCTTAGGAACTGGTATAGTGTGTTTTTTTTTTTTGAAAACCTAAAATCTTGCAACATCAGTGAATTTTGGGAATAGGATACACTTGAGATTTTGAACATTGTAAATTGGGAAAATTAAACATTATAAAGAAACTTAGAAGGATATGCATGTCAAATTAACAACAAGGACAATTTGGCAACAATTTTTTTCCTTCAGTTATAAGTGATTGATTTGCTAATGAGGTTCAAATGATAATGGACAATCCAGGATATTATATGTAGACGAACTATGTAAATGCAAAATTTGTAATTCTTTTGAGACATAAAGGCCTTTTGAAACATCATCATCATCATCATCATCATCATCATCATCATCATCATCATCATCATCATCATCATAATAATAATAATATTTTTATAGTCTGTCTTGCTATTCATCCAATGAAAAAGATTTTACTGTTAGGTAGAATTCATGTAAAGTATAAAATCAAGAGATTACTGTAAAATGATTGTTTACAAGTAATTAAATGTTATTGTAACTATGTGGCAAAAAATAAACATAAAAATAAAAATGTTGATATAACTTATAATTTTAAAACTATTCATGACTCCTCATCTGATCACAAAGGCAATGCGACGATATAGGAAGGTAATGCAGGAACTGCAATATCAGTTAACATTCCTGAATAAAACTAAACTAAATGAGATAAAGTGTGAAGAAGTAAATTATTTTAATTTTTGTCGATAAGCAATAAAGCAGTCTCTCTGAACACTTGATTTATGTCCAATCATCATTCTGTTGTCAAAAAAACTTTCATACCTTTTTTCTAGGCAGATAATACAGGACATTCTTTATGAATATCATGAAACAATTAAGAGCATATCTTGACTAATCATATATCAAAAGTTACATTTATATCTATGAAAAAGTCTATATGACACATATAATCATTACAGGTATCTGCACAGATCCGTAGTTTGAACCCTACTTGTAATAGCTATCTGCTGCAGTTATTATTTGAAATCTTTTTACTGGTTTTGAGTGATCATAATATTTCATGTGGTAAATTTCTTAACAGTTTTATCAACTATCACCTCTCTAGGTATCTGATATACAGCTCAAAGTTTATATTACAATGGTCATGTTTACATATATATATATAAATAACTGTTTTTGCAAATAATGCTTCAGAGCTGAGGAAATGTTGCAGGAGTTAGCAGATGAAAGTAGAAAAGTAGGACTAAAGATAAATGTTAAAAAGACTAAAGTAATGTTTAATCGATTTGCTCAAAATATGAAAATAAGATTGATTATGAAGAATTAGAAGAAGTTAACAGTTACAAATACCTAGGTCAGATTATTAATACAGATGGAAACATAATGGAGGAAATTAATCATAGAATTAAACTTGGTTGGAGTGCTTTTGGTAGAAATAACTTGATACTAAAAGGAAATATGCCTATGTGTTCGAAAAGAATGGTTTTTAACAAATGTGTTTTACCAGTTTTTACTTATGGATCTGAGACTTGGACACTTAATAAAAGAGCAATACAGAGACTTCAGACCACTCAAAGGAGTATGGAGAGATGTATGTTGGGAGTAACAAGAAGAGATCGAAAACGCAATGTATGGGTAAGACGACAAACAGGTGTTACTGACCTTATTGAAAAAATTAAAAGATTGAAATGGAGTTGGGCTGGACATATTGCTAGAAGAAATGATAATAGATGGACAATTGAAATTTTAAACTGGATTCCAAGAGATTGTAAAAGACCCAGAAAGAGACCACATGTGAGATGGATGGATGAAATAAGAAAATGTGCAGGGGTGTTGTGGAAAAGAGAAGGTAAAGATCGGAGAAGATGGATTAAACTTGGAGAGACCTTCATCCTGCAGTGGATTGATAATGGTTGATGATGATTATGATGATATATAACTGTGATCACACACACATATATAATTGGTCTAACTTTTATTGCAATTTTTACTTTTACTATTGCCTTTTTTTTTATCGTTAAAATTTAGACAAAAACATATATGAAAAGAATATTACAAATAATTTTTTTCATCTATATAATAACTGAAAAAAATGTTTATGAGTGAGTGAAAATCTTGTAATAATGTTAAACAGTAAAGAGTCTTTCTAATCTATCAGGAAAAAAGATCATGTGGTAAAGATAATCTCTACATTTATGAACAAAAATGATTTGTTAATTCTTTTTTTCAGTCATTATAACTTTTAAGAAATCACTAACAAAAATTATGAAAGAAGCTTAATTGTCAGCCCTACAAGGAAAAATTATAGTCAATGCTTGAATCAGTTGAATAATCCATTATTGTAAGATATAAATTTCTTGGTAAACATTAAACAATAAGAATAACAAAAATGAAAAAAAAAGTGCTATTTCAAAAATCATCATAAAATCTTTGTAGAGAAATGAAAATTACATTGTTTAAAAGGAAAATAGATACTGAATCAAATGGAATTTCCATGTTATCATAAATTGAAGCTGACAATAATTAAATTAAAGATACAAATCTGCTACTTGTGGGCACAGAAGGGAAATTGTTAAGTTAAACAAATGTAATAATTTTATTTTATTATTATATTTTTATTTTTAACAATTGTTATTTTAAAGTGACTTCATTTAGACAGACACTTTCTGCCTTTAATTCTTTCACACAGCTTACATTTTAGCAATAGTTACAATATACATTAATAAGAAAATATTTAACCTTTTCTTTGTTCAAAATTCCTATTGGATGATTGAATTAAAGTTCTAAACTTTTTATTGGTCAATTATAGAATAAGCAGTAAATATATATTTGCCTTTTAAAATATTTGTTTTTGTTTAGTTTGGTTTCTAAAATACAAATTAATAATTTGCCAAGTTATTAAAGTAATAAACATCACATGACCACCATCTCCTTTGCTTGTGTGGCAAACGTATAGTGAGTTTTGCCTGTTATTAAAGTAAACAGTTTTTAAAAAAGTAGATTTCTTCTTATAATTGACAAAAATAATCTATAGTGGTCAACATAAAATGTATGCTTATCATCCAATTATAAATTCCAGCTGTACATCTTTGATTCTTTATCAATTTGTTTTCATATAAAAGTAAATATTTTGTACTAAAATCTGGATTATACTTCTGAAATAATTAATATTTCAAATATTTTGTAAAAGAAATAATAAATGTGTAAAATAAGTTAGAGAATTATATGTTTTCATTTTCAAAATCACAACATAGAAATAAAATTATCAAAATCATTGACAAGTGGTCTTTTGTGAACAGAACAAGAAACAAACAATCAGCACCTTGGAAGGTGAGTCTTACAACATTGTTATACTATTAAATTTAAATATTGGTTTATTAGTTATAAAAATATTCTGAAGATGGCAGCATTATTTAGTATGATTTTCTCAATAAAATAATGGAAAAAATAAGCAAAATAATGTTAAAGATAGTGGTTTGAGAGTGATATAAAGCCTTATATAAAAATAACCATTCTGCACTGTTAACCCATTAATATATATATGTTGTCCTATTTCACTTATTATTTGGTTCAGTAGATTATTTTAAATAAGCCTTTCAATAATTTTAAAATGCATATTTTTAAAGACTTGCCTCAAATTCCTAAATTGATCACAAAGCCCTGAGTGTATATAGCATAATTTTTTATGATATTGTAACTAATTTTAGCAAATTTTTATTAAACAAAGTATACAAATAATGAAGTTATTATTAAAAATAAAAAGCAGTTCCAGAAATAGAAAAAAAACCAATAATAGTATTATGAAACAAAATATTTTATGCCTGCAATCATGTACATTTTAATAACATAATATACTTGCAAAAACAAAATATACTTAATAAAATCTATATAAAAACAACACATACTTATTTAAAAATAAATATTTTATAGTCAGATTAAATTTTTTTAATGTAAATAATATACCTTTTGTCAATATAAGTTATTGAAATGGAAGTAATTGTAACTCCCACTGAATTATGCACATGTCAACAACTACAAAAAGGAAGTGACATCAATTTATATTTTAGCTGTTATATAAGCTTAATTTTTGACATTATTTTAAACTATATGCGGAGATCATTGAAATATTCAGAGAATCAAGACTGAGTTTTAGGTTTAACAACCTCTAAATATCAAATGCCAAATCAATCAATATTGTAAAGTCTATTGTTAATC
Source organism: Epiperipatus broadwayi (assembly GCA_028023455.1). NCBI lineage: Eukaryota > Metazoa > Onychophora > Udeonychophora > Euonychophora > Peripatidae > Epiperipatus > Epiperipatus broadwayi. Next base: position 14,593,858 of record JAQFVV010006207.1, read on the forward strand.
GATAACAGTTCCTCCTTTCCAATTACTGATTCTAGAAATACTAAAATTAAAATATAAAATGTCATACACTAGATTTTATTAAATAAAAAACACATGAATTTCATTAGAATACAGATTTATGTACTGTTCATTGTGAGGTCATTGAAAAAGGAAGAATATGCAATGCCATATAAAAATTATAGAAAGAACTTAACAGGGATCTTTAAAATCAAATATGAACCTTTTTGGTTACTGTAAAAATGAAGTCAGTAGTTTTCAAAAGAAAGATGAAAATAAAAAGCTTGCTGAGTAAAGAGGGCAAAATGATAATTGATGAACTGTTTCCAAATCTAGATGAGTAATTTATTTTTTAAATGTTTTTTTTTTTTTAATAATTTCTAGTTGTAAATAATTTATCCACTGCTTCAATTTATCTTTGAAATATCTCCTATGATCCAATTCCAGAAACTGAATTACCAATCATTTAATATAACCAATCACTTAACATCTAAAATTAGTGCAGCCAATCATATTCTCAAACAATCATTGTAAAGTACATTTCTTGGTCTGTATTTTATTAAAATAGAGCGAGAAGTTTAAAATAATTATTACCAGAATGAATAATCGTTACCATCAATGATACTTATTATCAATGAATAATCATTACGATCATGGATAATTGTTTCCAATGGATACTGCTGTAGTTTTATTGTGTCGTTTAGTAATGTGGCAGAGTATAACAATCTGGAAGGTGAGGCCCATGGATTGACCCCAGCAGTAGCACTTACAGACCTTGATTTTCTTAAGAACTCTTAAGCGATAAAAGCATTTTAATATTTTGATTGCTATAATGACTTATAATATATTAACCAAAGCTGATATAATTTAGCTACAAGATAATAAACAAGCATTGGTGGCCTAGCGATTAGCATAGCTGCCTTCCAAGCAGCTGGCCAGGGTTCGCTAACCGGTCAACGCATTTGCCATATGAAAAAAAAAAAAGCAACTTAAACCTGTTGTCATCCAAAAATAAATAAAAACATTATAACTTATTGTATGACAAATGAGATATAAATATTGATGATGTAGTTACAAACATATTAATTTATTTTTGTGGGAAACGTACAAATACTATCAAATGACTACAAATTGATTGTCAACCGTCCACAATATTTTGAATGTTCTCCATGACTAAACATTCAATCTCCAATTATTCCATAATATAATAAAATATTATAAAAAATGTGTTTTTAAATACTGTTGTCATATTTTATAACCTTTCATTCAATCCTTTTTTTTTTTTTAAAAGTCATGCGTAAGTAACGCCTCTATTGACAACTTTCCGAAGTGTCATTGTTCCTCCAACTTATTCTTTATGTTTATCATTATATTTCAAGATTTCTTCTATGATTTATTAATGTGAAAGCAATCTGTTTTTCATTTCATTGAATGGAAAATTTAAAATGGGTGTTTCAAATGAAAAATAGTTTCTTCTATATGAAAAATGATCATGAATTTTTTAAAAAGTCATTTGAATTTCAATTTTTTCAAATAATTTTTAAAAAATATTTATTAATAAAAAAAAAGGTGTATTTTAAAGTAAAATATATTTATTTTTGTTATTCTAATACATCCATAGTAAATTAGGAGTCAAAAACAAAATAACAAACATAGTATAAATGTGTCATATTTATTTTTTTAAATGTAACTATCAAATGATATAATAAATTGTTTGGAATATATAAAATGTAAATATAGAATTTTGTATAAAAATGTTTATATATTTTGAACAATATATTTATATATTGGACTATTTCCATCATCTAATATAGAAAAATTTAACTTTATTTAAATATTCCAATTACATTCAACTGTTAGTAATAGCACACAGGTTAGTATATGCACAACATTTCAAGAGGTATTATTCTTCTCTTCTTCAGGTGTTTTTGGCCGGACCAGTGACAGTACTTGCATGAAAATCGAACCTGGACTAATTAGTAAAAATTTTATATACTTATCCATGAGATTCCTGCTGTTTTTCCCCAATTTTTCCTAAGTGCAAAGTTGATTAGTGATTTCCATATATTATATATAGTTGCATTAGGTTGATTTATGGAGTTATTCAACACTATCATTTGAGTAGCTTCTTCTTCTATGTTTCTTTTACTCTCTATCCAATATTTTTGTATTTTTCCAATTGAACATGTGTTTATTGGTACATACATGGGCTGCTCCCTTAGACATCTGTTTTCTCTCTTCTAATAATTAGTCTGTGCTCCTGCAATTGCTTTTCAATGAGGCGTCTGGTCTCACTAATATACATCCTTCCCATTCACATGATATTTCATAGATGCAGTTTTTGCTATTCAGAATTTCAAGTTTAGTTTTTGTAGGTATTAGAATTCTTCATAGTATAATATAACTCTGGGAAGCTGTTCTGATGTTATACCAATTGCAGATTTTCCTTAATTTATCTGCTATTTTTGATATATATGGTAACATTACACTACTAATAATTGTTTTTTGTGATTCATAGTAACAGTTGATGTATATCTATTTTTCATATGTGTTTGTTTTATATAGATCCACACATATAGAAAAATACTTAGCATGGAGTTGTACTAATAGAACAGAGCAAAAAAAAGTTTGTTCAAAAACTATGAAAGATCTATATAGAATAAATTCTTATGAAAAATGGCTATTCATCAGCTGTGTTAAGAAAACCTTAAACAGATAACAAAAAGAATCATCAATAGAAAAACAATTTTGGTATTGTAGTGTGTCAATATATTCCAAAAATTAAGAAAAATCTGCAATCAGTATAACATCATAACAACTTTCCAGAACCATACCACACTATGAGGAATTCTATCATCTATAAAGCCTAAACATAAAATGTTGAAAAGCAAAAACTGCATACATGAAATACCAAGTAAATGTGAAATAATGTATATTGGTGAGGCTAGCTGCCCCATTGAAAAGTGATTGCAAGAGCTCAAACTGATGATTAGATGAGAGAAAACAGAGATGTTTAAGGTAGCAGATCATGTATATACCAATGAATATATGTTCAATTGGGAAAATACAAAAATATTGGATAAAAGGGGGAAGATACAAAGAAGAAAATTCAATGTTGCTCACATGACAATGGTGAACAACCCTATAAGTCAACCTAGTGTAATTATGCATAATGTATGGAAAACAATAAATCAAACCTTGCACTTAAAAAAAGTGAAGAAATCAAGAGGAACTACATAGATAAGTATATGAAATTTCTACTGGATGTTGCCTTCAGCAGGATGGCTCAGTTGATTAGAGTGTTACCATAAAATTCAATATTCAAGAAGCTAAGAGTCCAGATTCGACTCCCATGCTAGTCAGGCTAGCAACATCTCAAGAAGAGAAGAGAATACCTCTTGAAATGTTGGGCATATAGTAACCTGCATGTTATTACTAACAGTTGAATGATTGGAATATTTAAATAAAGTTAATTTTTTTTAAAGACATTCGGTACCTAATATTAGATGATGGAAATAGTTCAATATATAAATACAAGTGGGATACCATTATCACAAACATTCAGGAAAACAGTGAACAATATACATTTTTTATTTATATTTTGTAATGGTATATTGGAATTAATAATTGTAAATTGTTTTTTTTTTGCTTAAAATATCATTAAGAAAATGTCTTTTATTACTAATAAAATCAAGTGGCTTTAGCAGCAGTAATATCAGAAATGGAATTGATCTGATGACTTTAGTTTTAGAATCTGACACTTTACTACTGCAGTAAATCATGAAGGAGTCTCTTACTGATTTGCTATTAATTAGTATGATTGTTTTAACATATGAGATTATAGTAAAGACAACAGTCATTTAAAATTCTAGTACGTTAGAAAACAATTTGCTGCATATTTTTTGATATAATTAGAACATTTAATGCTTTGTGAGAAGAAATCCTTTTTTAAAAAAAACTTCAATCTCCAACATGAGTGTTAATAAGTAATATATATTTAGCAGGTCAAAGAGAAATATATCATCAAAAATAAATATAGTTACTTGAGGATCTTTGAAAAATAATTTTATTTTTGAAAGTATCTTTTAAGATATTCTTAGAGGTTTAGGTAGTTACTGAGATCTTTGCAAAATGTGGTTAAAAAAACAATAAGATTTACACTTTATAATACTTAGAAACTTAATAAATAAAATTTTCTTAACAGAGAAAAGTACAATACAAAAGCTTCTGCATTATATATTTATAATGGTTTACAACAATCACACTAGATGGTGAGACTGTTTATCAAAAAGATTAAAATTAAAAAAAAAAAAAAATTAAAAAAAAAGATTAAAATTAAGTTGCTAACAAGTTTCTCTTGGTATAATTGCAAAGAGATTCTTGACTTCGTTTAAGAAGAAGCTACAGCACATCACATCACATAAGTGTCTACGGTGTATTAACTTCTCTAATAACTACATAATGAGAAAAAATAGTTAAGTGACTTTATGCAGAAACACCATGTTTTAATTAAAACTGCACTTAAAGATACATCAGGCAAAGTTTTTATAAAAATTCTGAATTCTGAATGTAGTATTCATATAAATACATGCATACCTTGTGAACATCGTCATTCCTCATATTTTTTAATATATATATATCAATGATCAACCATTTTTTTGACTAAATCTATTTTTATTACAGTTATTATATTTTTAATTGAATGGCTTTATTGCTTAGAAGTTCATAAGAAGTTTGATTGGTGGAATTGCAAGAAATTATAACCAATCCAAAGATTTTACACTTCAGAATCTGATATTTTATCGCTGCTCTAAATTATGCAGAACAGTTATAATGTTATTGTGTGGAATTTTGTTTTAAAAAAAATGTATTCTTTATAAGGATTCAAATAAAGATCGAAAAAGTGAATGAATTATAAAAAGTACTAAAGACTTTAAGATTTGGACTTGAAAGAAAGTAAAAAAGAATACTAGAGATGTATTGATATGATTATAAATACAGAAACACTTAAAAGAGTAAATAAAATAAGTTTGATCTTTAAATAATGAAGAGTAACATAATTGAATATAATGTTCAAAACAAAGGAATTGTGAAGAAGTTATTGAAAAGCATAATTAGGAAAAAATAAAAAAATTTCCTTTGCAATATAGTACACTAAAAGAGTGATGGATTGGCATTCAAATGTCATATGGCTTTGAGAGCAAAGGTTTTTGATAGAAGTTGACTTGTTACTTCTGGTGCTTCAATGTCACATGATTTTGAGAGTTGAAAGTTTGTGAATAGAAATTGATTTATCACTTTGGGTATTTGAATGTCACATGACTTTGATGTTTGAATGTCACATGACTTTGAGAGCTAAAGATTTTTGATAGAAGTTGAGTTGTCATTTCTGAAGCTTTAATGTCACATGACTTGGTTTTTGAATAAAAATTGACTTGTCACTTCTGGTGTTTGAAGGTCATATGACTTTGAGAACTAAAAGTTTTTGAATAGAAATTGATTTGTCACTTTTTGTGCTCAAATGCTATATGACTTCCAGAGTGACTAATCATGAAAATTAAGTAAAATGTCAAGAAAATTTGAATGAGTTATTAGAAAATTTTAAGTAATATTTATAGAGCACTATTATAACCACCATTCTCATGATGGATAACAGATGATAATAATGATAACAGAAAATAATGGTAAAAGTTACATAAGTATTTTAATTTTCTGATAAGAATAGCAATGTAGTAGATAAAATTAAATAAGTAACATATGATGAGAATTATATTTAAAAAAATATGGGACTTTAAAAAATAAGTGTTTTTAAAATTAAAATTCAGAGGAGGGAAGAAATAATCAGTTTGCAGATTTGAAATATTTATCCAAATAATTTGATATTCATTACTGATAATATTTGCATACAAATATACAATGAAAAGAGTCATTGCGACAGGTGCTACAACTTAATCAGCAATATATATATATAATATATAAAGAGCCTGCTAATAGCTCTAAACAAGCTTATTTTTTTTATTTTTTTATGATAAATGCTACAAGAGAAAATATCTGAAGCCTTTATCTATGATGGTCCCCATCCCCAGACAGGTTTCGAGCTTATGGCTCTCATCAGTGAGGATCACTGAATTTAGTTCAGGCTCATATAGTTTCTTTGGTTAAAGAGCTGAGTTTGAAGACATGTAGGTGTCTGAAGATTTGGATCTTTTTCTTAATATTTAAGAATTAGATAAATGCTTGGCTTGAGTTAATATTTTGAATCTAATGTCCTAGCTCCTCACTGATGAGAGCCATAAGCTCGAAACCGGTCTGGGGATGGGGACCATCATAGATAAAGGCTTCAGGTATTTTCTCTTGTAGCATTTATCATAAAAAATAAAATAAATAAGCTTGTTTAGAGCTATTAGCAGGCTCTTTATATATTACATATTGGTAATACAAGCTATATAGGTCATGGGACATATGACTGATATTTTACTTATATATATATATTGTACCGGTCAAAACAGTATGCTCACTTAACAAGGTTCCAAATCCTAAGCAAAAGTACCTCGAATCCGATCATGCTCGAGATACACAGGTCTGGAACAATCCTGAATTCTAACCTATTTGCCTATTCTTCGAATCTCTGACCCAATGAACAACAATTCTGATGACACAGTAAAATTATTTTAAATCCGTGCCCATAAGCAGAGCGGTGGAGCATAAGATCAGACTGATGATGATGATCGAGGTCGGAGTAGCCCAGGAATTACATTTATTATACTTATTTATTAATGCTAAGCTCTTAGCCAACGAAAATAGTTCTAAATATTAACTATAAACTAATAATTCAAAACAAACCAGGATTTACATGAATATATATATTTAATAAATGTAGAAAACGCATATATATGTTACAAAATTGTTTCACGCTTGGAGGGATCTTATACATTTTGAAAACTTGGGATTTGTTTCATAAAATCCCCATTACATCAATAATTGAATAAATACCATTTTATAGAATGTGTTATAAGTTGTGCGGGGTTAATATGTCAATTTACAAGTGTTTACAAATAAAATGTTGTGGATGTACAAACAATCTACAAGATCGGAACAGATTCGGATTACAGAAAGATACACGATAATTTAACATTAATCATTTTGACAAATAAATATAAATGTACGGTCTCAATCATTTATTTACAATCTTAAAATCATCACATATGTTTGATAGGCATTGTTTGGACATAGCGTCTCTAGACTAAGTATACATAAGGAACAAACAATGCGCAATATTTACGAGAATGAATTATACAAATTGATTTACGTCTCTGGGAATCGATAAAGCTTTTTAAAGAAAAGCAGTTTTTAGATCAACATACTGAACGTATTTTACGAAATGAATCTTTATCTTTAACACATCATTGCGACTTTACTAAGATTAGACAAATGATCAAGTTAATAAGCAAAGTAACGGTACTAGCATACAATAACGAAAATAAGGCCTCATGGCGATTGTGGATATTTCATCATTTAAAAGAATACTTTGAAATGAACTTAGATTGGATATGTCCGCACCTTCTGGTGGAGCGATATCAAAGTAGAGGCTGAGAATGAGACCCCAGATCATTATGTACTGCCATCTGCAGCACATAATCCTCTTAAACTTTACATTCAACAGAGAGTAGTGTCTCTGGTTAGGAACGATTTTGAAAAGAAGGACGGGAGCTTCATGCTTTCGACGTCCCCAATAATAAAACGATCAAGAAATGGAAAGATAAAATATCAGAAAAGAAAATATATGCCAGCAGCGTTTCTATAATTTTATAATATCATTTAAAGTTTGAAAATGGTCTAACCTCTCGCGCAATAATCTGTTTCCAATTCTGAGTCATTTATCTAATCATAATGAATAATAACGCTTCTATTTACAATATTATTAAACTAACCACATTTATATTTAAAGAATCGATTCCCAAATACGTATTAACTGGTGGAATTTGCCCTTCAGGCGCCAGCAAAAAGGAATGGATTAATTATAAGAAAGTTCACGATCTTTTTAAAATAGAAAATTAAAGCAAAATTCATCCACAGTAAAAGTTTTTAATTTACTTTAAGAGTAACGAATTTAAAATGAAACCAAACTCGCGAGCAATTTCTATTTAATATAGACAAAACTCTATGGATAAGTTTTAAATAAAGCCCACCCTTTTCCCAAGTAAAACAATTATTTCCCCCCTTACTCGCGAATTTAGCGATTGTGGCACATTAAAGAAAATAAATTATATCTATACATTAAACAAAGTATATGAAATCTTAATGGAATCACACACATTTATATATAATTTAATTAAGCGTGAAAGGTAAGTTAAAATACATGATATTAATAAAAGATTACTGAGAGAGAGTTTAAAAGCAAAATTAACAGAAGCTTATAATACTGAGAGAGAGTTTAAAAGCAAAATTAACAGAAGCTTATAATACTGAGAGAGAGTTTAAAAGCAAAATTAACAGAAGCTTATAAAACAATATATAAATTAAGACATGACGGTTGAACTATAGATTACAAAAGTATTGACTTATAAAGGCAGTTCTATGTTAAAAGGTTACCTAAGAAAAAAAAAACAGCATGGCGGTGTCATTAGCAATCAGCAGTCGGAAGCAATCATGTTGTATGGTCAGCCAGATGGAACATGGCACTTGTAGGCAGACAGTTCTTCGAGAGAAGAAGAAAAAGGTGCTAGATTCCACTACTCAAAATTCATCGCGCAGAACTTGCGTTGGCTTCTTAAAAGTAATTAACTCAACTGACTAAACTCCTCTGAACTTAACTACGAACTGAAGGTAAACTGAACTGACTTCCTTTGTTCTGTGGTCCCTTTTATAACATTTTAATACTGCCCAGAATGCAATCTCATCTACCAACCTTATCTCTGTAATCCCTTTAAAAAAAAGCAACATTTAATTAGCAAAATATTTTCAGTTGATAAGGCCTGAAATACCATTTTTAACTGTTTTGAAAGATTTGAAAACAACTGATAAACAATTTGTTTTTTTGATTGTAATTAAGATTTATAAATTTTAATTATAGACAACGATTTGACCAAAGATAATTTCAGTATTTCAAGCCTTCCCCATTTTTTTCTTTGTTGTTACATTAAATGCACACAGATATAAAAATAATTACAAATGTATTTTCCAGCAATAAAATTATTGCTTTAGTCAAAATATATATACGCATCACTCAAACTACTGTTTCATTTTTACTAAACAAAGATCAATTTCACTAATCTTTAGAATGATTCGGCATACAGTGTGTGAGTGAATAGCATATATTTATAGCAGGGTCTAAATTGCGGACCCTAGGAGGTTAGTGTAGATGGTGACACATGAAGCATCGATGATGATTAGACATCGATTGGTTCAATATATATATAATGCTTAACAAGTACATATGACTGTAAACACCAATTGTGTACTTGGAATCAACACAGACTATTAATAACATAATTACAGAAAATATGCATAAACTAGAAATATATAAAAATCAATAGACTGCATAATATAGTATCTCAAAATAAAACAAAACATGACATATTGGTTTGTGTATTTTGTTTTCATGTGTTGATCTAGATTTCAAGTTTGGTTAGTTGAATCTGGTATAATTTTCAGGTAAAAAGCAAGACCTGACTTTTATTTTTCCAATTATCCAATTCATAACTAATATAAACAGCTGTACACTAAAGGTCCATAAATGAATATCTAACTCATAATGATTTGATGCAAATATCCTACATTAATTTAATGTCTTCTTATATAGATGTAGAGACATTGGCTCTAAAACAGATATGAAAGCATATGATGTGGCCATTGCTGTTGATGGATAAAGTATCATCAGAAATGAGAGGATAGTCTACCTTTAATTTTAAAATGTTAAACACTTATCTACATAGCTTGTGTTTGATTAATGACATAACAAACCAAGGAGTGGAGAATCTTGAATTTATGCTCAAAAGAAGAAGTAAAAAGCTGTTAGTAAGGCCTATAAAAGACCCAGAGAAACTGAACACTGCGTCTTAGTTCTTTACAATTATTTAGACAATTATTTAAAAATTTCAGAAATATTGTTAAAGGCCAAATCCTAGTGAAAGAATCAGTTGAAATAAATTCACATAGTAATGCTATATTACTTTCCCATTTATTTGTTCATAAGGTTCCAAGAGCAGTTTCTTTAATCCTATCTTTAAGCCATCTATTTCAAAATTGATGCATCAGAGGTTATACTGTTCTAATATCCCAATCCTATACATACTTCTAGTTTTTGTCTTTATCAGTGAAGATTGGTCAAAAGTTGGAATTAATGAATTTATGCATCTATAAATCATCTTTTACTTCTTTAAATAATTCAAGATAAACTGAAGTTTCAGAACAAAACCTTAAAGAAAAGATCAGAATTCAGTATGGGATTGGGGATATCATAGGAATTTAGTATCTGATGTCCATTGATTATTGAAGCTTTGAGTAAATGACTTTAGAGTACGACAGATTACTCATAGAAATATATAAGCATGAGAAAGTCATGTGATACTGTTATTGGTATGAACATTTCTATCACAGGGCCAAGGAATACAGTTGGTGAAAAACTGAGATCTCTAAAATATATAGAAACTGACCGGGTGTAATTTACAAATAACTATGCATGAGAAAAGTCTTGTGCTCAACATCTTAGGTTTTTTTTAAAATTAAGACTATTAACTTAAATAGCACAGTGAGTTAAAATATGGATTGCTGAATACTTAAAGTTGTTAATTGCACTTTTAAATACCAATTCTCATTGACAAAAGCAAAGATCAAAAACTGGTCTTAAACTAATTAGTGTCGAGCCTGAAGTAAATGTTTTTAAAGCAGTGTTTTCCAACATTATCAGTACTCTATTATAAATAAGAATGGTTTTAATCATGAAAAAAAGTAAACAAAGGAAAACATGAAAATAAATATGAAATTTTACAATGGATAAATAAACTAATATGTGCCCATTACTTAACATTAGTTGTTTCTTAATCTATTCTTCAGCAAACCAGTTTTTAATTTTAATTGCATTCTTTTTTTCTTTCATAAAATAAAATTTATTATTACCAAATTATATACAAATATTAACGCATATACAAAAGAGAAAAAAAATTTGCATTACATATCATACGTAGCTTATAAAAATATAATCATTACGACAAGTGTTTGAGGACAAATGAAAATGATTCTGTTTTAGGTAGATGAATGTATAATTTATATAGCTTATATCACTCTAAAGTAATTTGTTCTGCCAAATTTTGTTAATAGTTCTTTTAGGTAAATATTTTAGAGCATATACATTTGTACTCTTTATTTTTTTTAAGAACATTGTATTTTTTGTTGTCAAATATTACAGAGCAGTGAGGAAGCCACATGATTCTAAGAGTGTAATTAATTACTATGGCATTATATGGATGAAAATTTCTTACATTTTTCTCAAGCAATTGTTTAAGATTAATTATTTGCTTGTGATAAACAAAGTGCTGGAAGAATGAGAAGTATGAATAACTTTGAAAAATGTGTATCTTATCTTCTGGATGATTATTACACAAGACATGTGGGATCCAGACTTAATTTAAAACAATTAATGAAGAAGATTTTTATAGAAACTACGCTAAGTAATAAGTTAAACAGAAATGTTAACCATGATTGAAAAATACACATATTTTAGAATCTGGTTAAAGTTTTGGCAATGGGGAAGGTTGACCATAGATGTCTCTTAGGATATATATTTTCCAAACCTTTAAATGACATAAGAATCAAAGATTTAATATTGTAATTATCCAATAGATCTTCATGCTCAATTGCATGATCAGTAAAAAAGGAATGACTTGCATATGGAAGTGGAGCAAGCAATGTTATAGGTGGAGGAGTGGCTTTCAGGATTGGACTTGCTAAGTTTGTGATATATACTTTAGCTCTGATATAGATAACAAATGACTGAAGACATATTAGACTTAAACCACCTTTACAAATAGAAAAACAAGCACTTGAAATTGACAGATGTGATGATAATCCCTAGATTATGATTTTATTGTGGACATACGATTTTTAATGATAGTTCTGAAATGATACATCCATAGACTACAGTAAGTATACTACTGAGAATAGCATTAATTATACAAATTTATATAATAAAATAGTGTGGAATGATGCAATTTGTGTAGAAAGCTTTCATTTTGGTATTGAATTAGCTATGACCAGATGATTTAGATAATGATTTAATTATGTTTTAGATAAATTTATTGGAATTGTAAGAAAATGTGATTATATATATCTGTGAAAAATGAAGGTAGATTGCAAGGTCATGTGACTACATTGTCTATATATCTCAAATTGACGTCATTAGTTGCAAGGACCAAATATTTTTGGTAAGATGTTGTTTTTGAATTTTGATAAAGCAATGCTGCAAACAATACTACTTAGTGGTAGTCCCATGGGTCATTCACTCATAATATAGTATAATTTCCCATGAAATAGCTACAATTTCATTATTAATCCAATTTAAAACTTCAATTGTGAATTCTTTTATATTGATTATAGTTATTTTGCTACAACACATCTTGTATGATGCTGATAGGGTGATTCCAAGGTACCAATCCATATAGCTCTTTTATGTCTAATGAAGCTAGCTTGTGGTATTTATTAACTTTAATGTTTTTTTAAGTCTCTTCACACATTTAAAAAATGATTTAATGAATAGATGCTGAATCCAAAATCTATCAACCAATTGGCTAATTTTCCTTGCAGTCTTGAAGTAATATGCCCCACTGAAATATATCATTAATCTCAGTTGTTGGCTTTCATTATGTAACTTGATATTAGTGAACATATAAGGTGGTATTACTGCAGAGGGATACATCCCAAGATACCTGTCTCACATCTATGCCTTGTTACATAATGCTTCTCAGAATAGTGGATACAAATTCATCTTTGCAATATTTCAAATTGTATGTGTCTATGTTTTTAAATTGCAACTTTGTGATCTGTGAGTTATTTTTACATTTAGAACTTAATAAAGCATTATTTCTGGAATAGACTATTGAAAACAAAGATAAGAATCAGGGAATACATTTTCTGGACATATATATCCAAAGAAAAGAGAATCTGGTGGACATTAAAATGAATGTGAAATCAATCCAAGTGAGAGGAGCCATCTATCTCAAGTCTAAAGTTCCATTTAAACACAAACTTGGAGAACTGAAAGTTTTTTTTACATAAAAACAAAAAGTTATGCAAGGTCGCGGTTGACAGAAAAATCAATATCGAGTCATAAGGATTTAATTGATATCGGATATAATTATAATACACTAATAAAAATGGTTGAAATTTTTTATAATAACATTAACAAAATTGTTGACAATAATAATCCATCTAAACAATGGGTAAACCTGCCTACATCCCTCATATGACAATGAATCTTCAAAAGATCTGTGCTGGCACATTCAGAATTAGATTCAGGTCACACACACACCATCACTCAACAACCTTTTAAACAACACAATAGACAGAATATATTTTGAACATATTCCCAGGTTGTATATAAATTTTCATGTTCTGCCTCATCCAGTACTTCTGTGTATTATGGTGAATCTCTTGCTAACAGATCAACAAGGATCACCTAATACATGTATTAATATTAAAAAACTAAGCTAAATCATAAATACTGATTATGAATTGATCTTTTTTGATCATGAGTTGGCTACTAGACACCCCTTTTCTCCCTCCAATGTAAGAACAGTTTATGCCAAGATAGGAAAAAATATATATAAGGGCTTGGGGTATTGCAAGGGATTCTTATTCCATCAATAGAAAAGATTCCTGCATCCCATTAATAAAAAATGGAATATCTAATTTACAATGTGAAACAAAAATTATATATATAATCTTTACGATTCTCCAAAACCACTGACTATCTCTGATAACAACTCAAGTATGATTAAAACTAATCTGCTCAACAAACTCTTTTCACACAATACTTTTGTTAAAGTAATTGACAAAGTCAAGCGTCGTTAGCAGAGAGGTCATCACAGCCGCCTTGCAAGCAAATAGTTGGTTGCAGACGGTTGTGGGTCGCATCCCGGCCGATGCTATGACATATGAAAAAAAAAAAAGTAATTGACGAAGATATTCCACAATAATTCATAGACTTTTGTATTTTTTTTCTTACAAAATGTAGCATTAAAAATATCTATAAGACTAGGTAATATGTCTTTTTGTTGTTTTATATAATCAAAAACGTTGGTGCCCTAGCAGTTAGTGTAGCTGCCTTCCAGGCAGCTGGCTCGGGTTCGCTTCCCAGTCAACTCTTGACATATATATATATATAATTTCAATCATTTTGAAACTAATACAGCCATATTACAAAAATTATCCATTAGTTATCAGAATTTCCATTTTTAAGCTTGCAAAGAGCTGTTTAAGTTTTATTGGGGTAAATCTACTCAAACCTAAATGAGTTGATTGTCTGGATGTATCATTAAAATCATCATCAATGTACCATAACACAATTTAATAGAATTATTTTTTACATCTCTATATTACGTTTAATGTATCAAGAAAATAATTTGAAAGTTTATTGCATTGATAGACGATAGTTACAACAAATACATTTTAAAGTACAGGAATTTAATTTCATGCAAAACCATTTCTTAGACAAAATAAGACGTTTCTGTACATAAGCCATACACTCAGAAATTCTGCTTACCAACTTACTTAAGACACAAAGAAGCATTAATTAATCATTTCCCCCTTCCTACGTTATTTTAATATAGGTTGTTTTTATTAATTTCATTATTCTCTTCACATACTCCCCATTTTGATTATAAAGATATAAACAAAGAATCATAACATCTCTATATTTTTTTATCTTAATTTTTTATTCTATTATTACTTATCCTCATTATCTTTCAACTTCCTACACTTCAAAAATAAATATCCGATACTTTTTTTTTATGTGTCAAAGCGTTGACCAGGAAGCGAACCCGGGCCAGCTGCTTGGAAGGCAGCTATGCTAACCACTAGGCCACCAATGCTTGACTAAATATAATACTTTATCTGCCATTTTTACATAAATAATCAAAAATTACCCCAGATTCACAACTACACCAAACTAGCCAAAGAAATAAATTCTAAAATACAACTAGTCGTTTCACTGCTACAAGCAGACTTCTCAAGTGTAAAGGACTAAAACATACCAAGTTTATACTTTTACCCACAATTCCACTTACACCTCACACAAACTCTTAATATTAAAATAACTTTTAAACAAGTTAATTGCTTCAGAAACATAAATTTTTAATAATAAAGATTTTTTAATTTCATTTCTTTTAAAAAAGACAACCTTAGCCTCATCAAAACTAATAGTGTAGCCTGTATCTTTTTTATGGATATATAAAGCAGAACTGAGATATTTATTTCTAATCTTACTTTTATGTAAGAAAATATATATTCGTCAGAGTAGTTTCAGTTTAAATGAAAGAATAAAAGTAAGATTAGAAATAAATTTCTCAGTTCTGCTTTATAGATCCATACAAGAGATATATGCCATACTATTAGTTTTGATGAGGTTAAGATTGTCTTCTTTAAAAGAAATGAAATTGAAAGAATTAACAAATCTTTATTATTAAACATTTATAATTCTGAAGCAATTAAATTGTTTAAAAAGTTCTTTTAATATTAAGAACATGTAGGATGCAAACCATCAGTTGTGTTTTAGAAATTATTTCTTTAGCTAGTCTGGTTTATTTGTAAATTTGAGTAATTTTTGATTATTTTATTGAGTAGTTTAACTATAGGCTTTTAATGTTTATATTTCTACATAAAGCACATCTACATCTAAATCTTTATTTTTATATTTTTTCTTACTATCTAAAGTTACTTCTCCGGTACCAAATAACAATAAATTCTCTATAGTGTTACCAGACATCTTTTCATGACATCTATTTTTTTTATTCATATTCTTTTTTGGCAGTTTATTTTTTCCCTCTAATTATTTATCTATTCGCTATTCTTATTCTTTATAATTTGCATGCTTGTAATACATTTTTTTCATTCTCATCAACTTTAATGAATTTATTACAAATTTATTATTATATTTTTCAAGTTCTTCAATATTCTCATATTCTTTTTTTTTCTTTTACAATGTAACAGTGTTTATTTTTTATTTATTTTTTAAGATAAATATTTAAATTTTTTCATAACCATCTTTTCCTTTCCTCAGTTAACTTCTTATTAAATTCACATTATTTTTGCTTTAATTATATTCAAGCTATTCTTTTATCTTATGAAACTTTTATATTTAACAGACTTTTCATAGTTTCTGAATGACTTTCTTCTTTCTTATATAATTTCTAAAATATTTTTTCTCCATTTTCTTTTATTAACTTGATTGCTTCTAAATAAATAAACTTAATTGAACTTTATAGTTTGTTTTTCATCTATTCCTATTAATATTCTTATATCTTCTCTTTTACTTTTTTGCATTCCTTCATATGTTCATATATGCTACTTTTATAAATCTCCACATATACACTCTATTGCAAATTTTTAAATATAATTCCTTTAATTTTCTAATAGTTTTGACTGTACTGTAGTCTTCATCAGAGCTCTGATCTCTGATCTGAAGAAGACTGAAGGAGAGTTGAAACTGTTAGAAAATTAAAGAAATTATATAAAAAAATTGCATTAAAGTGTATATGTGGAGATTTATAAAAGTAATATATATATATTCTTATTAACCATGCTACAAGTTTCAATATTTATTTTTTCAGATATTCTTAATTTTTTAGATCCTACTGCATTCTTTTTTTGTTCTCATCAAATATTTTACATTTTTTTATTTTTAGAAATTATTTTTTTTATCTATCTGCACATAATCAACTTTAGATTCTGCCTTAGACATGTAAACTCACCATTGTATACTTCACTTAAATTATTAATTGACAATTTATCTTTCTTGCAAATCCTTTTAATAAAGTTGTATTTTTATATTGGACTATTTCCATCATGTAATATGAGTATTGAATGTCTTTACAAAAATGTAACTTTTATTTAAATATTCCAAATACATTCAACTGTTAGTATTTAAATAAAAGTTAAATTTTTCTAAAGACATTCAATATTCATATTAGATGATGGAAATAGTCCAATATAAAAATACAACTAGAACACCATCATCACAAACCTTTGGGAAAACACCCTTTTAATAAAGGTTTATTTATTTTCTTTATTAATTTCACTAGTATAACTGTTCAATGTCATCTATAAACAATATTTTTACAATTATTATTTTTAAACATTTTACTTTCAGCCATCATTTTCACATTTCCTTCATTTCCAATAACTAAATGTATAATATCTCATACATTCATTTTAAAAATCCAATTTTAATCTAATTCACATATGTCCTTTACAATTTCTTTGAAAAATATTCTGTTTAATAATAATTTCTATATGTTCTAACTTTTTTTTTTGTTTTCATATTTTACTTTTTTCCTAATGCATTTTTAAATATTTGGTAATATTTCTCTCCTATGCTAATAAATTTAATCCTCTCCACTCAAATTCTCCTATTATTTATAGTGCTATTCAGTTGCAGGGATATAAAATCAAGTTTTATATCAGTACTCTTTACCTTTTTTAAACATTTTTTACATACAACTAATCTAATGCATCACATTTTCTATCCTTACATCATCTACAATTTTGTACTTTCTGTTCAAGTTATATATAATCAGAATTATTTATTTATTCTTATTCTATATTATTCACTTCTCTAATGTGATGTGATGTGATGCATTGTGACTTATTCTTATACAGAATCAGGAATCTCTCAGCAACTATGCCCAGAGAAACCTGTTAGTGACTTCCCTTTCCACTCCCTACACAAAGTTTCCCCATATTCTTCTCTATACTGTTCCATCCCATTTCCACAACCTAATCTTTGCCAACTCCATGGCCTTTATATATCTAAAACCCCTCTTATCTTTTCCCAAACACAACAGAAAAACCAATAAGTCACTTTCTGTATAATCACTTTGTTCATATTTATTCTCCCACAGCATCAATATTTGTACCCTTTCTGCTTTCAGGCATTTACATTCAATTAACAGATGCCTAATATTTTCTATGCCTTCCTTACGCAACTTGCAGACTAAATCACCCATATTTTTCCATTTATGTGTATATTCACTTGTTGCTAAAGATCCTGTTCGAGCCTTAAACAGTAAACTACTTTCCTTGCTATTATCATAAATTAACTCACACCCAATATTCTGTTTACTTCTATAAATATTTAAACTCTTTTTACTCTCCATACTAGCTCTCCATCTCTCCAACTCCCTATTCTTTATTAATGCATCTATTCTTCTATCCCATTCCTTAACACTATAACACTCAACAATTTTCCTAACACAATCATCCCACCTTTTGTATAAGTACACTGACATAAATTCTTTATCTAAATCTTCTGCATATCACATTACCTTTCACACCCATCTTGTTGCCTTGCCTGACCTTTATTCATAACCCAATTAAATACTATTTTGGTTATTCTTTTATTATCCATAAACTGCAATCTACCAGACATTTTTATTTTGCTTTTTGCATTTCTCATATAAAAACTTGACCATCACATTTCTCCTTGAATTGCCTCCTTTGCCATCCACACTTCTGCATCTAATGCATGTCTTCCTACTTCTCTTTGTACTTTTTCTAAGTAATCTAATACCCCTTTACTAACACATAATGCATCATTACCATATGTTAACCCTGCTACTGCCACTCCCTTCCATACAATTCTAGCTATATCATATTTATTATATGAGAACACTGTTAATTTCTTTATCAATCCCTTTCTTTTCTTTGCTTCATTTATCAATTTTTTCTCCCATTCATCCAAGCAATTTCTCTGATTACTTAAGATGATTCCCAAATAGTTATATCTATTCACCACACTTAACTTTATATCCCCCAATAAAAATTCTTTGTCTTCTCTTTCCCCAGTATTAATCATCATTACTTTTGATTTTTCTTCACTAAATTTAATCCCCATCTCTTTACCCACCTTTGTGCATGTCCTCAGCATAACTTCCATATCTTCCCTTCTTTCTGCACACAAAAAAACATCATCTGCAAATAAAAGACCTGACAATGTATATACTCCCTTGCCACCTATTAATGGTATCTCTACCCCTCTTCCTAGTCTTTCTATTGCTCTCTCCATTTCTCTCAAATACAACAAAAACAAAATAGGTGACATAGGGCATCCTTGCCTTAGTCCCACCCCATTTTTAACTTTAACTGATTCTATATTCCCTAATTGATATGTATAGTAATTATTTTCATATAATTTCTTAATAATATCCACTAAAGCTCCATCCATTCCCAAATTTACTAAACTTACCCATAATCTATTTCTATTTACTCTATCATATGCCTTCTCTATATCTATAAAAACCATATATAACTGTCTACCTGTATTCCTACTCATATCCATAAGTTGTGTAACTACAAATAAACTATCTCCTATATGCCTATCTGATCGAAAACCTCCTTGCATTTCTCCCACTATATTATTTTCTTCCATCCATTTTGCAACCCTTCCAGCCACCATATATGAGAAAACTTTATATAGCACTGTCATTACTGCTATTAGTCTATAATTGTTTAACTTTCTATGATCCTTACTCTTCCCTTTAAATAATAGCCTTACTCTTGTATTACTCCAACTACCCGGAAAATCTCTCTTCTGTACCATCTTATTAAAACATGATAATAGTTTTAATTTTGCCTTCTGCCCTAAATTCATTACCATCTCTGCTGCCCATCCATCCAAACCTCTTGCCTTTCCACCTTTCAATTTCTTACTTGCCTCATTCAGTTCATTTTCTGTAAATCGTATATTCCCATTACTATATGCTCTCATGTTTGCTATCACTCTGTCCTTCACATCTAACATCTTTTCTATATCCATTACATACTTGTTTAAGACTATCTCTAATTCTTCTCTAGAGCTACACTCTATTCCCTCATCATCTAGTAATACTAATTCTCTCTCCCCTACATTTCTTCTTTTAATGTATTTCCAAAATTTTTTACTCCCATCTCTTCCACTTTTATTAATATCTTCCAACAGTTTACTATTCAATTTCATTCTCTCTCTCTATAATTATCTATTTTAGCCAACTTCTTTTTTTTCTAAGTACTTTTCCCATTTAGTATTAACATCTTTTTCACTTTCTTTGTTCTTAATAGCACACTTATATTCTCTGCATGCTTCCCCCCTCTCTTTTACACTTTTACTAATTCTCATTTTCCTATTACTTTTATTCTTTTGAATATTCTCACCTAAAATTCTGTTTGCCACTTTTTCTATTTTACCACACCAGTCCTTATATTCACCCCCAACCAACTCTACCTTGGTTTCTTCAACTTTTATTTTATACTCTTCTAACTTATTCTTATCTTTCCATCCACATCTTATCACTATCTTTTCTACTTTTATTACTATTTTTTATCATATTACTAATCATTTCTATTATAAAGAAGTTATCATCACTATTACATACTCTCTCTTCATTATCGAACACCTTAATTATTCTAATTAAAAACAAGAATAAACTGCGCCATTTGAAGAATTCGATTTAAAAAAGTCGTCGTGTATATTTGAAAATAGAAGAATAAATGATAATCTTAATTTTTTTTTTAAAAAAACCTCCCTCCTCAAGCGTATGCAGATAAATAAAATAATCAAATTCAAATAAATAACTTAGCTATTTACGCGTTATTAAATAATTTCCCATCAAAATATACAATATTTTTATATTAACTAAAATTATTTGACAGTTTAATTCTAAAGTAAAACATTTGCTATATTTACTTTCTATTCTCGTTTTCTTAACTAATAAATATTTTGTGGTTTTGACACAATCTGTGTGGGATTAAGATATTAACGTGAAGGCTTTTTTTTATAGAGTAACATCACTAGCTTTAAAAAATATTTTCTTTGTATTGTTTATCTAGCAAATTGTTTCTTGGAATTCTATTGATTTTTGTTCTTACATCACTATGTCGTATTTAGTTTCATTTAAAGCAATAAGGTCTTCACATTTACCATATATATATATATATTACATTTGAAACTGAATCATACAAAATAAAAAGAGTAAATGTCGTCTAGCAAAAATTCAACGTTTCATTTTTTCTTGAATTCATCATGGATGTAAATTGAATACTCTTAATCATAGTATAAGACATTGCTACGCTGTATGGATATAACAAGATTATAGGCATTCACAATAATTTTGTTTTTAATATTTACATAGTTTAAATATCCAAAAAAGTAGTTTTAATTACAATCTTTTTAATAGAAATTAACAATGAGACATGAATCTTTACTTATATCTTACAGTTATTTAACATACTGTGGTTATTGCATATTCTTGCTGAATGAAGTAGCTAGTTGACATTAGAGACAGCCAAATGTTATGAATTTAGAAAAATATTGTATACTATTAAAGGCATATCATTATGGCTCATTATCTGTTTTTAAAGAATTCTGTTCTATTATCAAAAATAAAATGACATCTAATGAACTAAATCACTTTTAAAACGTTAATAAAATATATGCTACGGTATGGAGTGTTTTACATCTGTGACTACAATATATGGTTATTATGTCATTTAAAACATTTTATATTTTCTAATCGAATGATAAACTAAAGTTAATGAAACAAATGTGAAGTAGGGAAAATATTTTGTCTAGAAATTTTAACTGATTGCTATATATATATAATAAGTATCAAATGGATCCCAGCTCAGAAATTCAAAAGATGTTTGAAGCAGTAGAAGTGACAGCACTAGCTTACAGTATATAGGTTTTAGCTCTAGATTCTGTTATTCTACATCTGCATCAAAATATATAGTGAAAAGTAATATAATAATTTATTTCTTGGAAGTTCATAAGAAATAACAGAATTGGGCCAAGATTTATAAACTTTGATTGCTAGGTAATGCTATTCTACCTACCACTATGCCAAATTACATAGAACATTTATATACTTTATGTAATGATGTGGTGTGATGTGATGTACTGTAGCTTCTTCTTAAATGAAGTCAAAAATATCTAAGCAATTATGCCCAGATAAACCTGTTAGCCACTTTATTTTCCATTCCCCAAACTCTCCATACAGTAATGCCCTCCAGTGCAAGATACAATAATCAATTAGTGCCAGAATATTTGTGCATAAAATCCATTGGTTATTGTGGTTTGCACTGGGTGGCACTACTGTATGAAATGTGAGTTAATATATGATAATAGTAAGGAAAGTAGTTTATTATTTAAGGCACGAACGGGATCTTTAGCTACAAGAGAATATACATATAAATGGAAAAAAATGGGTGATTTATTTTGTAAATTATGTAAGGAATGAATAGAAAATATTAGGCATTTGTTTATTGAATGTAAATGCTTGAAAACAGAAAGGGTACATATAATGAAGTTATGGAAGAATAAATATGAAAAAAGTGATTATACAGAAAGTGAATTATTGTTTTTTATGCTGAGTTTGGGAAATGATAAAGGGAAGAGTTGACAAAGATTATGTCATGGAAATGGGATGGAGTGGAATATGGGAAAATTTAGAGTGGGGAATGGAAAATAAAGTGGCCAACAGGTTTATCTGGGCATATTTGCTGAGATATTCTTGACTTCGTTTAAAGGGAAGCCACAATATATCACATCACATCATATCACATCACATTATTGTTGAAAATAGTTTGTGTAAGCATAAAAAATAGTTGTTATATGATAATGGCATTTATACTTATTATATTATTAAATAGTCCTTTTCTTTTTGTTAATATTGCATTTTGTTCAAAGTTAATTAAAACAACTGTTTACAATTATTTTTCCCTATGTTTAACTGTTATAAATAATGTCAATGGTTCAATGAGTTAATAGTAACTAACAATGTGCATTTTTACATACAGGTCTCTGAAAAAGACTGCTAAGTAATTGAAGTAACATCATTCATCATCATCATCAACCATAATCAATCCACTGCAGGATGATGGTCTCTCCAAGTTCAATCTATCTTCTCCGATCTTTAGCTTCTCTTCTCCACATCAAGCCTGCTCACTTTCTTATTTCATCCATCCATCTCACATGTGATATCTTTCTAGTTCTTTTACAATCTCTTGGAATTCAGTTTAAGATTTCAATTGTCCATCTATTATCTTCTCTTCTAGCAATATGTCCAGCCCAACTCCACTTCAGTCTTTTAATTTTTTCAATGAGGTCAATAACACCTGTATGTAACATCATTATTATAAGTTAAACTTAAGAAAAAAATCCAATTTAAAAAAAAAAAATTTACACAATGTTTTATGAGAAAGCATATGAATATACTTCATCATCATCATCATTGTAAATCATTATTGATTCACTGCAAGATGTCTCCAAGTTCAATCCATCTTCTCTGCTCCCTAGCGTCTAGGAAGTACTTGATGAAAGTTATATTCAGAAAATATTAGATTAAATGAGTGATTTTTTCACTCAGCAATCCTGTTATACAAAATGCTATACAGATAAAACAGTTACATGTGGGTGTTTAAATTTTGGAAACAGTTACATGTGGGTGTTTAAATTTTGGATAGAGGAATCCATGTTTTGAAATAAAAAGTTATATAAAAAAATCAGATAAAATAATTTTAACAAACCTATAAATAAATTATGATTTATCAAATATGTAATGCTGATAACATAAATCTATTTATTGGATAACAAATCCAACATTATTACAATAATTCACTAGTCAAATTCCCAATGAATCATTTAATTAAACTTGCAAATATAACCACTTTCTTGTATCAATGGTGTATATCCATTTAATAAATAGATTGACATTGGTACAAGAATGTTCTTATCATTTGAAAGTTTGTTTAAATGATTCTTTGGAAATCTGATTTGTGAATTGTCAGTAGCATTTTTGGACTTAGTTGTTCCATGTACTAGGTGCAGTGCTCTCAGATCCAAGGTTCCTCACTGATGAAGGCTATAAGCCAGAAACTAGTCTAGGGATATTGGATGAGTAGGCACTAGATGGGGATTTTATGCACAAGCTTTCTGGCATCCATTGCTTACTCTAGCTTGCTGTGTGTGGTAATATATATAGTGAGTTTTGCCTGTTTTAACAACAGATATACACAAGCATAAGAGGAGGTGGTCATGTGATGTTTATTGTGTTACAAACACTTGACTAATATTTTTTATATATTTCTTTTTAATTTTTAGCAATAATATATATTTTTTTATTTCATGATATTTAGGTGACAATTACTCCTGGTATAATCAATACCTTGATATGTAACCTCTTTTTAAGTAGTATTTTTTTTATTAAATTTCTATTTTTGCACTGATAATACGTTTTATGTTTTGTAATATCTTCAAGAGAAAAAAATTATTTCATTGCCAGACTGGATTGACAAATATTAATTGTGAACAATTTTTTGGAGTTCCAATATAAAATTTTAAACTATTAAAACAGTCCATTTACTTACTTACTCATTAAAGAAAAGTTTAACTTTTGTTGATCAGTATGGACGTTTACATAAATTAATATTTTTCACTTTTAGTAGTGAGAGGGAAATTGAATATTGAACATCTTATATATTTTTACATATTTGTGAGCTTTTCTTTAATTTGTATGAATTAAAAAAAATCAAGAACATCTTCTTGGTTCTAGATTTATGGTAAGACTGTAAGAATACTACATTCAAAAGATAATCTAAGGAATATTTGTAATATTTTGAATGCAGCATATAAAGTCCTATAGTAATACATTATATTATGCCCACCATACATATCGATTGTTAAATATTTTTAGAAACTTATTTATACTTTCTATGTTAATAATAACACACAGGTTACTATAGAACACAATGTTTCAAATATTGCTGTTCTCTCTTTTAAAGCAGTAACATTTAGTGAATATTAAATTTAAGGTGATGCTCTAACTAATTAGACTATGAATCCATTAAACAACACATGATCATCATTTCTTATGCTTGCTCATAACTGTTATTAAAGAGGCAAAACTCTTCATACATTAGTGCCACTCAGTGCAAACCAGAGTAATCAATGGATGCCAGAGGGCTTGTGCATAGAATCTCTATCTAGTTCCTACTCATCCAATATTCTAAGATTTAGGTGCAGTGCTCTCAGAACCAAGGCTCCTTATGGATGAAGGATACAAGCCAGAAATTAATCTGGGAATTTTGGACGAGTAGGCACTAGATAGGGATTTTATGTACAAGCCTTCTGGCATCCATTGATTACTCTGGATTGCACTGAGTGGTACTACTGTATGGAGAGTTTTGTCTATTTTAATCAATTAGGCTATTCTTCCAAATGCTAGAGCTTACTCACAAATCAATTCCCACATTAGATTGTCATTGATCAAAGCAGCACTGAAGAAAGGAGAAGAATGATATTACTTAAAACATTGTATTCTATACAATTTTTGTATCATTACAAATAGTTGAATGTATGTGGAAAAGTATAAATAAAATTTGAATCTTTTTAAAACACTTAACAATTTAAGTAAATGGTAGAAGTCCAATATCATCGCAAAGTCTATACAAACATATAATAATTAATGTTAAAAACATCAAGTCCATAATCACCTAATGATTTTCAGTAATTTCCATCTTGAATAGTTATCAGTTTAAGGTCACGAATTTGGGTAATTTTTGTATATTAGTTCGATAGGAAGAGAGGATTGCTGTTGTGCAATTTAGCCTCCATGTGCCATTGCACTTAACAAGTTAAAATATAGGAGTCTTTTACCATAGAGATATTTCTTGTAGTTAAAGCATCTTATATAGTGAGACATAGACCCTTATGATTGTAACATAAGAGTGCTAGAAATTTTATTTAAAACATCAAAAAATATTTTTAAAACTAATCTAGCAATATTATAAGATTATTTAATATCATTCATTGAGTAATGAAAACAAATATATATTCAATACATTCAGACAAATATTATATGATCTCTTGGGTAACTAACTTTATGCTTATATTTTATAAATTCTTCTCCATTGATCATGAATAGAATTATAATATTATGCAATTTTTATGTTAAGTGAATCACTATTTCATTGCTAATAATGCTACACAAAATTCATGCAACATGAATATTGTGTTATGTGATAATTCACTACACACATATATATATATGTATTGAATTATATTTTTTCATGGATTTTTAGATTAATAAAGAATGGAAATTAAGAAATTATACCCATATAAACAGATAACATTGATTTTTGAGATTGCCAGGAAACCATCAATTACTACTAATTGTCAATCCTGAGACTAAACAAGTTTTCTCCATTAACCTACAATAGCTTTTTTAGGTTGTTTTATAATAGTGTGTTGAAATCGCCTGAGGGGGTTATTTCTATCGCACAGCAATATGCCGTTTAGGTGGCCATCTCCACTATCGAACATTCTATTTCTAATGCGTAAGCATAGAAATAGCCCGTTTGTATGTGGTGGCTGTAGTGTATTTTTATGCTAATGCACAAGTTTATTAATCTGGCAGCAGAATATCGTGTCAGCTTACAGCTCAGATTTGTGTTACGCATTTTTGATGTACGATCAAATTTTACTTTTGGGTACAGTATTGTGTGACGGTGGCTGGAATTACGAATGTCAAAACTATTTTAATATTCATTAATACCTTCTCCCCCTCTATCTCCCATGTTTTATGAAAGTCTACTAACAATTATGAGCATTGTTTCATGCTTCCATAGCCCACATTTCCTGCTCAATAAATTTGGCAAGTGCAGGTGCAAACGCAATTTCCATCAGATCACACTCCAAGTCATGTTTTTGCAAGAACAACTGTGAGCTTCATAAAATGTCTGAACTAAAGTTTCCGAAGATCAAAGTTTGGGAATTGCCTTTTTGGGATTTGTCTTGCTCCCAAATTGACGCCAACACCTTTCTATAGTAAAAGTATGGAGTAGTGGCATATGTGAAGAAGTGTGCATGTGGAGAAGAGATGACATTATACCATTGTGGAAGCTACCACTTCAAATGCAAGGTCAGTTTGTGCGAACATCAGTGTTTGATTCACCAAGGGACATGGCTAGAGGGATCATGTCTCAATTTCATGATGATAGTACATCTCCTGTACTATTGGAGCCATAAGGAGCTGACAGTGTCGAGGACTGTCTCTGACTTGAACCTGTCTCCAGGCTCCCTTGTGCACTGGACCAATGGACTCCACAAGCTCTGTTGTGAGAGCTTAATGTCTCAGCCATGCTGTCAAATCGGTGGTCCAGGCTCAAATGTTGAAGTTGACAAGACCTTGTTTAGCTGGCAAAAGATCCACCAGGGTTGGGTTCTTCCACTGCAGTGGATCTTCAGCAGAGTGTGCCATGAGACCAGTGATTGCTTCATTGTGGCTGTTCCCTGTTGATCTGCAGCCACCCTTCTTCAGTCGATTCGGGAAAATGTCAAAGCTGGATCAACTATTTTTTCTGACTGCTGGAAGGGTTATCAAACCAAAGAGCTTAAAGCTGCAGGTTTCAAACACCTGAAAGTAAACCACAGGTACAACTTTATGAATCCCAGCACAGGCACATGCACACACAGAACATTGAGTGCCTGTGGGGTCTGTTGAGATGGTGCAACAAGAAACAGCATGGCACAGCCAGACGCTCGCTGGATACCTAACTGGCTGAGTTTATGTGGCACCGTGTGCACAAGGGGGAAGACATCGCTTCAAGGCCCTATTATTAGAGCTTTGAGTTGTTCCTGAATAGCCAAATAAGTTTGTTTGGTTAATTGTTATATATTTGACTGTTTAATGTAAATAAAGTTTTGTTGTTTTTGTAATGTAAAAAAAGTTATTCAACCTTCATTAATTAACTTGTGTAATTGGCCTTATTGTCTCAGTATTTACTATTTATCAATACAATGTATGATTTAGGGCAATGGTAAAGCAACACACTGTACAGCCGAAAATTCCTGGAATATATCTTAGGCTGGTATTTAATGGGTTTGAGCATGACATAATCATCCAAGCAACTACCATTCAATTATTTTCACATTAGACAGTTAAAAAGTAGTAGAATTTATCTAGTCATATAGTCTTAAAATTTTGAGTAAGTATCTTATCACTCATTACACGATCACCATTTCTTATGCTTGCTTATAACTGTTATTAAAACAGGCAAAACTCACTATACGTATTGTCACTCACAGCAAGCTAGAGTAATCAATGGATGCCAGAAGGCTTGTGCATAAAATTCCCATCTAGTGCCTACTCATCCAATATCCCCAAACTAGTTTCTGGCTTGTGGCCTTCATCAGTGAGGAGCCTTGGATCTGAGAGCACTGCACCTAGATCTTAGGATCTAATGCAATCCTCCAGCAGCCACATTTTATCTCTACTTAACTACAAACTATGAGTCTTAAATTGAAAACACCTTAATATTTTCAATCCAGGCTCATTAGCCTATATAGTCATATAGGTCTGAACTCAGTTTAGTACCTATACATGTTGGTGTCTTTGATTCTTTAATAACCATAGCTCTAGCTTGCTGTGATTGGCAATATGTATAGTGAGTTAGTGATTGTGTGAGGTTTGTTGGCTTAAGGCCAGTCATGCCTAATAGGATGGTTATTAAAGAACCAAAATGTATAGGTACTGAACTGAGGTCAGACCTATATGACTATATAGGCTAATGAGTTTGGATTGAAAATATTAAGGTGTTTTCAATTTAAATCTCATAGTTTTGTAGTTAAGTAGAGATAAAAGGTGGCTGCTGAAGGGTTGCATTAGATCCTAAGATTTAGGTGCAGTGCTCTCAGATCCAAGGCTTCTCACTGATGAAGGCCACAGTCAGAAACTGATCTGGGGATATTGAATGAGCAGGCACTAAGATGGGGATTTTATGCACGTCTTCTGGCATCCATTGATTACTCTAGCTTGCTGTGAGTTTTGCCTGTTTTAATATCTTATCATTCTTAATTGAACACAAACAAATGATTTTATTTTAAGACTACTTTTAGTACCATAAAGTAAATAATTGTGGCTATTAGGTCTTAAGTGATTAAGTTTTTTGAGTTATTATTTAAAGAATAAGAAAAGTACTTGAATGGCCAATATATTAAATTCAATTCAATTTATTAAAGCATGTAACATCAGACTAGTAACAATCCAATTATCATACAGCTTTTACAAACCAAGAATTAGTTTACATTGTTTTAAAAAATCATGACAATTCAAAATAAATATATCAACATTCAAAAATATATTGTTATATAACATGGGTACTCTAATCATAGCATAATATTTTTTAATATAAAATAAATTACTATCCCTAGTTATATTAGGAAATCTATAATATATATTATGAACAAATTCCAAACATCAAATTCACATAAAACAATTTTTCTTAAAGATATTACATCATTCAAAATTCTTCTTTTCATAAGATATGTTGAAAGTCCTGACAAAAGTTTTTTTTCCCCCTCAATTTACTCAGTTAAGAATTGATCCAGAAAAATTTGAGTGTAATAATTTATTACTGCATTAAATTGTACAAGACAATTTTTATTTATTGAATTTTTTAAATAGTTTTGATGTCTTTCTATTATTTCTGGAAAAAAAAATCCTATTTGATTGTCACTACACTGACCTAGTAGCTAAGTGACTTTGTATTATGAAGTTTCATCAGATTTATAATTGCAAGTTGTGATTTACTACTGGAAGATAATCCTGAGATTCATTTGAGTCAATCAGACTTGATAAAAATCTTATTTTTTTTTTATAATAGTAAGAGTTATTCTTTTTTTATGTTGTTTTAATTATTATAATTAATATCTTTAATAAAATAAAATAGAAGATCCAAGCGCTTTATGGGTAGTTGTAAATTATTCACTGTACAGCGTGTGGTGGCACTGTTTCTGTGTAAAAACACAGAATAATACCACTTTTGTGGCCGAATCTATGGCTAATACACGACTGCAATCATATTAGCCACTTACAATAGATGTAGCGGTTCTAAACACGGCCAATTCTTCCATGTCCTAACCCTAGGTCTACTAACAACACTATGATTGTATAGTTTGCCATTTCATTGTGGCTTTAACTCCTATGCATATTGACAAAATTTGTATTGTCACTCGAATTTACAAAATACAATATATTTGATAAAAAATCTAGAGGCCCGGTAATGTTATATTGCTATGGTTTTAAATAAAAACAGCACCACCACACACTGTACAGTGAATAATTTACAACTACCGTATTTTGCAACCATACTTATGACCTATGATTTGACTTTTGTCTAGATAAACTATGAATAAATAGAGAATGTTTTTTTATCATGTATATGGCCCAAATCAACCTACTAAGCCATCCAATGTAGGTCAGAAATGGGTATATAGCTAATCCTAGCTATTGGGTAAATATTAAAGCTAATTTGATTTGATCAAATAAATACTGCTTAAACTAGCCATTTAATTTTAGTTGATAAATAGTTATTTAGCTATTCTTAGCCAGAGAGGTCCCAGATTAATCTGATTTGGTTAGGTAATATGTGGGTTTTTATTACTCATGAGTTAGATGCTATACTCCTGTTTGATATTCATCAGTTTATTTTCAAAAAAATATATCCAATGTAGAAAATGAACATTTATCTAAAAAAATTAAATGTTGGTGGAATTAATGAAATTAATATAAGGGTAATGAGAAAAATCTGTGCACTGGATATGTCAATCTTGAGACTATATTTTATTGATAATCATATTGAATTTATTAAAGTTATTGATGATATTTAAAACATTTTGTTTTAAATTTTATAATCATTCAAAAGGGGATGAGTAAGTCATTTTAACACTAAACAGCAAATCATGACATCATCGTTTATAGATTAACAATTTCCAAAAGAGGAATATTTACAAGCATTATTAAAATACGTATATATTTTTAGTGTGATTTTATTTTATTTTTTTATTGAATGAACAACCAATGTAAAACATCATAAAAATGCAAATCACATCGGCATTTTGTGTTTCAACTAAACCAGTCTTTTTAAGCGGACTTGATTATTTAATCTCATCCAATGCATAATTAGTATTATTTTATTTATATCTAGATCAATTATAGCCAATTCAAACTGACACTTTCAAATATTTATAAATCTTTAAAGTCAGGATGAAAGAATAAATTAAATAAAAAATGCAATGACTAAGCAGACTTTTGGGAAAAGAAAAAAAAATACAAAAGAGAACATTATCTTTTTTGGATTTGGAGAGCAGTTTTAATTTCATTGCATTCCTTTATATTAGAAGGTAGACAATTATACAGATCAAACTCTGTCTATTGTATTTCATTATTGCTTTCTATTAAAAGTTTAAGTAATCAAGAATATTAGATGGTAGTACTAATAGAAATCCATACCCAGTATATCCTATTCATGTTCCCACATTAGTTTCCAGCTTGTGGATCTTGTCAGAGAAAAGTTTAGATCTAGTCAGAATCTAGTCTGGGGATATGAGGAGAATAGCAATGTATAATGTGATTAGAATTCCTATGCAATATCTCTTGATTATTCAAGTTTACAATAGATGGCAGCACTATAGTAAAATATATAGAGTTTGTTTCTGAAAAACATTGTATAAGTGATGTCTTGTGATGATTTTGGTATTTGTAAATATTAAAATCCTGAGGCAACCATCATGATTTTATATTCAAACAATCATATTGTCACAAATATTGTGCCAATAGTTTTATTTTGGATCACAATATGAAAAAAATCAGTCTATTTCTCTTGATAAGTCCAAAATATTGTACTTTTATTTTTCTTTATAGTCTGCAATAATTACTATGCTGTATATATATAAAATCCAATATATATTCTGTATTAATATTAAAACCAGCTTTTGATACATTTTTATTCTTGATCCAACTTTCAATATTACATATTGAAGCCATATATCTACATTGCTGTATTGGAAATAATATTTGGTAGTATGCTCCTGACATTTGGATGATTTAATTATTGGGGATATGATATTTAACTTTCCTATATATGTTTTTATAGTAATAATTTTCAGATATTTTAAACATAATTTTAATATTTGAAATATATTATAATTTACAAATGTTTGTAAAAGAGAAAGAGAGAAAGCTATAGACTCAACTAAATAATTTCTTTTGTTCTGTCTCTTCAGTAAATTTTATCTAACTACCAGCTTATTTTGGTTTTGAAAGTACAATAAGAAAATAAATTTTCTCTTTAGTAAATTATTTGCTAATTTTTAATTTAACTTTTAAGAGATAAATCAGATGATTTTTTTATGTTTAATAATATTTTTAAAAGAAAAAACAACATGATTTTAACATTGTATTAAAATTTTACTTTAATCAATGAGTTGCCTTTTTTTTATTCTTTATATCTCTCCAAGGGGGAAGTCGATGTAATTAACTCATTATCTTGCTTTCTTTTGTTGTGGAAATTTTTTTTAATTAAAAAGGAATGTCAAAAACTATGATTCTAATTTAAGTTTTGATATGTTTTCCAATGCCAATGTTGAAGGAGAGAAATAGCTATGCATTTGGTTTTATCAAAATTGATCTAATTGGTTAGTATTAAATTTTGTCATGCAGGAGATAGGATTGTTATTAGTTGAAAGATATTTGTTCCAAAATTAGGGGTGTGGGTTAATCAGAAGACAAAATGTTTTCCTGAAGGTTTGTGATAATGGTGTTTTAGTTGTATTTATATATTGGACTATATCCATCATCTAATATAAGTATTGCATATCTTTAGAAAAAAATTAACTTTTATTTAAATATTCCAAGTAGAGCCAGCTGTTAGTAATAGCACCAGGTTAGTATATGCACAATGTTTTGACAGATATTATTCTCCCCTCTTCTTCAGGTGTTGATAGCCTGACCCCAGTGGCAGTACTAGCATGGGAATCAAATTTGAGCTCTTAGATTCTTGAGTATTGATTAAGTTAACACTCTAATTAACTGTACCATCTTGCAAAGACCTAAATCTAGGTCATCTGCTGAAGTAGACAGTAATAGACATTCTAACCAAGCTGTTGAAGAGAGCAGTCATTTCCTACTCATCAACTAAAGGAGGAAGTAGATCCAGAAGCTCAACTGTTTAAAAATGTTCTACAATAAAAACCACATGTTAATTTTAGATAAAAGCTAAACATCTAGCTACATGTAATCTGCCTCACTAAAAAAATATTTAAGAGGAAAAATGCCCCTGAAGTAATCAACAAAACTTTTTTCTTTAACCAAGAACATGAGTGTTTCTATGTGTTAGCCTGAGCTGGAATAAAAATATTATAAAGGAAAAAGGATAAATTCTTGCAGTATATGTTAGCCTAAAATATCCTATTGCAAAATGAAGAAAAGAGGAAATAACTGTGTACATTAATAGGAATTAAGAAGCCTTCAAGAAAAATATCTACCTGGAAAACATTAAATTATAAATGCAAAGAAGAACTTCAAAGAAAATTAAAACCATGGTATAAAGTATTTTTTTATTTTAATGCGCACATTAAATTTAAATTTATAAAGGAGTTTTAAAATTAAATAAAAATTGATATTAATAATTTGATTAGTAGTTTTTTTAAATTGGACACTTTCATGAATTATAAAAAAGGTTTTTTAAGTAAATTAATTTTTAAAAAATTTGACATTTTTTTGTTTTACATTTTCCCCCTCTCTCCAAATTATATACAAAAGGAATAAGCTAATTTAAATTGCTCTTATCTCAATTGAAAAGCTGTTATCAACTTTTGTTATTTAAAGAAGTAACCTAATGAAAGCAAATGTTAATTAATTTAAGGAATACAAATTGACTGGTTAATTATGAATAAATTTGAATTATCATATTATCATGCCATTTTTTAAATTATTAATCAGTTAGTTTATTAAACAATTGTTTATAAAAATATTCTAATGTTTAAGTCTTTCTTCTTCCAGCTATCTGTTACATGAATTGGCAGTGCATGAACTTGATTTTATACAGCTTAGTTTCAAATTAACCCAGTATAGTTATTTAAAAGTAAATTAGAATAAGATGTTATATTTATTTATCTCTTGCTCACAATAACAGTTCATAGAGTTTGCTTCCTGAGCTAGTTCAGAGCATAATGGTGAATTATATGGATGTAAGAGTTTATGTTGGTATTTGGACATCTGGATGGTAATCTGGGTGGTGCAAAGGTATTCTTTAAAGCCCATTCACAGCATTTTTCTTATTAAAAATTTAGTTTAGAGTAGACCTGTAACTTCATAGTAACTTATGAACAGAGCATTGATGATGATCAGCAGGTGTCAGTATCCAAGCATTATATTTTATTGAGTTATGGATTAGCATTTAGGTATGTGTATCCAAATAAGATGACTGTTAATTGTTGTTAATGATTGCTGATTAGTTTTGATTTAATTATTCTTCTGTAATGCTCAAGATTCACCATTAGGACTTTGTTTATGTTGATTTCCTGCTCTTATTAACTATATTCTTTTTATATTTAATTTAATTAGTTATTTTATGGAAATGATGCTGATGTTTTATCATCTCCCCATATGTATATCCCTAATTTTCCATATTGATTTTTTAAATTTTTATCAGCTCACTCCATAATATCACGAATATTTATCTTCCTGTGCATAAATTCAGTTATTTTTCTCTCACTATGAAAATAATCATGAGAAATATAAGATACTAAAAAAAAAAATTCTAAAGAAATGACAGAACAAAAAAAAAATAAAAAGATCTCAGATAAAAAGATAATAAGATTTTGAATAACTTACATAATGTTGATGACAATATATCCAGTAATGATTGACAATTACATGAAAAAATATATCACTGTATTTATGTGATGAAAGTATTTTTAAATTTAATTATTTTTTTTTCAATTCATAGTTTCTCCAAATCAGTTCAACCAACTTTCTTAAGAAACAAAAAATTGTCAAACAATAAAATTATAGAAAGGTATGTGTGATGGCCTTTAAAAGCAAGAAATAAATATAATAAGCTATTAGTCAACTTCTTAAATACATTCAATATATACATTATTTTTAAGTTTTATTTCAGTACAGATGATTGTTTCTATTTTGTAATCTCTTTTACTTGTAAAATTTATATAGTTGCTATTACTTCTTAACATTCTATTACCATTTTCACTTTTTTCTAGCAAGAATAAATGAGTTTTTGGGAATTAAGTATTATAAAATATATTTTATATCTTCAGGTAATATATGGTCTTCATAAACTAGTAATTGTGTGGTATTTTGATTATTTCATAGTATGAGAATCTCTTTAATAGATCATCAATAAGGTCACATTGATGTAAAGAGATTTTTAATTTCCAACTATATTATTGTACAACTTCTGTAGCATTACACAATCAATATTTTATCTTCTCTTAATTATTTAAAATATTTATCATACATCCTTTACAGTTGAAATTCTTTTCAAGAATCACTTTTTAGTATAATTCAAGATACAGTATTTGCAAAATTTGAAATGTTCAGTTTAGAAAAAATGACAAATATTTCATAAATCTTTTTTTTAAAAACTGATTTCATATCACACAAACTTTATAATTAAACATATTTTGTGACATAGATACATTTATATTCAATAAAAATAATATTTGTATAATCATATAGTCAGAAGATCATATGATGCTTGAGCAGCAAAGTGACAATAAAAACAAAACTGATATATATTCAGTATTCTGCAGCTAAAAAATGATATAAAACATTTTATTCTCTTCTATTACTGCATGCAAACATATATGGTATATTTATTTTATATAATAATTAATGGCAAGGATTATATGTTAACAGTTGCAGTATAAAAAAGAAACAAGCAAGTTGAATTCAAACCTGTTTGCAGGTAATTGCACAATAAAGCAAATTTCCATTTTTTTTTTTTTTTTGTGTTTCTACTAGCTCAAAATCTTTTTACATCACACCTGCTGATATAAAAAAGTTTCAAATAATCCTATCTCTGTATATGTATACTTCACAAACAATTTTTATGTATCAAGCAAGCTAAAGGCAGAAACTCTCTATACCTACGTTAACACTTTGATAATTATAGGTAGCATAAATGTGATCTGTTTGATTTTAAAGCTTGAATTTATTCACAATCAAACACATATATCTATTATAATTAACCACTTAATACCTCTGGTCCACAAATTTTACATAATATAGATAGCTTTTGTTCGCCTTAATCTATGCAGATAGGAATATGTATATGTTGCAATTAGCGGTAAATAAATAGAATACTACTTAGCTAAGAAGATTTTAAGATCATTTGTACGAATCTCTACTTTTCATTCCTCAGCTTTATATAAGTAAAATAAAACAAAATTAAAACTTAGCAAGAGCATAAAATTAAAACTTCCTAGTTTAAAATTATTTATTAAAACTACTGCTGACTGTGTAGGTGGCATTATGCAATATTTAAATAAAGGACAAAAAAGTTTCTCTTAAATTATATATTGTTATGAATTACCACAATAAAAAACTAAATATTTAAAAATATATAATTATGCAAATATATACGTAAAATGTATAACTTAACATTGTTAAATATAAAATTTAAAGTAATAGTATTTTATAAATTAAATTAAAAATAAAAATTTTCTCATTAATGTTTTTAAAAAGTTATTTATACTCTGTATAGTATATACAAATTAAAATAACCGTTAAAAATGAAAATTATAAAAATAATAAAATATTTTAGCTAATAATTCAGTTTTCAGAATAAGAAAGATGTCATAAATATATATAAGCATCATACATATATAAGCAAATTATCACATTTTCTTCATCATAGTTCTGTTTTCAATAACCTATTATTAAAAGTTAAATAAATTTTTATTCAAGTATATTTAATATTATTATATAGCGTAAGCTTGTGGTTAAGACCTGTAGAGGTCTCTGTATTCGTATTTTTCAGACGCTTATTCCTGAGGTTACAGCCTTAGTAAACATTACTTAATTAATAATGTACGTTTAAAATAAATTTATAATTATAATTTATTTTTGTTTTTCTAGAACTTAACGTTCTTTAAATTCGAAAGTTGAAAGAGTGAAAACGAAAGTTAGTTAAGTTTTAAAAATATAAGTTCATTACGAATGTGCAGAAAGGTGAGACATTTAAATAATAGAGCTTATCTATAACTTTGAAAATAATATTATAAATATATTTGAACTTTATTAAATTTAAAGTCCATATCTAATCTAATAAAAAGTGATTGATAATCATTTATGTAATTATTGAGAATGGAACATATAACTTATTTATTTCATTTTTTTTTTATTAGTTTGTAGTAACTTCTTTTAAAACTGTTACGTCCATTTGAATATCAAGTAAAATACAGTTGACTATTAAAATATAATAACACAATTAAATAAAATTATTAAGTTTAATATTTTCCATTTAGAGCTCGTTGTTTATATATATAATTCTTTTCTTTACTTAAAAAATGATTTCTGTTTTGCTTTTGACAATGTAATTTTTTTATTTAGTTATGTAATTAATATAGCACAGAAATCGTATGTAACTAAAGAGAAAGGATTTTCACCTTTAATATATGTGCAGTACCGATCTTATAATAGCTCAATGAATATCATGTTGAGTATTGAAGATACTCTCAAACTCGGATATCGTGTTGAGTACTGAAGATACTCTCAAACCCAAACACAAGATAGAGACTTTTGAAAAGATCTTATCTCTAAATTTACATTCTATTTATATAAGTCAATTCAAAGTGTCTTAGTTTGAGAGAATAAAGATATTTCTTTATTCATTTTTACATCCATTACATATTACATCCATTACATTCACATATTAACGTTTGTGAAAATTTTCACTTTACAATGTGTTAATATTACAAATTCTTAGATGGCAATTCACTATGATTGTCATTGTAGCGAATTATCATTTACTGTACATAGATGTTTGGGAGGAAAAAATCCAATTGATATTCTTAGAAAATACATTTTTATTAATATATTTCAACCCATTGTTTGGGAAGACATAAAAAATCATATTATTTGTTAATTTTTGAATTTTCCAAAAGTTTAATTCAGATGTTTTTGAAATTCTGTAATGCAGTTTTTTCACCTTCAATCAGCTCCTTGATTTCATAACAGTTACATTATGTGAAGTTTTTATAAATGCTAATTTGATGTGAAAATGAAGTTAAGTTGTATTTTTATCAGAGACAAGGGGGTTATTTTTATAGCCTTTCTTTGGCTGATACAAATAAGCTATAGCTTGGGCAAATCCCCAGTTTCCCATTCTCATAACAAAGCAACACTTTTGGTATAATGTATCTGCTAATATAATTAAAGTACAATGACTTTTAGAGCTGTACAGATATTCCTCTTCTATTGCTGATTCCAAGTCTTTTAAAAATGCAAATTTTTTAACATATGAACTTTTTATATGTGCATTATATACAGTAAAAATAAGATTGAATAATTTTCCATTATGAAAAAAAAAACAGATTTCAAAATAACTTATGAGAATTCAGTAAATGAATACAACTTACTACATTGTGTTTGTTATGACCAAGAATCCATAATTGATTTAATATCTTAAAAACTATTTTATTAAAAAGAAAAAAAAAACACCTTTGAATTCATTATGGTCACTGTAAAAAAAGTCAAACATTTTAATCTTTAATCTAAAAAGCTCAACTTTTTAGATAAAAGAAAATTACAAATATATTCAAACAAGTTGTATTTTTATATTGGACTATTTCCATTACTAATGTCTTTAGAAAAAATTAACTTTATTTAAATATTCCAAATACATTCAACTATTAGTATATTGCACATGTGTTTGATATGCTATTACTAACAGTTGAATGTATTTGGAAAGTTAATTTTTTTAAAAGACATTCAATACTCATATTAGATGATGGAAATAGTCCTATATGAAAAGACAATTAACCTATATTAGTTTCATGAATACATTAATTCTAGACCTATATTGTGTCAAGTATTAAATTTTTTTACAACCAGCCAATTATCATGAGTTTGTATTTCTATAT
Source organism: Epiperipatus broadwayi (assembly GCA_028023455.1). Classification (NCBI taxonomy): domain Eukaryota; kingdom Metazoa; phylum Onychophora; class Udeonychophora; order Euonychophora; family Peripatidae; genus Epiperipatus; species Epiperipatus broadwayi. The sequence continues at coordinate 14,633,045 of JAQFVV010006207.1, forward strand.
GTCTATAAATTCTAAAAATATTTAAATTTGCATTTTTTTTCAACCAACTCCATATTTTTAACTAATTGTAAACACTCATAGATTCATGAATCGGTGACTACTATTATTGATATTTCTGATTAATGATAATCACTAAGCATCACATAATCACCATTTTTTATGCTTACAGAAGCTGTTTGTGTAGAGCCTAAACTCTCCTTACAGCACTACAATCTTGAAACTAATCTGAGGATATTGGATGAGAAGGCATTAGATGGGGATTTTGTGTGCAAACCTTACATTTGTTGATTACTCTGCCTTGCACTGAATGGCACTGCTGTATTAATGATAGTCATTGATGTATTTGCCATTTGCAGCTGAAAACTTGTGGGGTCAACATAATAAAATAGCAAATATATAAGAGTTTATAATAGAAGGGTGAATTTTATATCTGATTGCTTGCACAAATTTGTCCAATAGTAGTAAATGACTACATGTAATATTCATTTTAGTATAAAATTTATGGTTTTATAAGATGTTTTAAGCCAATAAACATAACATGATCCCCACCTCTTATGCTTGTGTATAACTGTTGTTAAAACAGGCAAAACTCACTATACGTATTGCCACACACAGCAAGCTAGAGCAATCAATGGAAGCCAGAAGGCTAGTGCATAAAATCCCCATCGAGTGCCTACTCATTCAATATCCCCAGACTAGTTTTTGGCTTGTGGCCTTCAGCAGTGAGGAGCCTTGGACCTGAGAGCACTGCACCTAGATCTTAGGATCTAACGCAACCCTCCAGCAGCCACATTTTAGCTCCACTTAATTACAAAACTACGAGTCTCAAACTGAAAATACTTTAATGTTTTCAATCCAAGCCCATTAGCTTATATAGTTATATGGGTCTGAACTCAGTTCAGTACCCATACATTTTGGTGTCTTTGGTTCTTTAATAACCATAGCCACCACTATCCTATTAGGCAGGATTGGTTTTAAGCCAATAAACATCACATAACCACCACCTCTCATGCTTGTGTATAACTGCTATTAAAACAGGCAAAAGTCACTATATGTATTGCCACACACAGCAAGCTAGAGTAATCAATGGATTATAAGATGTTTTGACATGAATAGGAATTGTTTATATCTTTTTGACAGAATTCACCTGAGAAAAAAGATATACATTTTTAGTGTGGGAGGATGTTCTAAAGTTCACTGGGAAATTGCTACTATGTTGTGAATAGCAATCAAGATGTGTACTTTAGGTATAAAATCTGATTGTTTATATACCATTCTTCTATGAAATTGTCAATTATTTTGAATATATTCATCTGTATATGATATTTATTTGTCCATAAAGCATTCTAATGAAAATAGAAATTGTCCCACTTTATATGAAGCTTGTATATTGTCACAATAATAGGAGTTAAATATTGTTGTCTGTTAATAAGTTCAAACTGTAAATTCAAATGAGTCATAATCTAGGTATGGATATAAATCAAATTGTTTAAGTGGAGATTCAGGCATTTAAGCTTTTTATCTAATAAAGAAATATTTTTATTTAAATACACGTATATGTATAGTGGTTTAAAACTTTTACACCGAGAAATAGTGGTTATATAATAGCTTGTAATGGAGGAGTGCAATTGTAAATACAAAATCCAATTGGCTATATTTGTAATTACTTTATATTCTTTACTTGTAAATCCTCAATATGGTGTATGATTTTTTTTTTTTACATTCTACATTTTGAACTTTCTAACTTAAAAAAATATTTTAGTTCATAATTCATATTATAATCTGGAAAATTGTAACCTCTATTTGAAACATTTATTAAGTCATTTAGCTTTCTCACTTAAAAATTTCATTTAAAAATATTTTCAACAAATAAAAATATGTATTAATAATTTTTATTAGTTAACCATTATTCTAGAGATTATCCACTTAATATTCATGCAATGCAATTTTAATTCAACCACTCTCACACAAGGTAGGGACTGGTTTCTATCCATTTGTAACATCTTGTGAAATAAAAGACATGTGAAAAAGATGTTGATCTTTAATATGCACATTTCATGCTGAACCAGTACTTATCAGTTGGCCCAGACCACAGTCTCTTACACATATCTTTATCATTGTTTAATATATATATATCAAATTACTATAGTTTAATTGATGTGTCAAAGACACAACCCACTTAATAAATATATATTAATATTTTTTATTAGTCATTCATTAGAGAAGAGATTATCTACTTAATGAATATTATTTCTGTAGTGTAATTTTCACTATATTACTCAGCAAGATGTTAAAAGTGGATAGAAAGCATTCCCTACCTTGCATGATAGTAGTGTAGTGACAATTATACTACAGAAATACTATTTATTAAATGAAAATGTCTATTTAAGAAAAGTGCCAATTATATCTAAGATAATACTTTTTTTTTTCAGGGCAAGGAAACTTTTTTAAAAATAAATAGTCCAATCTAAAGTCTCTCCAGCATTGTTTATCAACTGTAGATTGATGTGAGTTTAAGCAGTTTTTCATCATTGTTTTACACTCTTGCTAAGGACATTTTGAAACCTGTTTATTGACTAAGGTTAGTTATGAGCTGGTATTATATGAATAGATTAAGTCTCTCAAGAATATTTTACTAGATTCTAACTCAAATCATAGGTTAATGTGTTATCTCTGCCCCACAAGATTCATAATTAAATGCACCAGTTGGTATCTTTGTCAATGGAAAGTAGGATTCATGTGTTATGTTTTAGTTTCTTCACTGAAGGAGATTTTTTATTGTCAATCATTCTTTGAACATGAATTATTGTTATTATCACATATGCAGAACTAAATTGGAAGTTTGATCTTTCATCAATACTTGAATACTAATACTGATACACTAATATTAAAGACATTATCTCGCATACATGGCATATTATGCCCTCAAATATTTTTATAAGAAGCTTCAAATTTTTTTTCCAGAAAGTTGCCCACTAATCAGTTAATATTGATCAGTCATTATTTTCAAGTATTATTAATCTACTGCAAAATAAAAGCCTCCCCAAGCACAGTTCATTTCTCCAATCTCTAGTACCCCCCCCCCCCAAATCATTCCTACATTCTTTTTATTTCATCCATCCATCTCACATGTAATCTCTTTCTAGGTCTTTTACAATTTCTTGGAATCCAGTTCAAGATTTCAACAGTCCATCTATTATCATCTCTTTTAACAATATGTACAACCAAACTTCACTTGTCTTATAATTTTTTCAATGATGTCTGTAACACCTGTTTGTTCTTTTGCCCATTTATTTCATTTTTAATCTCTTTCTTGTTACTCCTAACATGCATCTCTCTATACTTCTTTGAGTGGTCTGAAGTTTTGCTTTTCTCTTCTGGTAAGTATCCAATTGCAAGATCCATAAGTAAGAACTGGTAAAACACACTTATTGAAAACTTTTCTTTTCAAACACATAGGCATATTTTCTTTTAATATTTAAGTTATTTCTACCAAAAGCACTCTAACCACGTTTATTTCATGGACCTTTATCCATACTTAGACAGAAGATACAAAAGATTGGTATTTATGTAATGTAATTTTCATTACACCACTCTCACACAAAGTAGGGACTGGTTTGTATTAGGGACTGGTATTCATTATCCAATAATTGTTTTAAACATTTAGACTCATTATTATAAAATGTAAGGAATAGATTTTAAATAGCCTACTACAAGGCAAAGGTTCTCACACTAAGAATAGTTAGATGCCTTTTTAAAAAAAACAAACAAACTGATATTCGATAGCTAGTTAAAATTAGATATGAGTCCGCTATCCCCCCAAAAAAATATAAAGTTGGGAGCATGGTAGACAGATTTGCTAATCATTTACACCCTCAACACTTCATTGTTATAATATAAAATTAAAATAATGATTTAATGCCGGAAGTGACATAGGTGGAGCCGAGATCTTGCACTCTCGAGATCGCTATTCTATGGCTACTCTAAACAATGCATTATTCTAATGTATGATATACATTGTATATATACTCTCACAGATCCATATAGACATTTTATATAAATAGACTCATTTACTAGATGAAAAATTGTTTACAATCAACCAGGAAACAGTATTATAAATCTATTATGTTGATTAGTCAACAAATTCTCTTGCGGCATTAATTCATTGTTCTTTTAAGAGAAAAAAGCCTCGCATTGGAAAAAGAAAATACTGTTGTGAATGTAAACATTTTTTCATGCTTAACTTTCTACTTCTGCTGGTGGTCTCATGTGTATAATGAGGTCAGATAAGTCATCACAATAGACTATTGTTCCAGCAGCATCTTGGTTCGGTCGTCATATAAATTGCTTTTATTACCTAAAGCTCTTACTAGGCATTGTTCTTTAGAATATTTTATTTAAAGTACAGCAGCTTTTGATTCAAATAAGAGGTTGCGCTGTTAAAAAATTAACTTCAGATAAATGTCAGACGGTTTAAGTTGAGTGGGTGGACAAATTTTTATTTATTCTAAGCATTTTAAAAAGATGTGCAAAAATATTGCCTTTAATTCTAAGTTTTATGACTATTTTTTCTTAATTTATTAAAAAAGAAAGCAATATATCTGTAGAAATAACAATGCGATGTACAGTTTTTAAAGCATAAAATATTATATATATAACAATAACAAATATAGACGTTAAGGGACCTTTTTAGCCTTAGTCTTTTTTTTTTTTTAGATTTAGACAGCTATAAAATAAAGAATTTTGAATAACTTGAATTCAATACAATTATTCTTCATTTATGATTTATAAGTTATCAAAATTCTCTCTTTGACAGTTGACTAAATCTAGAAAAGAACTAGGATTTTTTTGTTTATGATTACAGTCACTCGAAAGGTAAGAAGTACAATTTTTAAATGTATATTATAGCATATTATTACAAAGAAGGTCGAATTATAAAGAGAAAAGTAAAAAAAAATCTTCCTGCCATCTGGTTCAATTAGACCAGTAGTAGAGGGCGAGCATTATGACCCATTCTCTTTTATTACAGGCACTAAGTATCGCAAAAGTCAAAAGCAATAATTATATGTGCAGAATATATATAATTAGTTATACATTTAATAGAATGCAAACATAACTAATTTACCAAACTGCAAATGAGAAATTATTAGTGGTTTTACTGTAAAATGTTATTTTAATATGGAAATAGTTTTTGACCGTTAAATTACTACAGCAAGTTATCATATTAAAAGGATTATAAATACTTTTCCTCATACTAATACAAGTGCTAAAACTTACTGAGAATAAAACGATATGCGCAAATTTGATTCCAGGAATAATATATTTCTACTTGAGAATAAATTGTAATTATATAATCTGAACGTTTACTTTTATGGTCTTACATCATTGTTCTTCTTGCTAATAAATATTGTTATATACTATATATGTCTAAGCATCATCAGTATCATTTTTAATCATTATCGATCCATCGCAGGATAAAGGTCTCTCCAAGTTCAATCCACCGTTTCCAATCTCTAGCCTCTCTTCTCCACATCACCCCAGCACACTTCCTTATTTCATCCATCCATCTCACATGTGGTATTTTTGTAGGTCTTTTACAATATCTTGGAATCCAGTTTAAGATTTCAACTGTCCATCTGTTATCATCACTTCTAACAATATGTTCAGTCCAACTCCACTTCAGTATCTTAATTCTTTCAATGATGTCAATAACACCTGTTTGTTCTTTTACCTTCATTTTCAATCTGTTCTTGTTATTCTTAACATACATCTCTTCATACTTTGTTGAATAGTCTGAAGTCTCTGTATTAATCTTTTGTTAAGTATCCAAGTTTCAGATCCATAAGTAAGAATTGGCAAAACACATTTATTAAAAACTTTCCTTTTCAAACACTTAGGCATATATTTTTTTTAATATCAAGTTATTTCTACCAAAACTGCTACAACCAAGTTTAATTCTATGATTTATTTCATCCATTATGTTTCTGTCTGTAGTAATAATCTGACCAAGATATTTGTAATTATTAACTTCTAATTCATTATTATCAATCTTTATTTCCATCTTTTGAGAAAATGCATTGATTATTACTTTAACTTTTTTAGCATTTACTTTTAATCCTACTTTCTCACTTTCATATGATTACTTTTGCAATATTTCTTGAAGCTCTAAAGCATAATTTACGAATATCTGACTTAAATAATCTCCATTTACTTTTTGCTCCCTTAACTTTCCATTTTAATATACAAAATACTTCTTGCAAAACTGTGTAAAAAGTTTTGGAGATGGAGTCACCCTGTCATACACTCTTCTCAATGTTAATATTCCTTGTAGCATTATGAAATTTAATAGTTGTTGTTGTATTTTTATAAATATTCTTCAGAATATGACAAATATCCTGGGGTCTATATCTTGATGAACTAATGCATTAATCACTGAAGAAAAGCTTATAGAGTCAATTGCCTTTTTATAATCTATTTATTAGTCCTTTCTATAACATCTCTCAATATATGGATGTGATCCACTATAATACAATCACTTTTAAATACAGCTTGTTCTTTTGGCTGATTAAAATCCAAAGTTTGATGTAGATGAGTTATAACTATTTTAGTAAAAATTTTGTATAAAATTGATAAAAACTGATAGGTCTGTAATTTCTAATATCTTCTTTATCACCTTTTTAAATATTCAGAGTGCAATTTTAATCATCTGATACATCTTTATCATTTAGTTACCTGGTGATATTTTATTTAGGTACTTACAACTGTAGATCACTTTCAATTGAAGGAATATTACAAGAATTAGAAAAACTGTCTCATATTAAGTAGGGCATTATTGAACTCAGTGAAGTTAAAAGAAAAGATGAAGAGACAATTGATTTAAAAAGTGAAAATGTACTGTATTACAAAGAAACAAACATTGGAAGTAAAATTGGAGTAGGATTCATTATAAATAAAAAGTAGAACAACATTGTGGAGATTGATAGTGTATCAGACAGAGTGGCAAGATTAGTTAATCAACTTAATTGCAGATATCAAATACAGATAGTTCAGTTTATGCCCCAACAAGATCTCATTGTGATGAAAAAGTAGATTTTTATATGGTTGTACAAAAGGGACCAAACAACATTTTTAAATTGTCATGGGAGACTTTAATGCTAGAATTGGTAAGTAATCAAAAGATGAAAGTGCTATAGGTAAATTCAGTTATGGTGATAGAAAGGATATAAACTTGTGGAGTTTTTAGAAAAAGAAAAACTTTATATTATGAATTCTTTTTTTGAATAAGATGTTAAATGCAAATGGACATGGAAACAAACAAATGAATATACAGCAGGATTGGATTATGTTTTGACTAACAAAAATATATGTATTTTAAGATTGTAATGTTATTAATAAATTCAACACAGGAAGTAATCATCGGTTATTAAGATGTAAGATACATCTTGAAGCAAAACTAGAAGAAAAAAATATATTAAGAAGCACAATATTCACCGTTGATATTCCTAATATTCTGCAACATTTTAATGAATTTAAATTAGAACTTGCAAATCATTTTCACATATTAACAGATTTTGAATATGGTTCAAATTTAATGGGAAGATAAGAGATACACGTTTAAAAACAACAATAAAGATTGCTGGTAAAAAAGATAGAAACTGACCAGTAACATTTTTTTTTTCTGAGACAAGAAAGAGTATAAAAATATATAAAAATGATGCATTGATTTAAAAAGTTTATCTTTTGTGCACTGAAATCAATGCATTTGTTGTTTTTTAGAAAAAATTTCTACCAAAGTTTATGCTGATAAATTTGTTTCCTGATAATATTGAGAAAAAAAGATAGAACAAATCATTTCTTGGTATGGAGGAGGGGATTTGCAAGGCTTGATCCTCAGTTTGCATTGTGCAAGACTTGTGAAGAAACGCTTCATCGTTTGTTTTACTTTTGTTTCTTTCTTGGACCGCTCAGGTCTCTGATTGTAATCAGTGTTTCACCTGGGATTAATGATAAATTGTCTAAACTTTTTCTCTCATCAGATTAGTCATCTTTATAATGTTTGCTGTTTGGCTGACAAGGTGTAAGCTGCTCTTCACTCAGACAACTCTCAGGAGCTGTCAGGTCTATATTAAAAAAATAAATAAAATCAAATATAAAGATAGACTTTTGGCTCCTCATAAGCTACATCGGGAATGTGGCACAAATGCTCCTCCTTAGACAAATGAGTGAATACTCATACCTCCCTTTTAGTCTTTAATATTATGTACAAGATCACGTATGTTTCTGTATCATTATGTTTATGCTAATCTAATTGGCATCAATGTAAACTCATGAAGAAACCTTTCTTTTAATAATAATAAAAAAGCAATAATTTGCTTTAAATTGTTTTAAATGAGGAAAGATCCCAAAAGCATATATATATGAGTTTTGAAAAAATTAGTAATTTAAAGGGAAAAATTATTTAACAGCATTATTCGTACAGAAACTATTCCAAAAATTTGCGATAAAAGTTAATCTGTTATTAATTTTAAAACTTAGTAAGTATAAAAATAATGCAAAAAATTATCCAATCTTAATACACATTTCCTATGAACGTTTGAAAAAATAATCTTAGTAAGAATTATGTTAATAGTTGAGAACCATTTACCTTTAGAACTGTTTATTTATGCTACAATAAAGCTTCTATGAACAATATTTTATTTTTTTACAATTACATTGAAATGTTTTTTTAAGAATAAAGATTGTTGTCAAGCGTTGGTGGTCTAATGGTTAGCATAGCTGCCTTCCAAGCAGCTGGTCCGGGTTTGCTCTCCGGTTGACATATGAAAAAAAAAGACTGTTGTTGTCTTCTTTTAAAAGTACATATAATTTTTAAATGCAATTAAATTATTAATTTATTTTCTAAAGTGCACTTAAATGATACTAAATTATTATAGCAGATATAAAATTTTGCAGAATGATTTTCTATTGGATTTAGTTCTCTTACCTACAATGACTTTATTTAATATATTTAATCAATGGTTTTACAGAAATGGAATACTGGTAATTTATTTATGCTGATTATATTACTTTGACTGCATAAAGAAGATTCACTTGCAAAATAAAATTCTTAACACATAACAGTTACAATGTGATTTTGCGATATTTTAACTACAACCATTCCCAATATATGTAATTATTTTTTATATAATTACAATTTCAAATTCGATTTTTTTATAAGCATTATTTACAATTGACATTCAAATGTTTGCTTAAAATTATTAAAAAATATATGTTTGCTTTTTATTATTTTTGCTATTGGTTAAAATATGTCTTATCATTTTAAAAATAAGAAAAAAAAATCAATTTCTTAAAAATGATGTAACTGTTTAGACTACAAGTGGTATGAAATACCACTAAAACAAAAAGGGATGATATAAAATTAAAATTACACAAGGTAAATTGAAATTAATTTGACTTTTTTCAAAATAATGACATATTAACACAAATACTAAGATGGATAGTTTTCAATTAAAAAAATGAAATTATGGCATTTAAAATTTTATAGCAGTATTACATACCGGTTGTAGCCATTTTTGGTTTTTAATAAATGTATGAAATATTTGGAAATTATTTTTAATGACTATTCATGCTATTTAGATATAATATTTAACCATAGTCTAATTTATTTCTTAATCTGTTAAAAATTCAATTAATTTTTTTTAGTAATAGTTCGATTAAATTATGTAGTTGTAATTAAAATATTTTAATAACAGCCTTCTTAACATGATCATATTATATTTATGAATATTATGCACTTGATGAAAAAGTAGCCACTATAAACATTTAACATGCCATCAAATAGATAAATAATAGTATTGGTATACTCAAATTGTTTCTTGAATTGATTCTTCTTTATTGTACATATTCTTTTACCAGATATCAGAAGGTAAATTACTTCATAAAAATATAAAACACTACCACTGGCTTACACTGAAGATATTTAACCAAGAATACCTTCAAACAATTAAAAATTATGGAATAAAATAGATTTCTTGTGTGATCCTAAGCAAAAAAATAAATAAATTTTAAAATGTCCATGATGACTGCACATCTGTTCCATAAATGTATTGATGACAGCATTTGTCTATTTCAGAAAATAATTTAAATTTTATATTTTATATTTGTGTTTTAAACACAAACTATGAATGACATAATTAATCACTAACAAAGTTATGCATACTGTGGTAAAATTACAGGATTTAATAAATCCAATGGTGAGTTTATCTCCTGATTAAAATCTTTATAGAATTTTTTCCTAATGTTTTCAATAGCTAATAATCCATATACTAAAAAAAATGATCCATTTAATCTTTTCGAATAAATGAAGCTCTATTCCATTATCATTCAAACATAAAATAACTAAAATAATTATTATTTTCTTTATTCCTGTATCGTATTTGAAAATGTTGCTAATACAAAAAACAGCAAAGGTGAAAAAAATATATATCTACATGATATTTAATTTAACATAAACATCAAAGTGAAAATAAAGGTAGAAATAGAGTCATCACTTACCTGAGTGTGACACCTACCTTATTAATAGTGAAGACTATATCAATTGCAATTCTATTTTTGGATATCACATTCTAGTGACACTTCAATCAATTCAGATTATCCATTAGTTAAAGTCAGTCAGATCCCCACTTACTAATCAAAGCTAGAGAGAGTTTAACAATTAGAAAAAATATTGAGCCTAATTGTTGTCTGAAAAATTGTTCAATTCATACAATCTTCACTCAAACTCCAGGTCATAGAATTAACTGGTAGTGTAACAAACACAACATTAAAAAAGATAAACATTAATAAGAATTAAACTGATTGTATTAGAAAATATTTTTTCAAAAGATGTGCATCCCAATAATTTGAAATAAACGCAACGACTATTGTAAGGTTTTAAATTCTCTGCCATATTCTTTTATTGCACTAATTCAAATTATCTACATAATAAAAAAAAAAAATCATTCAAAAATAAGTATGGGCATTCCAACTTTTTTTTTAAAAAAGAAAGAGAGAAAGGTGAAAAAAAAAAACTACTTTAGAAATGAGTTTTGCAGTGACTATATGAACCAATCTGTGACCACAAATACATCCACATGTAGAACATACTGATCCATTTTTCTATTTATTTCATATTTTATGATGCTGCTTTTAAATTTTATCATGATGTATTTGAGATGATTCATAAAATGTAAACGGGATCTATTTCTTCTATGAAACCCATTTTTATGTTCACTTTAAAACACTATTTTAAGAAGTCCTTCACTGATCATTCATTTTACATATACAATCCAATGAAGGTGAATTTTACAATAATCATTCCATCATCAGATTTTCAATTGGATGGACGGTTGAAGAGTTGGAGTGTGGAGTAGATTGAAGCCTGTCCATTAAAGTATGAGGAGTGTCTATCTTAATATATATCTGAGCACTTATAGTATATATGTGTAGAAATGATAATCTGGACCAACTGATGATTGCTGGTTTACCATGAAATATGTATATTGGTGATTATTTATCTTTTCAATGTGTATATGGGTTTAAGTGTATCAGTGTTATAGGATAGAGTGGAGAGTGGTGGGTCATGTGAAAGTCTGTGTTCATATACCCTATATACTGAATAATGAACTCAATAATATCACATCCAGTATACTAAAAAATATATCGATTAGTTTACCATTATGTTAAATGAAACTTTTCTAATGCCTTTATTTGTGCCAATAGGTGTCCAAGTTTCACATCCATAAAATAAATTAGGTAATATAACAGTTTTATATACAGCTAACTTAGTTGCAGTAATTACTTCTCCATGATAAAATACTCCATCTTTTGTCTTATAAAAGCAGCAGCAGCACATGGGATACTATGTTGAAATCTCAACATCCAAGTCCACTTTTCTACTTACAAAACTACTAAGGTATATAAATTGGTATTCATTTTTAACATGATAACCATCAAAGCTGAAATTTGGTGAGGATTTTTCTTCCATCACTGGCTGAAAAAGAATTTTAGTTTGTTGAACATTAGTTAATAAATTGAGATTTTTTTTTTTTTTAAAAATGTCATAGCATCGGCCGAGAGGCGAACCCACAACTGTCTGCAATCAACTACTTACTTGCAAGGTAGCTGCGATGACATCTCGACTAACAACGCTTGACAAATTGAGATCTTTATAAGTTGCATTTAGAACATTATAAATATTTGGTAAATCATCTTTTGAACTGGAAAAAATAACACAATCACCAGCATATGGTAAATCCAGAATCTAAGAAGATGAAGTTTTTTTTCTCTTTTAATTCATTCAAATTAAAAATTCTACTATCAGATTTGTATTGTATCTTGATCCCTATCAGATATAACTACTTATTGTAATAAAAGTTGAAAACAATGTTGAAGCAAATACACATCTTTGTTTAACATAATTTCAAATGCTTCAGATTTTCCACCTGTAGTAATAACACTTTCCTCTCATTCCATCGTGTAGGAGCTATATAATATGAATAAATTTTGGTAGGCAACCAATTAATTTCAAACAATGCCATAGCCATATCCTATTAATTAAATCAAATTCCTAAACTAAATTAATAAAAGGAATATATAAATCATTCATATGTTCTCACACTTTTCTTGCATTTGCTTGGCAACAAAAATCATATCTATAGAGCTTCTTGATTCCATAAAACCATATTGAGTCTCTGGTAACCATTCATATATAACTAGAAGCAATATACTAAACGAGTCTTGAAAATACTTTTTCTACAGTATGTAATCATAATATTCCATAATAATTACCACAATTTTGTCTATTCCATTTGCTTTTAAAAATTGAAACAATAAAAGCTTTCTTAAGATTAGATGGCACAACTTTATGCGTCCATATCATTCTCAAAAAGTTCCAATATTTTTGAATTTAACATATCACTACCATATTTTAAAACTTCTCAATGTATTTCAACAGGACCTACAGCTTTTCCATTTTTAAGATTATAAAGAGATGTTTTGACTTCATTAAGCAAATGTCTTTAAATCTAAATGAATAGATAAAATGAATATATTATTAAAAGATGTCGTATCAATTCTTGGATCATTATTCAAAAGAAGATCAAAATACTCTTTTGCCTGTTCAAAATCTCATTGTCATCATATAAAAGAGTATCATTTCTGGATTTAATAGAATTATAATAACATTTCTTAAGTCCATATGTTGTTTCAATGCATCAAAAAATATCTAGAATGACCACAATCAACAATTGCCATATTTTCTTTACAATTTTAGTCCACCAAACACTTTCAGGCCTTCTTGTGAGTCATCAAACTTTTGTCTTCAGATCTTTGTATTTATTGTTTCATATTTAGTCTATTATTATTATAAGCAGAGAATGTCATGTTTGTTTTTAATTAAATTACTAATAATGTGTTAATCATCAGAAAATCTGTCATGATTATTTTTTAAATGAATCTGAGAATATATTTAATTATATTCGTAATATGTTCTTTAAAAGAATTACGTTCTTCAGTAATATGATAGTCATGATAATTCAAATTAGCAATGTTAGTCTTTAATACTTGTTGAAATTTAATACATGTAATAGATTCTTCTAAAGAATGAATATTAATTTTCTTGTGAATATAATTGGAATAATATCTATATTTTAATGCAACTATCAATTTTAATCTTAGAACACATTTATATATTATCTTTCCAACAATCTGAGCTTACAAGTGCTTATGCAATATATACTCTGACTCCTAACAATAATGTAAGCTATTAAATGTGATTGTTTTGAGCATGGATATCCTTATTCCTTTACAGTGTTTTTGTTCTGTGTAAATGAAACATTTGTGATAGTCAATCCATATGTTGTGCACAAATGAATAATCTCAAACCATTTGAATATACAGCTCCAATACTATTATTTCCAATAACTTTTGGCCAAATTCTACTATTTTAACTAAGATGGGCATTAAAGTCTCAAAGAAAAGAGTTCTTCCTCTAAATTATCTGAATTTAAAGTTGGAGCACAGGCACTAATAAAATGAGCTCCAATACCATTGTTCAAGGCATGTTTTAAGATAATTAACTTTTCATTAATGCAATGAAGAATTTCAACAACAGAAGATATGAAATTACATTTTACAGTTAATCCAACACCATGCATTCTTCTTTCATTGACTAATGTGCCTTTTCCAAAAAAAAAGAGAACTTGTATCCATACATCTATTTTAGTAAACTCCCTTCCTCTGGGAAATGAGCTCATTAAGAACAGCAACATCCATTTTAAATCTTTATAGTTCCTTAGCCATATGTGAAGTCTGCCCATTCTAGGCTCGAAGAGTTTGTATCAAATAAAGTTCACAAATTCCATATATCCATATTTAGAAAAAAATAGACTTATGATACTTCCCTATTATTACTGTCTCTCACTTGATCACTACTACTGGTATGATTATTGTTGTTATTTCTACTGCTAAAGTGATTAAACCACCAGATGCAACAATCTACCCAAACTATGTAAGATGGTACATTTTAAAGATCTTTTCTAAATATTTTCACTTCTGTAGTAGGCAGGAAATCCCTAAATATAGCTGCCTAAACATATAATCCTTGCCAGTCAAAATTTCCTGTCTCACTTAAATCCAGTTCCAAAATAACTCATTAGTGATTGTACTGCTTTGAGCAAAGATCATAACTAAGGAGTGCCAGCCTACTGAGCCTGCCTCCATCATTATGTTCTCAATTTTTGGAGGGGTTTGACTTAAAAAGAGTAAGAAATAGAGAATATTGGAGTCAGAAATGCTGTATGCATGGTTGAAGGATGAAAATATTGTTTCACAAACACAATCTCTTTGTCATAGTTATAAGATGTTTGCTGGCATAAAAGACTCAAAATGACTGGGTCCTACAACAAATGATTGAAAAAGAAAAAGAGGGAGATAAAAGATTATTTGTATTTAAAATAGTATCTAGCCTTTGATGAACCAACATTCCTATCCTAAAAAACAGCAGGAGCTCTTGGTTGGGCATTGTTTATTTGATGCAGTTGACCTTCATATCTAAAGGCAATTTCACTATGGACCTGCTATTTAGTAAATTTACTTAGAAAATTTGTTTTCATTGTTCAGAATGTTTGTGGAAATGTAATAAAATATCAATATTGAAAAACTCATGTTTATAAACCTAAGTTTTAGTAAATAAAGATATCTTTAATTTTCATGTGTGTGTCACAAAGAAGCACGAAAGCCCTCTCTGTTCTTATCTTATGTGATTTACATACAGTTTTATAATGTACCTGCCAATAGGTGCTTTGATAAGAAAAACCAAGTTAGATATATGTATTTATTATTAAATTCATTAAGCAACCTTTTAACTATCAAAACTGTGAAAACTAATCTATAAAATTAATTGAACAAGTGTGTTAAATAAAGGCAATAAAAATATCTCACAAAAATGCATATATGTATTTATCCCCCCAAAAAAAACAAAACAAAATAAATAAATACATAACAAGTTAAATGTTAGTAATAAGTGTTTGAAATATATTTTCCAAAAATCACTCATTAATATGTGAAACTTCAGCTGCTTACATTTAACAATCTATTAACTGCTCTTTTTGTCAAAAATAGCTTTAATGAAGATCTTGATCTCTTACTATTTGAAAACATCACATGATCACCATTTCCTATACTTATACAAGCTGTTAAAGCAGTAGAAAACTCTCCAATTAAGACTTACTGGGGTATTACTATATAGAGTTTGTTAATATTTGAAAATATTTGTTAATGTCAGTTCTTTATATGGTATTAATAAAAAAATGTTTTAATTTGATTTTTGTGGCATAATAAATTATATTTCATATTTATTATTGTTACTAAAACTCACATTGATTACTTTTTAAATGCTTTTATTGAAGTTAGAAAATCAGGTTTGTTTGTTAACTTTTGATCTTTTTCAAATTAAAATAAAATTTTAAAATTGAGCTTTAATATATTTAAATTCAATAGAATTGCTTGAAAATTGGTATATAACTAAGTTATACCAGCCTAATCCATTTGCAACATATATTTTTTCAGTATATAAACTAGCTTCATAGATATGGAACAGTGAGCAGGAAAATATTAAAAATTTTCACAACTTCATGAATCACAGTTAACAATTATTCTTAGAACTTTGATTTGTTTTAAATAATAACCACAAGAAGACAGTATAACTTTATTTTCTTTCACTTTAATAACATTTTAAAACAATTTTAAACTCAATGTATATATCATATTTAGTTTGGTTGAGTTGTGAATTTGGGATAATTTTGATAACTATATATGCATAATAAACCAGTAACTAAATTTTCTATTTAAAATTAGTTGATAGCTTTAATTTTTATTTAAAAACAATTGTTTTTTTTTTTTTAAAAAAATCTGAACTAAAAGACTGATATTATTTAAAATAATCACAAAAAGTTAAAAAAGAAAAAAAAAAAATTATTTAAATCAATAATTTCAAATTTTCTTTTTTTTAAAAAAAATAACTGTCTTAAAATAGAAATAAAAACTATCAAACAATTTTAAATAAAGAACTTAGTTACTGATTGTTATACATATATAATTATGTATACATACTATATATATTAATAGTACTATTTCTGAGAGCTTCCATGTAATAAAAATATAATAGATAAATAGCTGACATTTCAGTACAATAACAAGAATATTCCTCAGAACTTCTTTTTTCTCAAACCATAAGAATGTAATGAGATTTAAAATCATTATTTTTTTTCTTTTGTTATTTCCTTCTCATTCTTAAATTCTATTGGTTGAGAATTTTTAAAAAATATTTTATCCTCTAATAGCTTTTTCCAAATATTGTTAATATTCTTTAATTCACAATTTTCATTTATGCACTTGTGTCTTTTAAAAATCTCTATAACTTCTCTTAGTAGTCTCAGATCACATTGCTTAATTTTTGCCAGAATGTGGTTTATTAAAATTGATGCATGGATTCTTAATTTAATGTATGAATAAATGGCTGATGAATTAGATTTTTCTTTAACTACACAATGTGTTCTTCCTTTTTTATGTTTATTCTATAATTCACCTGTACAATGTATGAATGTAAACAAATTCCACATGGAATTTCATATACACCATGACACTCCAAAATTTTTTTTATCTTTACAGCTTGAAAATACTTCATTAATTTTTTGACGTCAATTTTAACAAAACATATTCTGATAAAAATTGAACAATATGACCAGAGAATGTTAAGGGAAGCTATAGATATTTTAAAAAGGCATAAGAGGATAAATGAAAAGTGTGAATTAAAGAATATTAACAACTATTCAACCAATAGAATTTAAAAATGAGGAGAAAATAACAAAAGAAAAAAAATAATGATTTTAATTTTCACCACACACATTCTTATGATTTAAAAAAGAAAATGCTCTGAGGAATACTTGTTATTGGACTGAAACATCAGCTATTTAGCTATTATATTTTTATTACACAGAAGCTTCTAGAAATAATACTATAAATTTATTTATGTGAGAATATTAGAATTAATATAATATTATATGTATTATATATATTAAGAGTATATTAACTTACTGTAGAAATATCTAATGAGTTATATACACTCTATGTGTGATATTGATTTAAAATAAAATTATATATATATATATTAAGTGAAATTCATTTATAATATATACAGATGTATTATTACATATGCATACTAAATATGATATATACATAAGAGGTATACATTTTAACCTTTTCACTTGCAAGCAGACATATTGAATATTTAAAAAATTTTGCTAAGCCACAAATTTTATCATAACTTTTAAGTTCATTGATATTCAAAATAATAAAAAAAAGAATAAAAGTTAATATTTCTAATAATTATTTTCATACTATGTCATAAATTCTAAATTATCATGCATACAAATTAAAATTATATTTTTGTTAGTAGGTTAGTTGGATTCATCATAAAATTTCTAAAATATTAATATATAATAACACTTACCCAAGGTAATCTATCAATTTAAAACTTCATAGAATAAAGACATAAGTACCTTTCATTTTTCTCAGTAGCCCTTCAAAATGTAGTTCCATACAGGGGTTTGCAAATGTATATGTCATCCCTAATAACATCCCATATAACAAGTAGTTAATATTGATCAATAATTAGTATAATTTAGATATTATAATAAAGAACTTCAATACAGTTTGTAATTTATTAAAAAGTACTACTAAAATAGTCAGTATATACAAAATAAAACAATAAAATAAAATAAAAAGTGAATGAAATACTAAATTCATTATAGAATTAAGCTTGAGGTACATAAGTTAGTAGTTTAGAGTCAATGCGATGTAGTATTATTTATCCTATCTTTATAGGTTCTGAGGGCTCATATTGCTTCATGCTACTATGACCATAAATTTAGTAATAGCTTCATCATCTGCCACCTCTCTTTGCATTTGATATGCAGCTTTGAAATTTACATTGCAATAATGTATAATCAGCCTAAGTTTATATACTGTCAAAATATTTACTTTTAGCACTTGGTGTATTTTTATTATTATTAAAATGCAGACAAAACATAAAAAAATCTAAATCAGGTCATAATATTTGCAAAATATATTTATAATATGTTTAATAATAATTAAAAATAAAATAATAATATATAATTGACCTAAGTTTACATACTATCAAAATCTTTACTTTTAGTATTTGCATATTTTTATTATAGAAAAATCTAAATCAGGTCATAATATTTCCAAAATATGTTTATAATATGTTTAATAATAATTAAAAATAAAATAATAATTAAAAAATATAGAAAAATAAATACTTACCATTAGGCCCCCCATAATGTTGTTTTCAACTACATTGGTAAAATTTTTTATTTTTACTGATGTATTTTTTACATTGAATGCTTTTCCAGTAACTATCAAAAAAACGAGAGAAAGACAAAAAAATTCAATCTACTTGATTACAAACATTATCATACATTTTTATTTTTTATTGTAGAAAAATAAAATGTACTTTTCTGGAAACTAGAGAGAAAGATGGAAATGAAGGTGTAAAACACATGCATAGTCTGCATAGATTTTTGTTAATCTTAACCTGAACCCGGATGTTTATAATTTGAAAATCATTGTCCACATTATATGGGCATAAACCTGAATTTGTTAAATTATAGCAGAAATATCTAGTGATATATATATATATCAACTATAAGTGTTCATCAATTTAAAGTACAACATAGTTTTAAATTTTTATTTACTGTGCCAATATTAAAAACTTAAAAGTAATAGAGATAAAAATTTTGTCTTATATTAAATGCTTTTATTGACTGTGCACTAAAAAAAAATAAAATAATTGTTTCTTCAATCACAATTGGAGTTTTTAGATTTAACTTGAAATAAATGAATGAGGAGGGGTTCCAGAAATTAATTAAGTCTATCCCTTATAAAAAATATTGATTGACTTAATTAATTTCTGGTCCACCCATGCTTTATTTCAAGTTAAATCTAAAAACTTCAATTGTGGTTGAAGAAAGAATTATTTTTTTTTTTTTAGTGCACAGTCAATAAAAGCATTTAATATAAAACATTTTTTTAACTTTATTATTTAATTATTATTTTCCAATATCTTTTTTGAAAATAAAATCCATACATTTAATTTCTTATAAATTATTTCTTAATCACTTTTTCCTTTAGTGTACCATATATATTATGAAACTTAAAGTAGATTGTATACTATAATAATACCAAAAACATTGTAATTGAAATGAGTTTTGTTTTTAATTAAAAATAAAGTTGCTATTTCAAATTCTTGACTTTTTTGTGTTGCAAACATTTATTATAATGCATCAATAAAATTTATTTAACATGATGTCATGGACACATTTAAATTATTCATAAAGAGTTCTGATGACAGACTTACCTATACCCAATCTATATTAAGTGTGCACTCGTATTTCTCTATTCTTTCTACATTAGTGAAATAAATGTCACATCATTGTGTTGCAAATAAAAGCAACAAAAGTTGGATATTTTTTGTCTGCCTTCAAATGTACATTTTTAAATCATAAAAAATATTCAATATAAAAACATACAGAGTAATTTTGAAGTAGAAAAAACAAAGATAAAGGTTTTTAGTTTAACACAAAAATTGGATGATTTTCAACTTATTGAGGAACTTACAAATTTTTGAAAGTACATTGATATCAACTGATAAATTAACTATATTGAAATGCTGAGTTTGAGAGAATATCATAATATTTGTCAATTTAAATTGTGCGATGTTTGATGTTAACATGAGGTAGTTGAGTTATACTATCTCATTTTATTACTATGAGCAATTAGATTTATCTTAATTTACTTATGATAAAAAGTTATTTATTTGTATATAAATAGGTATATTATATATACTAATTTAATTTCACTATTGTTGTTACTTTATAAACCAAGATTTTAAAGACACATGGCAAATATATTTAATATACATAAAATAATGTACAATTTTTTTTATATATGTGAGTTTAATATTTTAAATTATACTTTGCTAATTATATTTATGCAAGTGTATAGGTTATGATTTTATATAATTAGTTTATTGATTATTTTTGAATAAAGGTTACAATGAAAATGCATCACCAACTTTATGATAGTGAAACAGTGTGATTTATTTATCATCCTGGTTCACCTACTATGTTCCATAGTAATATATTTTCTCTGGTTTAAACCCATCCAGGTCCTTGTATATTAGTCAGTTTAATACTAAAATATTTATAACAGTGTATATTTACATGTATGTGCATGTATTTGTATTGGTGCACACATCTAATAGTTATGTTAATGTTTGTATGAGTATAATGTATATGCATTTATAATTTTAAAATTAATAAAATTAATTTACGTTGTGAACATTGTTATATGTGTGGAAGCACACCTATGTATATATATGAAGGGAAGTGTAATGTCATAGATTTAATAAACATTACATATTTTCTAAATTATTTTAAGTTATTTAATTTACTTAATCATTGATATTCACATATAATTCTTAAATTCAGGGGTGTCTGTCTTATATATATGCTAGAATGTTGATGGCTTAAATCTCTTTTTAAAAAAAGAATCAAAGATTATAGATTTCTCAGAATTACTTTTCATTAAATGGTAATCTGAGAACCAAAATTTTAAAGTTGTTTTAAGAATAATATTAAAAACAAAAACAAAATCATTATCTCGGTCCTGCTTGTCAATAGCTAAGCCAGATGCTTTTGTTTTTATTAAATTTATTCTATTAAAGATTGAAAATTAAAAGTCATAAACAACTTTTAATGGCTTGTGAGGGGGTAAGAAAGATGTTCTATAAAAATTCAAAATTATCTAACTCTTTAATTGTGATCAAGTGCAGCCAGGCATTATGCCATAATTGATGATGAAGACCCAGGTTAGAAGGCCTATCATGCCTTCTTCCTTGCAGGGAAATTGGTCTAGGAGATGGAGGGAGTTCAAAAAAGCAGCCTGCTGAAGCCACCAAGAATGAAGCAGCCCATCGGTGGATGTTAGTGCCTCACCATGCAGCCACCTCAGCAAGAAGATGATTGGTAATTAATCTTCCACAGAGCTCTTAAACTAAGTTTTAATAAATTATTTCTATAATTTTCTAAAGCTAGCTATACTATAAATGTGCACATACTGTTAAGTTAAAATTATTGTTAATAATTAAAACTCTATAATGAATTTGTACTTACTGATTTAAATATCTTAATGTACCATTATTTAAAAATAATAATGTAAAATCTTGCCTAATTAAAAAGTTAACTAATAATCTTTCTGTTAATCATAATAACTAGTTTAGTTATTATTTTTGATGTATCCAATCTGTGGATATGTCTTCATTACTTTGTTTATTTGATATTTCATTAATTATGCTGTGCCATCCCTCAGAGCAGAGATTATTAAATATTATAACAGTAGAGAGATAATAATCTTTCTGTTAATCATAATAACTAGTTTAGTTATTATTTTTGATGTATCCAATCTGTGGATATGTCTTCATTACTTTGTTTATTTGATATTTCATTAATTATGCTGTGCCATCCCTCAGAGCAGAGATTATTAAATATTATAACAGTAGAGAGATAATTAGACTCTTTCAGATAATATTAAATTGCTTTTTAGCACATAAATAAATCTCTGTTCTGAAAACTACTTTTATATATGTTGAGCTACTATGTTTTAGCTTAGTATAATCCAGGTTTGCATGTTAAATGATTGCATTTAGTTAAATAATAGCAAGAATGATGTTTTGAAGCATATTATAAGTAACTAGATAAGTCCTAAATATGCTTATTCCTTCTTAGTTTATTATCATAAACTATATAGATTTAACTGTAATGTAGATCATTTAATTAACCCCTTTTAGCATGTTTAAGTATGCTAATTTATGAATGGGTGTATGGTAGTTTTGCCGAGCAAAACTAAAGACTTAGCGCTTGATTAAATTTTAATGTTTGATATTTGGAAAGCATTCAAGTGTTCTTTATGAAGCACATCTGTGCATTATGCATTGCTAAATATATTTCTTATTAGAATGAACTTTGGTGTAAGGGCCACCCCATTATCTTTTTTTAGAACTGGAACATGAGGGTCCAGGTTATCGTATAAGCTGTTCCAATCACCCAAAGTAAATGTTCATGTTATGTGATAGCAAGTCTTACAGTCCATAGAAACCGAGTACTTGGTACTAAATTCTCTGAGTAATTGCACATTCGAGTCACAACCATTATTTAGTTTATGTAGCACCATAGTCTCGGAAGCTCTGCTGCAAAGTGCCAGTTCATCTTCTTTTATATTATTCAGTTCAGGATTGATCTGAACTCCAGATCTAGTTTATATATATGATCTACATAGGAAATACACGTACTGCTTATTATGTAATATTAATGAATAAGTTGTAATTAATAGTGTCATTCTTGTATGTTTAGCCTTAGCAAACCTTGGCATGTCATAGCATAAGTTAGGCATATTAACCGTAGATAACCAAATTAATAGAGTGGCAATAATTAATTGATAAAAAATGTATAAAGTGTAGAGATGAGATTTTGTACCCATCCACTCATCATTATACACCTGCTATGTAACCTCATGCACTTTTGCCATATTGTTAGTATTGATTTCTTTTAATAAATATATATAAAATGTATTCACATTCAATGTCTTATTCATAGCTTATTACCATTCAATTAAATATTTTGAATTATCATGTTAGTTTAAGTCCACATATGCATTATCTAAGTAGCCATAGATGTGTGTGTTTAGTTATTTATATAGTAATTGAGTCATTTATTTCCTTGAGTCTCATGTTCCACCCTTTCTACTGCCAGCACACAAACTAGAAAAATCTGAGTGTAGCCTCATATATATCATTCATAGGGTAGTAAATCTTGGAGTATTGGTGAAGCTGAGATGCGGTCAGATTCGAGGTCTCCACCTTTCATCTAGATCAGCCTTGATATAATTTGCCAAAGCTCCGGATTTTGTTGTGTGAATGTACAAATCTGACCATTACAATACATTAATCATTGTGTTGGAAAATGTGGTTCTATGCGATAGTCAAGTATTAGAGTCAAAAGTTAAAGGTTCCAGAGATGATTCTCAGAAGAGCTCAATAGAAAACAATCAGTCTAATCAATTGAATGAACCACTTTAATAGCTAGATGCCCCATTTATTGATTAATATTCGATGGTTCTCTAGATTGGATACTATTTCTAAGCTACTAAATCCAGGTTATAGACATGGCAAACAGGTGAGGCCATATTGGCATCTCATGTATATTATTATATATCAGAATGCTTTGTTTTGTCACAAAACATAAATCTGGACAATAAGGTATTATGTCAGTTTATCCAGCTTTATTAATATATCTTATGATCAATTGCTTGAGAAATCAAGGGAAAGGTATAACATGATATTTCCAATCTGTTGGACTAGCTTTCTTTGCCACTTTATTTTTCACACATCATTAGGATGAATTCTTTAGATTCCTTCTAGAATTTAAACCTCACATCATTCTCTCCATAACCAGATATTTGAATTGGATTAAATAGACTCAGAGTTCTGTTCATTTCCTATAAATTGTTTATTACTTATTTTTAAAACAGCTCAAAGTGAAAAGTGCTAATTCAGTTAAATGAAGTAGTAAAATCTTTTTAAAAAAGTAAATAGTGAAAACCTTTGCTTTGTTAAGTATTAGTTGATCACAAAAATATTAATTCTATTAATTATAACCATGTTATTCTGTATCAGGAATTCAAAGCCCCTGGATTATTTTACTATTTGTTAACTTTATTGCTTGTGTAACTTGAATGTCATGTGATTTCTGAGTGATGAACTACTTGGATGAGTGTATATATTTTAAATAATGGCCAGTCTTCCATGTAACCTTGCAACCCACTATTAGAAAGCCATCATAAATGTGATCCGTAGTATGTAGAAAACCAAATGTATAAAGACAGTGATAGAAGTAATAACTTATAATACATAATTGAAATGGATGGTTTAATCCATTAAAATACCATGTTCAGATGTGGAGACATTTTATAATATTTTGCATTATTTTTAATTTTATCGTGAAAAAATATTATTTGAAGTTTGTGTCCATTGTTTTTTTATTACTTATTTACATTCAGAAAATTAACTTCTTTTTATTATAAAAATAATTTTCTTCAAGATCTTCGCACACCCACTTTTTTCTAGATATATTCACATTACTCCCCCTTCCAATTAATTTTATCTAACTGACTTTTTTTGTTGTAATAATAAAATAAAAATAAAAACGAGAATAACAAAAACGTAGGGAAAGTATCAAAATATTTGTTTTTTAAAACGAAGTAATTAAAGAAATTTAGAAACAATTTAACAAAAACAAAAAAATATGAACGATTGTAAAAAAAAAAAAAAAAATAACGTAATAAATTCAATGTATAATTTTCTTCATTATTCTTAATATTTAAACAGCATTAAACTGTTGCACATGCGCTTTGGATTTTAAATATAAAATGAATTACTAACATCGCGCTATATAAAATAATTGACTTATTTACATTCATTATTCTTAATAGATATTTTTTAGATAACACTGTTTTCATATCTGAGGACTTTTTTTATAATTTTCATTTGATTATATTCTGGGCATCTGGTAAATTCTATTTTCCTTATTATTCAAAATTAAAATTTAATGTTAATTCCAAAGCAGCGCGTATAAAATATTCAAATAATATCAAATCACTTTAAGATTAAAGGATCTCCAAGTGTTATCCAATTTCTTTGATTCATAATTTTTTTTTAATTCAACATTTTTTTTATCCATTCATGTTATACGAGAGTTGTTGTTGGATTTTTTTTTTTTACAATGAGATCAATATTCCTAGTACAACTCCATTTTAGATTTTCAATTCTTTAAATGAAATCAGTAATGCATTTTTGTTTTTTAACATCGATCTTTTCAAACGTAGCTGTGTGTCTTGAAATGCGTAATCTATTAAGACTCTCGGATTTATAAATTAATGATAAAATACACTTATTATATATGATTCTTTTCAAGCATATTGCTCATTTGTATTAGCTTTTCTGTATAACAATGACATCTTTAGATATTTTCCCATTAATATTTAGCTTCAGCTTCTGTTATCAAATAAAAACAAATCTGGTAACAAATGCTGCAGATAGTAGTAAGAGGGTGAATTTTTAGCTGAAAATGACCATAGGTCCACTAACCCATCGCGCTGAATGAGTGATTAACAATATATTGAGTAAACTTGAATAAATGACATATCTGATTTTATAACTATGAAAAGTCACCATAATTATATCACTTATAAATAGCTGCATGAAATTTAGCAAAATGTAACCAACTCAAATATTAAAGATTTATAGTTCAATTTCCAGCTCAGAAAAAATCCCATCTCAATAAGGACCTGAAATAGAATGATTGTATGCACATAGCATTTAAATGTAGCCTGAGTTCTTAAACAGCTGAACATACAATAAGTATATGTAAATGATACACAATAATAACACTGTTTCTGATTGGTATAAACTATTAAGAACATTAGTATACTTGTTAAAAAAGTAAATACTTGAATAATTAGCTTTTTAGGAGGTCTCTGACATCCAATCACCAGGAATGACAGGTGAGTTTTGAAACTAGAATCCATCATCATATTTTTATATAAATTGCAGCTGAAAACTTTCACCATTAACAGACATAAAGTTATTCCAATTCTAGAAAATTAAAAAAGAAGTTTATGACTTTTTACACAAACCATTCAATGAAGCCCAAATACATCAACATTTATTTTGGGCTGGTTTTTTAGTCCGTTATCTTTCATCTTCTTTTGCAGTAAATGTTACCCTTTGAAAGAATACAAAAACTTGCTTAATTGTAGTTCTCTACAATATTCCATTCTCAACTTTATATTTCCAGCAAAAGCAATCCAATATTGCATTTTCTAAAGTGTCTTTGGAATAATGATATAAGTGGGTTAAATTGAAAACTATGCTCAAGTTTATTATAAGATACCTTTTTTGAAAACTCTATTATTGGTCATTTGTTTCTCTCGATCAGTGGAATGATGCTGAGACTTTACAATAATAGACTTAAGAATTTCACATGCAGAAAGATTATTAGTCATTTTCATTTAACTTTCACAATTGATGATCATTTCATAACTGTGAATTCCATCAGTAGTCTACAATTATCATGTGACTGAATTTTTCAACCTGTTTTTTTACTTGCTTTTATTTATTTATTTAGAGTTTCCATAACTTTCAATAATTCAATATATAACTAATCTACGAAAAACAAAATCTTTTTGTTTATAATATTTATTGATTTTTTTGTAACTTCTATAACTATTTCTTTATCTCCCTATGGGGATTAACTTAGCAATCAGTTTCATAAAAATAATGGTAGAAAGCTACTTAGAGAAGTATTAATTCGTATATGATGGCTATATATTTATAAAGAGATAAACAATAATTGAGTTAAATATAGAAGAGTTATTTATTGTTTATTTATATATAATAGTAATCAATCAAACTTTAATAGACATTGGTTTTTTAATATACCAAAATAAATTTATTTATAACAATATTCAAATTAATAAACATCACATGATCACCATTTCTTATGCTTACTTATAACTGTTATTAAAACAGTCAAAACTCACTATACATATTGCCACCCACAGCAAGCTAGAATAATCAATCAATGAATGCCAGAAGTCTTGTACATAAAATCCCCATCTAGTACCTACTCATCCAATATCCCCAGACTAGTTTCTGGCTTGTGGCCTTCATCAAATGAGGAGCCTTGGATCTGAAAGCACTGCACCTAGATCTTAGGATCTAATGCAACCCTCTAGCAGCCACCTTTTATCTTGACTTAACTACAAAACTATGAGTCTTAAATTAAAAACATCTTAATATTTTCTATTCAAGCTCATTAGTGTGCTCTCAGATCCAAGGCTTCCCACTGATGAAGGCCACAAGCCAGAAACTAGTCTGGGGATATTGGATGAGTATGCACTAGAGGGGGATTTTATGCACAAGCCTTCTGGCATCCAGTGATTACTCTAGCTTGCTGTGTGTGGCAATACGTATAGTGAGTTTTGCCTGTTTTAATAATACAAATTTTAACACAACATAAAAAAGTCTAATAATAAATTTTATTACTTCCATATTTCTTCATTCTTTTTTTATTTCATAAATAATTTCATATAAATAAAGATACAATAAAAACAAATAACCCCCAAGATGCATTTCATGCTGAAACAGCACTCATAAGTTGGGCCAGGTTATCATCTCTCATATATATCTTTATTACATGAAGAGTATTTATGTAGAGCAAATTGTCTAATTTTCTGGTCAAGAAAGGGCAATTAAACTGCATAGGAACTTAGAAAAATTGCATTATGCTTAATCTATAGATCAAGATTCTACATAACAAATTTTGCAGCAGCTCAGTAAAATAAAAGCAAATGTTAATAAATTAAATAAGTTTGAGGTTTCTCAGGAAAGCATTAAAGAATTAATTGATATGTTGGATGCTTCTCAGGTTGATTCAGATGCTAAATATAATACATCTAAAGCAGATTTCAATAAGTTCAAAGCTCATCCAGAAGTTAAATATAATGCTGCTAAAGGAGATTTCAATGAGTTCAAAGCTCATTCAGAAGCTAAATACAATGCATCTAAAGCAGATTTCAGTGAGTTCAAAGCTCATTCAGAAGCTAAATACAATGTAGCTAAAGCTTGTTTCAATGAGTTCAAAGCTCATTCAGAAGCTAAATACATGCAACTAAAGCATGTTTCAATGAGTTCAAGCTAAATACAATGCATCTAAAGCAGGTTTCAATGAGTTCAAAGCTCATTCAGAAGCTAAATACAATGCAGCTAAAGCAGTTTTCAATGAGTCCAAAGCTCATTTAGAAGCTAAATACATGTCACTAAATCATGTTTCAATGAGTTCAAAGCTCATTCAGAAGCTAAATACAATGCATCTAAAGCAGGTTTCAATGAGTCCAAAGCTCATTTAGAAGCTAAATACATGCAGCTAAAGCAGGTTTCAATGAGTTCAAAGCTCATTCAGAAACTAAATACAATACAGCTAAAGCAGATTTCAATGATTTCAAAGCTCATTTAGAAGCTAAATACAATTCAGCTAAAGCAGGTTTCAATAAGTTCAAAGCTCATTCAGAAACTAAATACATGCAGTTAAAGTAGGTTTCACTGAGTTTAAAGCTCATTCAGAAGCTACATACAATGGTGTTAAAGCAGATTTCAATGAGTTCAAAGCTCATTCAGAAGCTAAATACAATGCAGCTGAAGTTGATTTTGGTGAGTTAAAAACTAATTCATATGGTAAATACAAAGCATCTAAAGATGACTTTGAAAATTTAGAATCCAATTAGAAGAATTCAAGGTAAATTGTGCACAATCTAGAATAGATTCTGTCATAAAATTAAATGAAACAAAGATTAGGGTTGAGGCTTATAAAACTGATTCAGATATTAAATTTAATAAGTAAGAAAGGAATTTTGATGAATCTATTCACAAATGGAAAGCTCAATTAAAAGGTTTAAATAACCGATTAGATAATGTGGGCTTTAAATCTAATACAATTTTTGATGAATTCAAAACTAATGTTGAGTTTAAATTAAATGAAGTAAAAAAATAATAAAAATTTAGAGAACAAACTAGAAGTATATTAAAATAATTTTAAAATAGAACTAAAAAAAGTAAACAAAGACTTTCAAATCAAAATTAAAACAGAGTCAGATGATTGGAAAAATAAGTAAATCAGAGTTAAAGGAGATTTACAAATGCCAAACTAAATCTGAAGGAGAGATAAAAATGTTACAGAAAGATATAAAAGAAATAAATGAAAAATATAAAAACTGGGCTGAACAAATATATAAAAGCAATCCAAATATATATATTTGAGAAGTTGGAAAATTTTAAAAGAGAAGTAAAAAGTAAACAACAAAACTACCTAGAAGAGCAGAAGAAATATGTAGAAGTAATGGAGCAAATAAATATAAATGATCAAATATTTCCAAGAATTGAAACAAAAAGTGGATAAATTACAAATTATAAATAATAATAAAACTTTAGATAAATTAGAGACTAGTGTTAAAAGTAACTGGAATGATGACAAGCTCATACTCTTAAATATGGAGTTTAACAAAATTTATTCTGATCATAATAAGGATGAATATACACCATATTATGATAGAAATCATCCAGAACCAATATTAGAACTAGATGTTGTTAAGAAATTCTGTAGTTTCAAGATTTATACATATTATAAAGAGTTTCAGAGAAATTATTATGAAAATTGTAACAAATATTTAGATGGACTAGAAGAGTTGTTTGAGTTGAGTTGATTAAAGGAAAAAAAGAAATTATCTGTTGCCAATAACCATTTATATGCTTAGGTAAAAGATTGATAACAATCATTTTTTGATAAACCAAAGACATAATTGTTTTAAGTATCTTATAATGTCTAGCTTCTGGAATGAAGGTCACAAGATAATATAAGATACCATGTCTTTCAAGTGAAATATAATCCTGGCAAAGGGAAATTATGCTCAATTTTTCAGAAGCCAGGCTGCTAAATTAAAGACTTTAAAATGCATTTCCTCTGTCTGGCCATCAAATAGTAAGAATTATCATACACAACTTATCTAGGCATAATGAGAAATCTTAACTGCTGCTGATAGGTATACCATAGAGAAGATATCTGAAATATTAGAGGCCTTAGAAAAGTGTGAAAAAAATTCAAAAAATTAATATAAACTTAACCAATAATTTTCTTATTATTTCAATATCTAATGTAAACATATCTGAAATGAAAAATACATCTCAAAATAAAATACATAACAGTAGTAAAAATCATCATATAGGTAGACAATATCCTTCTACTAATGCTAATTAAAATATTGGCAAAGTTTAAAGAACCAATTAGAAATTTTGGTGAAGCAGAAAATTATCTTGTAGTTGAAATTTAAAATACTTCTATGAAAATCTTAGGGGCTAAAACAAAACACATGTATTAAACTAAAAGGAAATTTTCCAAATTCAAAAAAAAAAAAAGCAGAAAATGCATTTTTGCTAAAAATTCCAGATGGCATATGAAATACATCAACTGCATGATGTCTAAAGCCCATGCCACATTTGTAATAAACACATATGGTTACTTTATACTAAAAAAAAATGACTTGTTAGTTTTACAGTTAAAAGAAATTGACATTATAAGAAAAAATAAAAAGCTTGTATTTAATAAAGCAATTAAAAGATATATTAAGTTAATAAGTTATACTTTGTAGAAATATTTTAATAAATAATATAGGAAAATAGATTGTTTATGTATTATTGGTTGTACATTAAAAATTTAAAGGAGATAATTAGTTTGTATTAGAAATAATAATCTATATTAAAAGTTTGCTTTATTCTCATAAAACAATTTATTATTAATTATAAAGATCTAAACTTAATAATTATAAGTTGATAATGATAATGTTGGTATTATTAATTTTAGGCTATAGTTCATAATTTTTTTTTCTAAAAGCCAAAAAATTTTTTGTTAATGAATTGCAAAATGTAAAGAAATTTAATATAGGAATTGGTAACAATAATCATAATTATTTTTTTTTTTATTGACATCAATATTGCAAATGTTATTTATTATTAATATTATTATTATTATTTCTGAAAATAACAATATTAAATTTTTATTAATTCAATAGGATGGACAGCTGAAAAGTTGGAGGGTGGAGTGGATTGAAGTCAGTCCATTAAAGTATGAAGATTGGATACCTTAATATAAATCTGAGCACTTATTGTTAATATGTGTAGAGATGATAATCTGGACCAAATATTATCTTCTTCATGCTGTATCTTAGCAACCATGATAAAATTTTTCTGTAAAAAGCCAAAAAAGTGAAGATTTTGAACAAAAAAGAGAACCTAATTAATTACATGACACAAAACTATAAATACACTTATATGTTCAAAAATGTTTAGACTTCTTTCTTAACTGATTACCAGCAAACTGCATTGGACTTAAATTTAAAGTTAACCACATTGGCATCTTGCAGTACAATAATAATGGAATAAAGAACCAGATAAACATTTGTCATAATGGCAAATGTACCTTGAAACTATCCTTAATGGAGAACTAAATACCTTGCTATGTTCATCATCCTATAATGCACTTTAAAATGGGATAAAATTTTAAAATTTGGATTTAAGTATGAAATTTAAAGAACTATTTCAGAAATGCTACTTTTGTTTAAACCATGTTACTCATTTATGTATTCTCCAAATATTTGCTTGACATTATAATTATTCCAGTAGGCTAGTTTTCAAATAAATACTTATGTATTGGACAATTATTTAAAAATGAATTCTAACTAGTGAATTTTATTTTCATCTGGAAAATACTTTTATATTGGATAATTATTGTTAAAATGAATTTTTAACTAATGGATTTATCTTCATTGATATTTAGAAAAAAGTTAAAATTTATATATGCCATTCCTTATGAAGTTAATAATTATATTCTACACCTAGGAAATAAAACAATTTAGTATGATTTTCAGGGATAATTTTAAATCACTATTAGAGATTCAAATAATTATTTATTATATTCTACACAACTTAGTGCAATTTTAAAATATTTTAAACTCAGTATTATTAGATTGTTTTTTAAAACTCAAACTTCATTATTAATTAAAATTGAAATTTGTTTTATTTATACATTAGGATTTTACATTTCAAAACACTGAAGAATTTAATCCTTTTTCAAATACTTTGAAAAAAATTGTGGCAGAATAAACTTTTTAAAAAGACTTCGAATTAATTTTAAACTATAAGAATATATTATATTTTATACATTTTTTTTTGTTATAGTATCTAGAATTATCTTGGTCAGTAAAAGTTCCCATAAGAAGCAAGATATAATAAAAGAATATACAAATAGTATATGAAATTTATGATTACAATTTAGTATAAGTGTGTGTTATTGATTCTTTGTACCATGGTTGTAAAAAGTTAAAATTAATTATTAATTATTTATAGTGAAGATATAATATTTTCTATTTTATACGTTTAATTGATATATTAATTTATTCCTATGTTTCTATAATTAAAGATATCTAAAGTATATAATTTAAAAATTTTGATATATTACCCTTCTTATTTTACTTACGGCATTGATGCTTATATACATATTATTATTCAGTTGAGTTAAACTCCTTAGAATATTGTATTTTTGTTTTATTCACAAGTTGAGCTTGATAAGTCTCTTATTGAATGTCACCAGTACTTACTGGGATCTGGGTTAATTAAAGCCATACTTTAAAAAGAATATTGTAAGTTGAGTTAATGTTTTACTCTTGTATGAAATAACATATTTTATAAATCAGATACCTAGAAGAAATGGATCACATTATATAAATAAAGATACAATAAAACATTCTTTTATTTTGTTTATTATTTATAATTAAATCCTTTAAATAGATCTTAACACTTCTCTCCAATAAAGTATCATTTTACATCACAATCAAGATATTCCACACATTTAGTTAATAATAAATAGGAATTATTTTCTTAATTGAATACATCATAAGGATATTTATAATCATTACAGAGAACTTGTTCTTATGGTTATTTTGTTTATTTAAATATATTTTTTAATCACTTATTGTTAATAAATTAATTATATATTTTGTTAATTACATGCTCTATGACATTAATTAGATAATACACATTATCTATTAATTTTGTGTCAATAATATACCTTATTGTACAAAAAATAGATTACATGAATTTACAATGGTTTTTCCAGTGTTACAAAGGCATGACTGATCTAACAAATGTGTTATCAATTAGAAAAAAACTTACAGCATTGTTCAAATAGGTTTACAAATTATTAGTTGCCGGATACATTTTAACATAGGTAATTACAGTACAACTAAAGGAAATAAGATTAAATAGAAAAATTTTACAGTGTAGAAATATTTACATTAGCAATTATAAATTTATTATTATTTGTAATGAATTTATTTATCCATGTGTTCCAAATCATTGTTTATCAAAAATTACATTGTTGAAAATACGTGGTTTAAAACTATATAGTTTTGGGACAAACAGATAGATATTATTCTTACAGTTCAAACAAATTGTTAGGCAGGTACCTGATAAATGTAAACTTGTAATCTATGTATTTGCCTATGTTGTATTTTCATTGTCTGGAGGTTTAGTTCATCACTTTAAATACTTTTTTGATTGAATTAAAATATATACTTTGGACTATTCAATACTCAGATGTGGTGTTTGAAAAACTGTTGAAAAAGGGATATGTAAACAACAACAACAAAAATTAATAATTGTTCTTGTTACAGCAAAAGTCATTATTTGTTTTTTTGAGATTATGGTTTGTTTCAGGTTTTTAATAGTGACCATGTAGCAGCAAATATATCTGAGTGTGCAATTTTGCCATCTCTAGTCTCCAGTTGTTTGAGAATTATTAGAGAATGTGGCTGAGTGCCTTGTGGTATTGTTTTCAAGACAGAAAGCACATCTGGTGCTCCAGAAACTATAAAAACAAAAGGTTGCTGCACAAACTGCTGGTATTGAGCCTTTACTGAGTGTCTCTATTAGGTTATCAAGTGTGATGTTATTTTGTCTATATGTGTTAATCATAATTTCTCAGTTATTTGTCAGAACTGTGTAGGTGTGAAATAGGTGCTGTTGTGTTTCTTCTTCCCTGTGGCACAAGGAACAAAAAGCATCAATTTTGTTGTAAAACCTGTGGTATTTAAAGAAATAGGAGGTAGGTAGAGCATAAAGATTTACCTTTGAAAGAAAGTCAAAAAATTTGGGTTCCAATGACCATTTTTTGAATCGCTGCATCAAATGACTGTTGTTCATATTTAGCATAGGTGAGTGAGAATCAGTAATTATGTCTGGGTACAGCATATTATAAATAGTCCAATAGGTGTATCTACCAACACCCAAAAAAGACACCTGATCATAAATGCCTTGAAATTATATTTCATTTTTACCGGATATCTCCTTTTTTTTAATGAATAAATAAGAGTTCACTATTTTATAATTATTATATGTTATTTAAATGTATACTGCTTGATTCGAAATGTTATTCATTATTTTTATACACTTATACCATCTTTATTTTAATATCTACTTGCTTAAAGTATGAATTAAATACAATAAAAAGCCCTTTACTATTTAATCATATCAATAATAATAATTTGTAATTTAAAAAAATTTAAAATTTTAAGAATAGTATAACCCTGAGCCAACTTAAAATCGAATTTACGTAACAAGAAAGCTTAAAACAAATTTCCTAGCCTAAGTATATGAATGGTATAGGATTTATTTATGCTTGTAAATCCACAGTTATACTTTAAACTATAATATGACCCTGATATATTATTGTAATTAATTATAGATACACATCTGTGTAGTGCTTCTTTAAAATAAATATTTTTTTAGAATAGAGTCTCATAAAATGATCATCCAAGTGTTTAAAAAGGTTAAGCTCAATCTTATTTGATCAGTAAGTGGTCAGAGTCTCCATTATAGTATTTTTGGTCAGTTAGAATATATATATATACACATATATAACCAGCTACTTCTAAATGAGTATAGCCATTTTAAATCAAAGAAAGAAAAGAAAAAAAGAAATGAAAAAGAAATACAATAACCATTCTAGAAATGAGTTTTGTGACAACTATTCAAACCAATCTGTTAATGAAAAACATCCACATATAGAATATGCTAGTACATTTTTCTGTTTACTTGATATTTTATGATGATTTCTTTTAATTTCTTCAGCAAAAAGCTTTACTTTTTGAAACACATTAACACTGTAAACAGTGAGGATTGCCAATTCCTCTACAAGCTTTATAATAAATGCTTAGCCAGAGCCAGCACTTAAAATATCTCTGTCAGGAATCCCACCCCAAATCCCTGACCATGGTTCCATGCTTTGGCACTCCTCAGATCTAGTGTCTGAACCTACCCTGACACCTCTCTGAGGAGTGCCAAAGCATGAAGTCATGGTCAGGGGTTTGGGGCAGGGTTCCTGACAGAGATATTTTAAGTGCTGGCTCTGGCTAAATATTTATCATAAAGCTTGTAGAGGAATTGGCAATCCTCACTGTTTATAACTTACAAGCTTAAGAGATAGGGTCATGTGATATATGATTCTTATTTTGACATTAACACTGTGTCTAATTATAGCTCACTAATATATTCTACTCCTTGCCATATCTTCCCAATGGAGAATACCTTGAGATAATCCTTAAAATGTAGACAGGGTTTACCTATCTCATAAAAACCATAATTAAATTTACTGTAAAATATATTTTTAGAGAGGTTTCCATTATTTGTTTGTTTTATACATCCAATCGTATGATTTTTATTAGTTTATTCAATAATATCACATCTAGCAGGCTAAATAACATATTGATTGGCTTTATAATCTTGCCATTGAATTTTTAAAATTTTATAGAACCTTTTTTAATGAAACTTTTCTAATGCTTTTATATTATGCTAATAGTGTATCCAAGTTTCACTTCCATACAATAAATTAGGTAAAATAACAGTTGTATATAGAGCTAATTTAGATGAACTAAGCAGTAATTATTTCTCTGTGATGAGTTACTCTACCTTTTTGCTTGTTAAAAGCAGCATAAACATAACAGAATCTGTGTTGTACGCAACATCTATTTTCAGTTTTCTATTTATAAAACTACAAGATATTTAAAGTGGTTTATATTCTCAAGTTGATAATCATATAATGTAAAAGTTTCTGAAGGTTTTTCTTCTATGACTGGCTGATAAAGAACTTGAGATTTTTTAATATAAACCAAAATCTTTAAATGTTGGTTTTAAAACATTATATATATTTTGTAAATATTCTTTTGAAGTGGCAAAAAAAAAAAAGCAAAATCATCAGAACACCCTAAATCCAGAATCCCAAAAAAATAATTTCAAGTTTTGCCTTTTAAACAATTCAAAGTAAAAATCCCACCATTGAACCTGAATTGTATTTTGATTCCCGAATCATTAAGCCACCTATAAACAATTCCAAAACCACTGTCATAAAAAGTGAAAATGGTGCAATGGAGCAAATACGTATCTTTGTTTAACACCAGTTTTTCATATCAAATGCCTCAGATTTTCCATCAGTAGTAATGACATTTTTTGGCATTATATTATGTAGAAATTGTATAATTTGAATAAATTTTGGTAGTCAACCAACTGAATGTCCTATTAATGGAATCAAATGCTTTGACCAAACCAATGAAAGCAATATATAAATTTCTCTTTTAATTTTTTCCATATGTCAAAGCATTGGCCGGGAAGCGAACCCACGACAATAGTTTGCAAGCAACTGCTTGGTTGCAAGGTGGCTGCACTGACCTCACAGATACCAGTGCTTCACAATTTCTCTTTTAATTCTATTATACATTTTAACTATTCTTATACACTTGTAATTCAGATTAAATGCTTAAAGGTGCAAACTAAGAAAAGCTTGAAAATGAAATTTTTATACAAGTGAGAAATAAGAATCGCCTAAAATGTAATTCCTATGCTCTTAATATAGTATGCTGAGCATGGATTTAATATCATTATAACAATATCATAATCATAGCAATACGGCCACAAAATGTAGATGAATGGTGTGATATAAAGCATAGCAAATGATGTGATATGAAGCATGTGCTTTATATCATACCATTCACCACACTTTATAGCTGTATTTCTATGATTGTGATATCATAATAAAGATATTGAAAGCATTCTCAGCATGCTGTATTAAGAGTATATTAATTCCACTTTAGGGTATAATTATTCTCCTCTTGTAAAAAAATTTCATTTCAAAGTTTTCCTAAGTTTGCACTTCAAAGCATTTAATCCAAAGTCACTCTTTTTGTATCTGACTCTTTTATTGTATTAGTATGCCAACAATAAATATGTCTATAGTGCTTCTTGATTTTTTAAAACTGCATTGAGGATCTAGAATAAAATCTTTGAAAGTGCTTTTGCTGTAGTAGATAAAAATAATATTCCACAATCTTATCTGTTTCCTTTTTGTTTAAAAATTGGAATAAATAAAGCATTTTTAAGGTCAGGTGATACAACTTCAAGCATCCATATATTTCTAAAAAAATCCAATATTTTAAGATAATATCATTATTATACTTTAAAACTTTTTCAATATTTAATCAGGATTTGCGACTGTTTCATTTTAAGCCACAAAGGCTACAAGGGGTATAATATACCACTATCAATATTCAGATTATTTTTTAAATTGAACAAGTGTTCTTACAGCACCTTTCTAAACATGTATTTAATTTATTTTGAAAAGATCAAATTAGTTTGAATTTAGCTCACATGGTTTAAATTTTACACCTCCTTTTCAGGAAGAACAAAATCTTATATAATCTAAGGTTGTTATTTATTTTAAATTATTTTTAAATGATCATTTGTTTTTGCTATTATTTAAAATGATGTATTACTAATGGAAATGGTAATAATAATAAAAAGAGAAAATGTATTTCAGTATAGTAACTGATTACAAAAAATAAATCAAATGAATCCAATTAAACAAAAGTAATTTAATTTCTTAATTTTTGCAATTTTATGGCTATATTTTTAAAACGTTTTTATATAAACATCTTAATATATATTTTAAATGATGTTTATAATAAAAAAATCAAATTTGAAATGATATTTATATAAAACAAATAGTCTTCTTAAAAGCACTATGAAATTCTGCTAGTAGTTTGAATATTTGTAAACCATGTTGTAGCCAGTGCAGATTAAGATTGCAAAGAGCTGTTTTGATTTCACTTAACTGAATAACTTTGTCTAAATATAAATGAATAGATAAAATAAAAATACCTTTAAAAGTTATCATTTCAACTTTTGAATCATTCATTCAAAATATGATCAAAATACTTATTCCACCTGTTCAAAATATCATTGTAACAATATAAGAGAGTGTGATTGTTGAATTCAATAGGATTGTGTTACTAATTTCCCAGGTCTATATGTTATTTTTACTGGATCAACAAAAAATCTACAATAATCACTATCAGTGAAAATTTGAATCTTTTTTCAGTTTAAATTCACCAATCATTTTTAAGCCATCTTCTCAGTTGTTGAACTTGTGTTGCCAGATACCTGTTTGTTATGAAATTCCACTAAACATAAAATGCAACATTTTCTTTTAATAAAATCACAAATAATTAAAGCATTGTTAAAAACCCAGTCATGGTTTTTCTTTTTAGTTAACCTGAGGATAGATTTACTGTATCCATAATACACTTCTTTTTTTTCATATGTCAAATGCATTGACTGGGAAGCGAACCCGGGCCAGCTACTTGGAAGGTATCTATGCTAACTACTAGGCTATCAACCTTGACATTGTACCGGTTGAAAATGTATGTCCATTCAAGAAGACTTAGAATCTAAGCAAAAGTACCCTGAATCCAATCATGGCCGAGATACACAGATCAGGAGCAACCATGAATTCTAACTTGTTTGCCCATTCTGCAAATCTATAACACTATGGACAACACCTATGGTGATACTACATAAATTAATTATTTCCAGACCTGGTGCTACATTGTTTTGCATGAAAACTCAAATGATGATGATGATGAGAGATTCATTGAACCCAAGATATAAGTTAAAAACATACATAAATATAAATATTAAGGCGATTCAAACAACTGGATTAAGTTTAAAAATATAAATATTTTTTTTGACAAAATTCAAGATGGTTTTATATATATAATCAACTTCACGCCTTTAAAAAATTTGTTTTCATTACGAACATTTAACAAACTTGATACAATTATTTTTATTTTCACAAATATCAATTTAGTGCGGTGGTTTACAATACTGAATGTATATTTAAAAATAGGATTTTAATTCATGTTACAAAACGGATCTGAGTGTTTTGGTGGATGTTTTATACATTTAAAAATAATATATATATATAAAGATACAATAGAGTTTCGCTGATTATACGATTTTAGTAGGATGCCCTTAGCATTTAATACATAAGTTTATTTCCTATTTATAGACTTTATTTACAACAATTAAAATAAGGATATACTTTGATCAGTAAGTAGACTAAAAACATTTATTTTACATTTTCGACATTTAACGATAGAATATTGTGAAACTCTATAAGGATGGGAACAGCTTATTTCAATAAAGGGGAGGGCAAGCTCATGAGAAGTTGGATCTAAACTCCAACTAATAATATTACAAAGAGAAAAACATTTCATTATCACATACCATTACGATTTATTTTGCTAAACAGGCTAGAAAACTAACTATAAGAAATTGCGGTGCTAGCATTATGTCAGTGAGAGAGAGGGTGGCACATTTGGCCAAGAAAATGTCATTCTATTTGAAGGTGGTATGCCAGCTTCAGGCTGAGTGGTACCTAATGGAAAAGTTAGGTAGGAAGTTGGTATGGGCCAGATCACGGCGGAGCCATGCAGAGCTTCAACTACACTAACTGGTTATGAATGAGAACACTAACAAAACAGAAGGCTTCGAATCCCTAGGGCAAGATATGGAAGAATCAAAGCAGTATATGAATATATACTTGGACAAGAAGAATAATGAATGAAGACGATCATGACCCCCTGGAATGATGTACAGGCGAATCAGATCGAAGCCCTATGTGGCTTATTAATAATTTGACATATGCCAGCAATGCTATCATAAGAATATAAAATCATTGGATTTAAACACTGAAATAAAGCCTTAAATGATTTAACAGATACATAATGATATGTTAAAATAACGACCCATATAAGATAGAATCATTAATCAGAAGTTAAAATTATAATTAATGAAGCATGCATTGCTCCCCTTCTTGAATCACTATTTTGTTTAACATATAAAAGAAACTAAAATTCATGCACTTGAAAGTCGAACAACAAAATAGAATTTGTTCACCAGCCTTTTTGGTGATGATGATGAATAAAGAAATTAATAAAATTAATGGACACCAATATCCATCCCAGATTGAAAAGTATTTATACATTTTGTATAAACTTATGATAAAATATATTTTTTTAAAAAAAGCATATATTCATTTTAAAAGAAAAACTCAGTCTTACTAGCTATTTAGATATAGATTATTAATTTATTACGTAAGAGAGAAACGTTAACTTGTTTCCATGTTTTAGTTTTATTTGACTACTTTAATTGAACATCGACTATTAAATAACATTCACACCACTCTACATTATTTTGAAAGTATGGAAAAAGGTTAATACAAAAGACAATCACCCCCATCTCTCAAAATGCACTTTGTGCTAAACCAGCATTCACCATTTAGTTCAAGTTACAATCTCTCGTATATATCTTTATTATATGTATAGTATTTATAATAGTAAATTGTTACACTTTGATTTACAAGAATCAAACTTAATCCCCACCACATCTTTGAGGCAATTCATTCTAGATAATTACAGTAATGATTACCATTAATTATTAAATAAACTATAGATTATCTCTAGTCTGGACAAAAACTTTAAACCATAGTTAAAGATTAATATATTTTTTAATTAATCACACATACATGGAGTTATTCAACTTCATTTCACTTTTCACATGTGTAATATCCTTTATAAATGTATTAAATAACCTCGTATCACACATTTGACGATTTAATTAACCACAAAAAATAAGTAAGGTTAATGAATTTTCTGATCGCTACCATATTTAAGTCATGTGATTATTTAAAAATCGTCTTTCAGAAAAATTGGATTCCGTAAATATTCATTTCTGCCATATTACTTGCAATTTTTTTAAAATGTCATTTATTCTTGCTCTCACTGACATCTTTTTTCTTTCTTTAGTAAAAAGAACTTGATTTCTTTTAAGCAATGGGCTTAATGATTTTAGTAAAAATAAATAGGTTGATTTCCTTTTATTTGATTGATTGCAGAAACATTGGATAACTGCTACTGCTTCCTTTTGATGTGGAAAGGCTACAAATGTAGATTTTATATATATCATGAATTATTTAAATTCCGAATAATATTCAGATGAAGAATCATTTAATGTTAACGAAAGTACATGTTTAAAATTTAAAGGGAAGTTCAGAATAAAGTGAGTACGCTTCAATAAATATGAAATAGTGAAAGAATCTTGTACACACCATGCGCGGATATAGGAAGTACTTTTTAAACACTTTATTTTACTATTTAGGTTTGCTTTTATTCAAAATTATGATGAATAATTTGTTATATATGTGTGTATGTTGTTTACATATGTTAGGAGTACAAGAAGAGATCGAAAACTAAATACATGGGCGTGAGGACCGATAGTTTTTACTAAAATTATTGAAAAAAATTAAGATACTGAAATAGCACCGGTCTGGACACGATTCTAAAATAGAAGATAATGAAAGGACATTTAAGTTTTAAATTGTATCCCAAGAGATTGCAGACCTAGACAGAGAGCATATGCATGTTGGATGGATGAATTAAGAAAGTTTTCTACTACTATCTAAAAAAGAAGGCTAGAGATTGGAGAAACTGGATTACATTCTCTATATCCTGCAGAAAATCGATAGTAGCTGAAAATGATGATAATATTATGACCAGAGCAGGTTGGATACATGGAGACAAAGGATACTATGACACATTTATATAAATTAATCAATTTATTTATTATTTATGTTAATTTGTCAATTTTTCCTTATCCTTACATGCCTAAATCATTGTCATGATCTGGAAATTTATGATGCTTTCTTCATTAATTCTTATCTGTTACTTTATCTCTTGGAAGAACACTAGAAAATATATAAATCAGTTTCACTGTATTCTTTAATATCATCTATGTATCTTCTATAGGATATACCCTTTTGTTTATGCCTTGTGGAATGTCAGAAGATTTCTCGTTTAAGATTATTATTCACTTTATGTACATGACCAAACAATTGTAACTTCTTTCCTGTAACTCATTAATAAAAGTTCTTTTGGATTCACATTTTTTTGTACAATTTTTTATGGCAAACTTTTTGATTCCATCCATTTTTTTCAATAATTTTTGGTAGCATGCTCTTTCAAATGCCAAAATTCCTGTCATTGAAGAGTTTGTTGTCACCCAAGTTTCAAGCATAAGTCTGATTATTTACTAATACTGTTAATGTATAATTAGTGTTATATATTGAATTTCACAAAGCAAAATAGCCTTGACTTCTTTCTCAAAGTCAGTCTAATTTCTCCTATAGATATTATTTTACATTTGGGAAAAAAAACATAAACAATCGCAAAACTCCATATAATATGCAGAGTTTTGCCTATGTTTTAACAGCTTGTGTTAAGCATAGGAAATGGTGATTATGTGATGTTTAGTGAAAAAAAATATAATAGTAATAATTTTATAACAATATTGATAAAACTTAAAAACATAAAAATTATTAATAATAACTCTATACAACACAGCATCTATATCTACGCTCTCGATATTTATTGATTCACTTATCCATGATGTAAAAAATTAAATAGAAATAAAAAATTAAATTTTAATTTTTAAATCACCTTATAGAATCACAGCAATTGCAAAATATTACAAGACAATGGTTTCCAATACTCTACAGGCAAGCATATACTTAAACTTCACCAATTTATAATCAGAGTAATGATGTGATGTGATGTATTGTGGCTTATCCTTAAACGAAGTCAATAATATCTCAGCAATTATGCCCAGATAAACCTGTTAGTCACTTTATTTTCCATTCCCCACTCTAAATTTCCCCATATTCTGCTCTATCCCATTTCCACAACATATTCTTTGTCAACTCTATAGACTTTATATCTAAATCCTTCTTATCTTTTCCCAAACCCAGCATAAAAACCAATAATTCATTTTCTGTATAATCATTTTTTTCATATTTATTCTTCCATAACTTCATTATATGTACCCTTTCTGTTTCCAAGCATTTACATTCAATTAACAAATGCCTAATATTTTCTATTCCTTTCTTACATAATTTACAAAATAAATCACCCATATTTTTCCATTTACATGTATATTCTCTTGTAGCTAAAGATCTCATTCGAGCCTTAAACAATAAACTACTTTCCTTATTATTATCATATATTAACTCACATCTAATATTCTGTTTATTTCTATATATATTTAAACTCTTTTTACTCTCCATACAGTAGTGCCACCAAGTGCAAGCCTTCATAATTAATGGATGCAGAAAGAGTACTTACTCATCCATCATTCCCAGTCTAGTTTCTAGCTTGTGACTTTCATCAGTGAGGAGCCTTGGATTTGAGAGCACTGCATCTAGATAGTAGTCTCTAATATAACTCTCCACCATCCATTTTTTACCTATTTGGTTAATAATAGGAGCCCAAGATGAAAATACCATAATGTTTCCAATCAAAGCTCATATGCTTGCAAACTCATATAGATTTGAACTCAGTTCAGTATCTATATAATCTGGTGTCTTTGGTTTTTCAAAATCTACAGTCACCATTATTTTATGGACTGCATAGGTTTAAAACTATCAAAACATCACATATAAACATTTTATATGTGTACACACACTGTTAATAAGAGTGCCAAACTCTCCATACAATAGTGCCACCAAATGCAAGCCTCCATAATTCATTGATTACAAAGGTTTGCACTTGGTGACACTACTATATGGAGAGTTTGATGCTTTTATTAACAGCATGTGTAAGCATATGAAATGGTGGTCATGTGATGTTTTGATCAATTATAATCACTTAGGAACTATTTTTTTTTGCATGTAGTATACTAACATCAATTTTTATCATAAAAAAGATTGATGGTAACTTATAATTTTGTTACTATATAATTTAAAAAAAAATATGTTTACATGTACATGTTAAAAATATAAAGTTTTTTTTTTTTTATCAATCTCTTATTGGGTATTTATAATTCTTAAATAATAGAATTATAAGCATGTAAATACTATATGTATATTAAAAGAATCTGTATTGAATATATATGAGATTAAAACATGTGATGTAGGAAGTTCATTACTATCCATTAATTTTGGATATTTATCGATTGGAAAAAGAACTTAAAACAAAATGATATAAAAATGAGATCCTACTTAACACATGTAATTTAAACTTTGGATTTTTTTTAGTGTTTCTTCTTATTAATATAAAAATGTCTTAAAATACTATTAACTACTTTATTGCTTTATTTTATTTTCTATATTCATCAGTTCAGCATCTTCATATAGAGAAATCCAGAAAAATCACTGTATTC
This sequence comes from Epiperipatus broadwayi, assembly GCA_028023455.1. NCBI lineage: Eukaryota > Metazoa > Onychophora > Udeonychophora > Euonychophora > Peripatidae > Epiperipatus > Epiperipatus broadwayi. Next base: position 14,677,983 of record JAQFVV010006207.1, read on the forward strand.
ATGTTTAAATTTATATTGTGCTATTAGAGCCATCTACTGAGAAATTTTGCTATTTTTTAAAAAAAAATTCATAAATTCACATGCTTTTAATGTATTGATGTTTTAATTTTAAAAAAAAATCAAGAGATTAGTATAAATAGTGCTTAAATAAAGGGTTTTAGTACTTCTTTCTTATCTTTTATTGACTTCTTTTGTTATGGGTGCCTGCAGCTATTTATGAGGTTATTTTGAGAACATTTTTTTTGTGATGTTTATTAAAATTTATTATTATTTTTATACAATATTTGTGTAATAATTACTAGTAATCAAAAGCAAATATCATTACATTCTTATTTTATATGTATATATTCTATTTTTCATAATAGATGGTAGTAATTTCTAGCATAACATTGACAAAAAATCATGGCATTCTTATTCAGAAAACAATGGCTGATATGTCAGTGCCACTGCTGCCTTAAAATAATTTAACATATTTTAAAAATTATAAAATTTTAATATTTTACAGCAGAATTTGAAACGTTTATCAGAGACTAATATTTTTTTATTTGCATTTTGAATACATACTTCAATTAAAAAAGATTTTGTTCATTTTCTAAAGTCCCTCTGCTCTGCCAAGCATTGAATGATATAGGCATTTTTTGTTATTTATGACCTCATTTCTTCAATATTTACAAACTTAAATTATAAATATTTGGAATTTTTCTCATTTGCAAATATATATCACTAGTAAATCAAGTTAAATTTATTGAATTGGGATATAAAATAACAGTTTAATACTAAAATCAAATGTCAAACATTTACAAAAAGTCTGACTAGGGAGAACAATTAAATTGGTGATGGGCAGGAAAGTTGAAAATTTATAAAAGTGTGAATTATTTGTATTAGTTGTTCAAACAAATTTTGAAATGTTCTTAATTATTTATTTAGAGATTCTGTTTTTGGCAACAGATAATTGAAAATAAAAGTAAAATAACTTCATTAGCACCATATGGATTTATTTTACCTTTTAAACAAATTTTTCACAAAAGAATATGTTGTTCTACAATCACGGTTTTAAAATGTTAATTTTAGTATTGAATGAGTATTCAAACTGAAAAATTTAAAGCCACTGTTTTACAAAGAAAAATAGATTTTAATGTTATTTTCAATGCAAAAATTCATAAATATGAAAGTTATAATAAATAATAAAAATCATATACAACAACTATATAAATATATATATATATATAAAGAATAATTACACATAAAAAGCAAAATTGGCACATGGAGTGCTCTCAGATCTAAAGCTCCTCACAGACGAAGGCCACAATCCAGAAACTAGTCAGGGATATTGGATGAGTAGGCATTAGATAGGGATTTTATGCACAAGCCTTCTGGCATCCATTGCTTACTCTGGTTGGCACAGGGTGGGATTACTGTATGGAGAGTTTTGCCTTGTTTATAAACAATTATGTACTAGTATAAGAGATGGTGATCATGTGATGCTTAATGGTTTAATTCTTTTCAAATGTTAAATATCTATTTTAACATTAACCAATCATGGCAGGTAGAACATTTGAAAGAGGCATGAAACCATGTGTGAACCATGTGTGAAAAAGGCTTTTTATGGGTAATTGTTATTAATATATTCATATAGCTGTTACATATGATTTTTATTATTATAATGTATATAAATAAAAATATAAAAGTATTTACAATAAATATGCACAATGTCTTGAGAAAATAGAAAAACTAATAAATGGTTTGTAGAAAACAAATATATTACCACTGAAATTTAGTTAATTAAATTCATTATCCACTACCTTATATTGTTATCAGTTTCCAACAAGTATGAAAACCTCATAATAAAAGGAAATTTACTAACAATTTTGTCATACTTTTACTTTAGCCTATATATTTTGAGAATCTTCTGAAACTATGGTAATTAATTATGGTCTTCTATTTATGTAAGGAATTCACTTCATAACATTTTGCATAAGCTGAATTTTTTTGGAAATCATATTTTTCCCTTAAGTACATGTTTACCATAAGTCATGGTTAAGAATATTTTATACCATATATAAATAAGTTTACAATATATTACAAAAGATTTTCACATAGCATAAGAAATACTAGAAAGGAAGATTGTATTGATTTAGAAATCATGTTTGTTGATTTTTTTTTTACTTTATATATGCTAGAATTAATTTATGAAATTCCCAATTCATCTAAATTTTTATAAAAGTTGCTATCTTGTGTCATTGTTTGAGAGGTCCCTCTATTGGCAAAATAAAGAGATTGCTTGACTATTATAAATTTCAAGGCACATTTGATACAGGTTAAAGCCTGTCTTAAAAGTATTTACATATACTTCCTGTGCACTTAATAAATAATTATAACTCTACAATAGTTTATATATTTCCAGTATAAAGATCATTATATTAAGTCTAAATCACAAAATTTCACAAATATTAATTTGTATAGGAAATAAATAGTGGTCTTAAACAGTGGAGAGAACAACAACTTCATGCTCCTAAATTAAGATGCTTCATATTGACCTATATAAGTGGAAAGTTAGATTAAAATAAGATAGCCACTTGTATCTTTATAAAAGTCATTATATTGTGTTGTGGTTTGAGAGGTCCATCTATAGGCAAAATAAAGATATTGCTTGACTATTATAAACTTCAAGACACACTTGATACAAGTTAAAGCCTGTCTTAAAAGTATTTACATGTACTTCTTGTGCACTTAATAAATAATTATAACTCTAAATTTGGTTTGTAACTCTATAAACTTAACTTCTTTTCTATTATTTTGTAATTCAATACAGAACATTGTTTGCTACAAAAAACAGATTACCAATATTACAAATTAACTATAGCTTAGCATTGGTTTTAATCAAGCAGGCCATATTTATAGCATAACATTAGACTTACAAATCTGATATTATCTGATGCTATGAATATGACATGCCTTGTCAAAAACAATGCTAAGCTGTAGTTAATTTCTTATATTGGTAATCTATTGAATTACTAAATTTGGTTTATTTAAGCAGAGGACTGTGAGCATAGTTACAAAATTAAAAAAAAATGTTTTCACATGTTCAACATTTATATCTATATTAACTTGCACACTTTTCTATTTCCTATTTGTTTGTAACATTTTAAGGATAATTACCTTGCTGACAATGAGTTAAAATTTTGATATATATAAAGAAAACATTTTCATTATTACGATTGCATAATGCAATCAAGCATTTTCAAAAATGTAAACATTCATTTTCAATGCAATATTAATGGAAATCTATGCAGTCTATGCATGCACTTTTTACATCCTCATTTTCATATTTTTCTCAGCTTTCTATAAAGATAAGGTTTATTTTTCTACAATAAAAAATAAAAATTTTATGATAATTTTTGTGATCAAGTAAATTGAATTTTTTTGTATTTCTCTCTTTTTTTTTGATAGTTACTGGAAAAGATTTCACCCTGAAAAATATGTTGGTAAAAACTTTTACTTTTTCCGATATATTTTGAAGCCAACGTTATGCAAGAGCCCAACGGTAAGTATTTATTTTTCTATATTTTTTAATTTTTCTATATTTTTTAATTATTATTAATTTTTATATATTTTTTTAATTATTATTTTTTTTATATATATTTGATAAAAATATATGAAAAAACTATTATTGAAACTAATATAAAAAAAACAGAACGTGATTATCTGCATTTTTTCTATGATATTTTTTCCGATGAAACTGGAGTATTTGAATTAGATGATATCAGATAAAGATATACATGTTTTTCAAATATTATGACTTGATTTAGATTTTTCTATAATCACTTCTTTGCATTTTAATAATAATAAATATATGTAAATGCTAAAAGTAAAGATTTTGACAATATATATTGTGCCATTACAATTTGGTCACTAGCCAAATTTATAGTCATGTGAGGAAATGTAAAACCAAAAATCATCATCACATTTTTATATAACCATAAAAGAAGCTGTAGGGCATCCAAGTTCAAACCCTACCAGATCAAAATTTTAAACGCTTTAGACAGAAAGAGAGTGGGACAGCAATTATATGCTTTACTTGTTTGTGTGTTAATAAATCTCAAAAAGAGCAGTACACACACTTAATATTTAAATTTTCTGTTAAAAAGCAAAGTTATAACGCATACATATAGGCAGTGTATGTGTAAGCTATTTAATTGTTTTATATTTCAACGATTCAACATTTTAACTTTCTTTAAAACTAACCTATGCTTGATCAATTTTAATATCTTATTCTATGCTTCTATTTTTCTTTCTATAATTGTAATTGGGATTTAAAAGTTACAGATTTAATTAAATAATAGGGTTATAATTACTAAGTTAGCAATTATATTATTTAATGTTAGTTTATGAATGATTTGAAATAATGAAGTATGTGTGTACATTACAGACAGAAATTTACATTTATTAAATATTGAAAGAAAAGGAAGGGTTAAATCTGTCAAATTATTTTTTTTTGTACAATTTTATGTTAAAAGAGGAAATCTGTTGAATCAGATATCTATTTTTGTAGCAATTTTGTTTTTGTAAATGATTGTTTGTCACTTTGGGAGCTTAATCTGGGTGGGAACTCTAATTTTGAAATTGTCTTATCTTAAGATCTAAAGAAGGAAGCTCAAAAATTTGAAATGTTACCTAGGTGTAAGAAAAAAAAGGATTAAGTCTATTTTTTTTTTAAACAAAAGTGTCTGGAAAAAGGATTAAACTTTTCAGTTGAAAAATAATTTAGTTGAAAATAAATTAGAGATCTAATTAAAACAAATTTGTCCAAAAATAGCAAGTGACGCTATCTCTGATTGGTTAAGTTAGCTAAAAATTGGATATAAAAAGCTGTCTTGAAGAATAATTATTATTGTGATTATGATTCAGATTATTAGACTATTAAACTGAATGTTGAAAATATAAGAAATGACTGGCTAGAAAAATTATATGTATGTCCTATCTTTTCCAGACCATCTGGGGAAGCTGCACATCATATAGGAAAGAAAAGATGTTTTGTCTAAAATAATATTCTACACCTTTCAACTGACCAGAGAAATAAGATGTTTTTAATAGAAGGAAGAAAGCATTCACCTGCATTCGATGAAAGATGAATTAATCTACCGATAAATATTAATCATCAAGTCCAATTAATTGTTCCAACAACTGATTTTAAACTCAAGAAAATTTATAAATGTGAAAACAACTGCTGTATTTCATCCACTAAAAGAATCATGCTTGACAGGAAGAGAAGAAAAATTAATATAATGATTTCCAAATTGTCCACTAAAGCAAATAACCTCAATAGAGTCATCATCATCAAATAGTTATACACCTCAAGAAAAATATTGTCCCCACGTAAAACGGAAATGGTAGCTGCTGAAATATAGACATTATACAAGACAAGTTTGAACCCTTGGAAATTCACCACAAACAAAAGATCGGTAATATGACTTTTTATATCTATTTTTTTTATGATATCAGAGTCTTAATAAACATTTTAGCAATAAAGTGGTATATTTTATTTAAAGAACTTTTAAAGACTATTCAGATCGATTAAAAACAAGAATGTCTTACTAATAATAACTTTGAGCTTCGTAAATGATCTTGAATGTATCAAAATTATTTGTTTATTAATTTTACAGTTATGAAATATTAATGTGTAAAACAATTTTTTTTTATGGTATTATGATTTTAGTTTTAACTAATATATTATTATTATTTTGGTTTTAAATAATATTTTGTTATTATGGGATAAAACACGCACATACATAATAATATTTTTATATGTGTATAATTGTGAGTGAATGTGAAGTAACAAGTAGTATTAGAATATTAGATTATTTTGTTTCAAGTCAAGTATAGCATTTCAGAGGTAGAAGAGAGGGGGAGAAAATAATTTAAAACTTGTTTCTAAAACTTGCTCTTTCAATTCTATTAACATTTTTTTTAACATTCTACTTACATGTTAGATTTATAAAGTATGTGTGCTAATGAGCAGATAATATTTTTTTCTTGAAATACTTTTCTCGTGGAGTGAAAATCATGGTCAATGTGACATCCAACTTAATACAAAATACATTTGAAGGGAAAGGGGGAAGAACTTGAAATTAATCTGAGGATTAATGTGACATCCAACTTAATACAAAATATATTTGAAGGGAAAGGGGGAAGAACTTGAAATTAATCTGAGGATTGTTATTTTATTATTTTATTTTGTATGTAGTGACTATTTTAGTAGTACATTTTAATAAATTACAAACTGTATTAAAGTTCTTTATTATAATATTCAAATTATACTAATTATTGATTAATATTAACTATTTGTTTTGGTATAGTGCTGACATACACATTGCAAACCCTTCTAGGGAAATACATTTTGAAGGGCTACAGAAAAAAAGGGAAAGTACTAATGTTTTTATTCTATGAAGTTTTCAAGTGATGGATTACATTAGGTGTTATTATATACTAATTTTTTAGAAATTTTATGATGAATCCACTAACGTACTAACAAAAATATAATTTTAAGTTGTATGCATGATAATTTATGAAATAATATGAGAATAATTATTAGAAATATTAACTTTTATTCTTTTTTTTTATTACTTTGAATACCAATGACTATATTTTTTCAGCTTAATTACATTCTTTGGTATTTTATCTTTAAAATAATATATATTATGTCATTTTTTAGTAATACAAACATATTTTATGGTAAAATTTGTCGTTAACATAATTTTTTAAATATTCAATATGGCTGCTTCGTCTTCATACTTTTATGTCATGAAAATATTTTAGAGGAACTTACTCTTAAAAATAAGAATTGTTTTTGTTTATGTATTCAAAATTATAATTTTTAATTCTACTTTGTTAAATTTATATGTTTTACTTTAAAGCTAAGGTCTATTTTTTAAAACATACTGTGTCTTGATATAAATATTTGATTTTTAAAAACAAAATTATAGATGTAAGCTGAATTATTGGTTGTGGTAAAATAAACCTTTTTTTTTTGTTTTTGGATGTAATTTTTTTGTAAATAATAAAATATATATATATTTCATCATTTTAAAAATAGGATATTTGTGTTTTTATTTACAGTGAATTATTTATATTGAAAGTAAGCTATTATCTAATTTTTTCTTAAGTATGGTCTGATTCTGATAAACTCTCTCTCTCTCTCTCTCACACACACACACACACAGACACACACATATATATATATAGCCACATACATAGATAAAAAATAAAACTATGAACAATTTTTAGTATTAAATAAAATATTACAAATAATATCAAATACAGTATATGTAGTATATGGCAGTGGTTGGCAACCTTTTAGATATTGTGAACCACTAACATAATTTTTAAAGGTACGGATTAATATGAGAATTGAATACGATCTACATATATATTTATTTACATATTAATATTTATGTTTTATAATTTGTTAAAGAATTATGTTTTACTTTGTTTTTTATTAATATAATGTTCATTTTATTTCATAAAAATAAATGAATGTATAAATATATATTAACTAGGTTTTATATGTGTAATTTTCTAATTTGTATTTACAAAATATTTAAGATTAATAAGGAATAGTATTCTATTCTTTAATAATTTTTATAGATGTGTTTTCCTTCAAAATTCTTGATAAAATTTTTGAGTTTTAGTTTACTCAATTACCAAGAATGCGCCATAATCAAATGCCTAATCAATTGTCAGAGTCATCGGAGATAGTAATGGGCGAGTACATAGAATTGGTTAGGAATTTGAGTATGAATAAAAGAAGAGTAGGAATAGTTGAATTATTACCAAGATTTGATAAAAGGTATATGTTAGGTAGGATATGTTCTATAAATGAGAGAGTGAAAAAATTGTGTGAGAGAAATGATGTTACATTTATGGATGTGTGGGATTTTTTTATTGGGAAGAGGGAGTTATATAGTAAAGATGGGTTGCACTTAGGGAAACAAGGAAGTGACATTTTAGTGAGTTTGATTTATAAAGAATATAGTTTGGGAAACTTGGAAAGGGGGGGTAGGATTTTAAATTGCAGTGCTATTAGAAAGAAGAATGGATAGAATGTAAGGAATAAACAAAGGGTAGCTGATTTAAATATAAATGTAGATATGGAGAGGAAATGGATCTGCAAACGTAATGGAGAAGAAAGAATCAAAAAAATTATAAAAGAGTAGTTAGAAAAGAAAAAAATTGTTAAAATTGGGTATTTGAATATGTAAGGTGGTAGGAGACCAGAAAAGTGGCAGGAATTAAACAAAGCAATTGAAAATGAAGAGCTCAAGGTATTAGCAGTAATGGAAATACATCTAAGAGAAGAAGAAGAACCTGTTTTGGAGGGTTTGGTATGGCAGGGTATAAATAGAAAAGATAAAGAAAAAAAGGGTGGTGGTATAGGTGTTATATCAAAAAATATTATAATACTGTTAAATGCCAAGAACATTTGTGGTTTGAAATAAGGTTGGGAAGACAAGAATCGACAGTGGCTATAGTTTGTATAGCTACTGGAGATAGTCAAACTATAATGGAATGGAACAATAGCATATATGAGTGCCTAGTTAAGGATATACAGAGTTTTAAAGAAAAGGGGTAGAGAATAATGGTTATAGAAGCTATGAATGGGCATATTGAAGAAATTGATGATGTAGATAATTTGAATGGACAACTTTTGAAGAAATTTTGTCGGAGAGTCAATTTGAGCATTGGAAACTTATCAAATATTTATGAGGAACAATACACATGGTCTAGAAATAATATATCCCACACAATAGATTATGTATTGGTAGAGAAAGAGGAAATGAATAAAGTATGGAAGAGAGAGTATGTAATAGTGATCATAATTTCTTTGTAATTGAAATGGTTAGTAATGTGATGGAGAATAAAAATAAAAGTAGAAACAATAGTGAAAGATGTGGATGGAGAGAGAATGATAAGAATAAATTGGAAGAATATAAAATACCTGTTGAAGAAACCATGGAAAAGTTGATTGGAAATGAGTATGAGGACTGCTGTGATAAAATAGAAAAAGTGGCAAATAGGGTTTTAGGTGAGAATATTCCGAAGAATAAAAGTAATAAAAAAATGAAGTTAGTAAAAGTATAAAAGAGAAAAAAAAGCATGCAGAGAATATAAGTGCTGTTAAGAACAAAGAAAGTGAAAAAGATATAATTGCTAAATGGGAAAAGTACTTAGAAAAGAAGAAGTTAGCTAAAATAGATAATTATAGAGAGAGAATGAAACTGAGATGGGAGTAAAAAATTTGGGAATTACATTAAAAGGAGAAATCTAGGGGATAGAGAGATAATATTACTGGATGAGGAGAAAATTGAGTGTAGCTCTAGAGAAGAATTATAGATAATCTTGAATAGGTATGTAACGGATATAGAAAAGATGTTAGATGTGAAGGACAGAAGGATATAAAATATGAAAGCATATAGTAATGGGAATATTAGGTTTACAGAAAATGAACTGAATGAAGCAGGAAAGAAATTGAGAAGTGGTAAGGCAAAAGGTTTAGATGGATGGCAGCAGAGATGGTAATGAATTTAGAGTGTAGGGCAATAGTAAAGCTATTATCATGTTTTAATAAGATGGCACAGAAGAGAGTTTCTCCAGGTAGTTGGAGTAATACAAGAGTAAGATTATTATTTACAGGAAAGAATAAGGATAATAGAAAGTTAAACAATTATAGACCAATAGTGGTAACATCAGTTTTATATAAAGTTTTTTCAGATATGGTGGCTGGAAGAGTGGCAAAATGTATGGAAGAAAATAATGTAGTGGGGGAAATGCAGGGAGGCTTTAGGTCAGATAGGTGTATAGGAGATAGTTTATTTGTAGTCACACAACTTATGGATATAAGTAGGAATTCAGGTAGACAGTTCTATATGAATTTTATAGATATAGAGAAGACATTTGATAGAGTAAACAGAAATAGATTATGGATAAATTTAGCAAATTTGGGAATAGATGAAGCTTTAGTGGATATTATTAAAAAAGTATATGAAAAATAATTATTATACATATCAATCAGGGGCTATAGAATCAGTTAAAATTAAAAATGAGGTGGGACTAAGGCAAGGATGCCCTATGTCACCTATTTTGTTTTTGTTGTATTTGAGTGAAATGGAGAGAGCAATAGAAAGACTAAGAAGAGGTATAGAGATACTGTTAATAGGTGGCAAGAGAGTATATACATTGTTGAGTCTTTTTTTGTAGATGTTATTTTTTTTTGTATGAAGAAAAAAGAGAAGATATGGAAGTTATGCTGAGAACATGCACAAAGTTGGTTAAAGATATGGGAATTAAATTTAATGAAGAAAAATTAAATATAATGATGGTAAATACTGGGGAAGGAGAAGACAAAAATTTCTTATTGGGGGATATAAAGTTAAGTGTGGTGAATAGGTATAGTTATTTGGGAATCATCTTGAGTAATCAGGAAAATTGCTTGGATGAATGGGAGAAAAAAATGATAAATGAAGCAAAGAAAAGCAAAGGATTGATAAAGAAATTAACAGTGTTTTCATATAATAAATATGATGTAGCTAGAATTGTATGGAAGGAAGTTGCAGTATCAGGGTTAACATATGGTAATAATGCATCATGAGTTGTAAAGGGATATTAGATTACTTAGAAAAAGTACAAAGGGAAGTAGAAAGACATGCATTAGATGCAGAGGTATGGACAGCAAAGGAGGCAATTCAAGGAGAAATGGGATGGTCAAGTTTTTATATTAGAGATACAAAAAGTAAAATGAAAATGTTCGGTAGATTGCAGTTTATAGATAATAAAAGAATAGCCAAAATAGTGTTTAATTAGGTTACAAATAAAGGGCAGGCAACGAGATGGATGAGAAAGGTAATGCGGTATGCAGAAAATTTGGATAAAATATTTATATCTGTATACTTGTACAAAAGGTGGGATGATTGTGTTAGGAGAATTGTTGAGTGTTATAGTGGTAAGGAGTGGATAGAAGATATAGATGTATTAATAAAGAATAGGGAGTTGGAGAGATGGAGAACTAGTATGGAGAATAAAATGAGTTTAAATATATATAGAAGTAAACAAAACACTGGGTGTGAGTTAATTTATGATAATAGTAAGGAAAGTAGTTTATTGTTTAAGGCTCGAATGGGATCTTTAGCAACAAGGGAATATACATGTAAATGGAAAAATATGGGTGATTTAGTCTGCAAGTTGTGTAAGGAAGCATAGAAAATATTAGGCATCTGTTACTTCAGTGTAAATACTTGGAAGCAGAAAGGGTACAAATAATGAAGTTATGGAAGAATAAATATGAACAAAGTAATTATACAGAAAGTGAGTTATTGGTTTTTGTGCTGGGTTTGGGAAAAGATAAGGGGGATTTAAATATGAAAACCATGAAAATTTACAAAGATTATGTTGTGGAAATGGGATGGAACAGATTATCGGAAGTCTTAGGGTGGAGAAAGGAAAGGAAAGAGAAAGTGCCTAACAGGTTTCTCTGGGCATAGTTGCTGAGAGATTCCTGACTCCATATAAGAAGAAGTCACAGCGCATCACATCACATCACATCAATTGTACAGCATTTGGTATTCTTATTTTGTTACTATTTCTATGCTATTGACCGAGTAGAGGTTAATTAAATGCCTTCAAGGTAGATGATTTGCAAGTCACAGTAATATTTAGTAACAAATCAATTAGCAACATAATGTTATTGTTCTATTTTACATATAACAATACAGCTTAAATAAATTGTTTAAAAATTTTATTAAATGAGATTAGCAAATTTAAATAATATGAATTTCTTTGTGGGCCACTAAATTACACCATGGTCCACCAGTTTCTGACTGCTGGTATATAGTATAATTTTATCAAAACTGAATAGAAATAGCATTCTGTTTCTATACTTTTAGAATAAAAAATTGACCATTTTTTCTGTCAATAAAATGAGTTTTTTCATTTTTCAATCAAATGCAAACACCCTTCCCTCTATTTTTTTTTGAATACTTGAACATTTAATTTTTGTAATATCTTGCTATTCAAATTATTTTCATTTATTAAGATGTTTTCACTTGACAAAAAAACAACAACAGAAGCTTTAAATTCATAGAAAATTGCTAAATCTAACTATCTATATATACATTTATAATAATAAGTGTTTATGATTTGTTTTATTTTTAACTTAAATATTTTTTTCTCTTTATTTCAATCTATTTTTTTAGAACATAATTCTATGATAAACCATTTATATTTTTTAAGGTAATAATCTGATATCATTGTATCTATCTTTTTTTGCTTATATTAATGAAGCCTTTGGCAATAGTTTTTGTTTTAAAAAAGAATTTTTATTAAATTGAGTTACTTAATTGAAAAAGATAGAAAAAATAAATAAATTTAATGACGTAAACAATTAGTTTTGATTAAAACAAAGAAAATACCAACATACTGCATATATGTGTTTTGACCTTATTATTTTTAAGTGTTAGTTATAATATTTGGAATTAGATGATTTATGAATAAGTTTATTTAAAAATTGTTTACTTTTCCTTCTTTTTTTGCTTTTCAAATTTTCTATCATTTTATTAATAATAATTAGTGAAACAATTTCATGTTTTCTTGAAAATATAGCCAATTCTATAAATTTCCTACTTATGAATGTCAAAGGCAGAGCTCATTAAAACTTATGGGACAGTTATAAATATGAAGAGTATAATAAATGATGAAAACAAATAGTATCCTGTTGTGTAGGTATCTCAACTCTCTTTCGGATATATATTCATTTATAACAACCAATATGTATGCTTAACTTACATTTTACATAGAAAATCAACGTCTTTATCTACATGAAGGTAGTTTTTAAAATATTCTTCTAAGATAAAAGTCTACTTTTAATTTGCAGTAATCCCACCATATCTCTTGTTAATTGATTTTCACTTCCCCTCACTAGTAAAATTGTAAATAATAGTGAACCTTATAATATATAGGTTTAACATACATATAGTATAACTGCAATACCATTTAATTTTTAAGCCAATAAAACATCATATATTCACCATTTCTTATGCATGCTCATAACTGTTATTAAAACAGGAAAACTGTATATACATATTGCCACTCAGTATTGCATTAGATTCTAAGATCTAGGTGCAGTGCTCACAGATCCAAGGGTCCTCACTGACGAAGGCCACATACCAGAAACTAATCTGGGGATATTGGATGAGTAGGCACTAGATGGGGATTTTATGCACAATCCTTCTGGCATCCATTGATTACTCTGGCTTGCACTGAGTGGCAATATGTATAAAGAGTTTTGCCTGTTTTAATTAATATCTCATTTAATTTTTAAAATATACATAGTTTGACATCAAACATAATTGACAAAAAATAGAGAAATGAAGAAATATAAAAGGAAGTGATGTAATAGATCTAGAGAAGAAAAAAGAGAAAGAGTGAGAGAGAGAAATGAAGCAAATCACATAATTGAATATCCAAGATGAAGAATCACTGACTGAGAAATTATTTATGACAACACTTATGCAAATAAACCGGCTTGACAAATTTGTCAATTCAAATTTACATAGTCATTATTTTTTGTATTTTTATGAAATATTTTTTTAAATCACGGGTTATTGAATTGTAAATAATAAATCCATGGATAGATGGAATTCCAAACTGCTTGTTTAAATAATCATTTGGATTTGTCTAATTGCTAAATTAGCCTTCTCGTTGTTGTAATTATTTTTAATTATCAAAATTTCAGTTATTTTTATGTGTTTTTGTTATACTTAGTAAAATGTATCAGAAAACAATTGGCATTTCCTAACTTCCATTCAACAATTGTGCAATAAATTTATATAGTTCAAATAGTATATAAAGTGAATAGAAAACATTTCATGAAGATTGAGAACAATACATTATGTAAGGGCATCTAATCATTGCTTGTATATGAACTTTTCCAATTCCAAACACTCTCTCAAATGGTCATTTAAAAATTATGCAAGACAGAGGAATTAAATAGTTATCATATCAGTGATACATGCAGTTCATTCTTTAAAAAATAAACTGGGCAGAATGATAATGTCAAGTTTTCAATGCAAGGTAGATAGTAAAGGTGATGCTAGTTTATTACTTCAATATTTGCAACCATGGAAGATGTTGTGCCATATTTTAGACAGGTAAACTAGAGGAATAGTATAGTACATTGTTTAATTTTGTAATCAGCACCTAGACATTTATTTGAGCAATCTAGATTAACTTGAACTCTTTAAAACTACAATTGATAAAAATATATATTTTCTGACCAATAACTAAATGGATAACTAAATTGTTTTGGGAGAGTTACAGTCAATTCTCTATTTATATAAGTGAAAAAATCTAAGCCAGGTTTTTGGCATAAATCAAATTTTTATTCAATACGTATTAACACTTACCTATGGTATATTTTTTTAATAAACAAAATAAACAATAACATATGTCACAACACGAGACAATAAAACTAATTTTTTTGTTCTTTATATATGCCAAGTAATGTTGATATAAATTCAGATTTAAGTAAGTCAAATTTAAGCCAATAAACATCACATGACCACTTCCTCTTATGCTTGTATATAACTGTTGTTAAAACAGGCAAAACTCACTATATATATTGCCACACACAGCAAGATAGAGAAATCAGTGGATGCCAAAAGGCTTGTGCATAAAATCCTCATCTAGTGTCTATTCACTGATGAAGGCCATAAGCAAGAAACTAGTCTGGGGTGAGTAGGCACTAGATGGGGATTTTATGCACAGGCCTTCTGAAATCCATTGATTACTCTAGCTTGCTGTGTGTGGCAATATATATATATATATATAGTGAGTTTTGCCTGTTTAAAGTCAAATTTATTTAAAAAGAAACTTTATATATATAAAACCTGTATTGATAAACAAAATTATTATTTTTTGAAGATATATTATTAATATTTTTCGTCCTCTTTTAAATATGTATGAATAAAAGGTTCAACAATTATAATAGGGTTTCAAATATTAAGTAACAACTTTGGAGATAATCAAACAAGATTTAGGAATAAAAAATGACAGAATATTTGATGTTTTAATTCCTGTAAAGTTAATAAAAAAGTGAGTTTTATTTTACTGATTACTTGAAATGTAAGGTATTGAATGTAATAATTATACTTGTAGAAAAAATATGTACTATCATTTTAATAGAGATACTAATAAATTTGGTGTCTCTATATAAATAACAGTAAGTAGATTTTAAATAGCTTACTTCCAAGAAAAAACTTTTCAAAAACCTTATGCAGGTGAAGAGAAATGAAGAAGGTATCAATCATCTTTTGATAAGGTGTTGAGAAATTGTTCATTCTCCTGTATTATCTAGTTAAATATAAGTACATAGACCAATTTACTGACCAATATTGGATGGCTAGCTGATTTTTTACGACCAGCTATCTGGAAAAAATATATACCTGATTTGAACTTGAAAAAATTAAAATGCTTGAATATAAATATTAATTAATTTTAAATGATAAACATTTTTTTTTTAAAATTATTTTCAATATATAATCTTATTCAATGTGCTACAGGCATAAATATACAATATAAATTTGATGGTGGAATTTTTATTTTGAGTCAATTAAAGCATATGTATGTTGTCAGGCATTGGTGGTCGAGAGGTCAGTGACAGCTGCTTTACAAGCAGTTGTCCCGGGTTAGCGGGTTCACTTCCTGGTTGATGCTATGATACATGGGGGGGGGAGAATAAAGTATATGTTGATGGTTGTACTGTTTTTACCAGTCCAAAAGTTGATTTATAGAATATAATTAACGTTTTCAATGTAATATATTAAGATTTTGGTTCAAGAAACTCAAATTTTTTATTGACCAGAGACTGAAGAAATTTTCTCAGCAACTTTTAATCAGTTTAAATCTCTTAGTAGTTTTATAAATAGAAAAGTAGACATAGATGCTGATGTACAACACATACTCAAGTGTACTGTTGCGGCTTTTACCATGTTTAAAAATGGGGAATTTTATCACAGGGAAATATCTCTTGCAACCACATTAGCTATACATGGAGCTGTTATTTTAATAATTTATTGTATGGATGTGAAAGTTAAGCACCTACTGACCCAATATAAGGATATTAGAAAATTTTTATTTAAAGATGCAATATGTTCTTTAGCTTCCTGGATATGGTATTATTTATTTGACTATCATAAATTCATACTTCCATTGAATTGGACATGTAAAATGAAAGAACAATAAGAGTTTGTAAAAATACTTTGTGGAGAACTTGAACACAATTTTCATAAGAGAGGAAAATCCTGTCTGTGATAAAAGGATAATCTCATAGACATTCTCTAGAAGTGTAAGATCAATTGTTTTTATTGGGAAGATGTGTCAGAGAATAGAATATGTTATAGAGACAATTACACATGTCATTGAAACATCTCAGAAATAAAAGTTTTCTGCTAAATAAATTAAAAGACAGCATAGTAAAATATCAAATAAACAGCAAAATAGACCAGCATATTCTATATGCAGAAGCATCTGTATTTCACAGATTGTTTATATATTTATGACAAAACTCATTTCTAGAGTTGTCTTTTAGTTAAAGTGGCATACTCGTTTAGGAGTTGTTGTTGTTGTTATTATTATTATATTTTTAAAGCAGTAGTAGAAAGGCGAATTCTAAAATTAAAGACCTACTTTTGATTCTCAGACTTTGTATAAATTTAATAGCAAATCATTCTATTATGTTTTAATATGCCATTTATTTTTTAATGTATTAATTAATTATACAAGGTATTTGAACACAGACTTTCAAGCTCCCTTCAGCTATTTGCTTATACAACCGATACACATGATCACACACATGTGAAAAAAAATAAATGATCTCCAATTCATGTATTTCGTATTGAACCAGCACTCATCAGTTGGTCCAGATCATCATTTCCCACACATACATATAATCAGTGTTTGGTTTACATTAAGATAGCAAATCTTCAAACTTTAATGGACAAGCTTCAATCTTCTCGATCCTCCATCTCTTCAGCCATTAAACAAAACAAATGATAGATCAGAATAAAAAACGTATAAAATGATTTCCGTTTACATCTGAAGTTATTTAAATAGGAGATATATTGACAAGGCAAATTCTGTTCAGTTTTATTATCTAACAAATATTTCTGGCATTTATATTCAAGCTCTCTTAATCCTTATGTTAATGTCTTGTTAAGAAAGCTTATACTTTAAATCAAGATAAGAATGTTCTCATTATAAGCTTTTGTTGACGCGTAATTCATCTACACTTCAGAATTATTTACATTTGAGATTAACCTCAACTTTACTTCTCTTGTTAAATAACATTAGAGTCTAACATGAAATTATATCTTTACCAAAATTTGTGAAGTTTGATCTGTAAATATTTATTATTTTTACGACACGCGCATGCGCTGTGTACTTGCAGGAAAAAGTCTGCATTATTTAATAACGAATTCATTGAATTGTATTATTTCTCAGGGCGATGAAAGCTTTTGCTTGATTTATTTATAACTTGATATACGCATATAAAATAGTTTTTTTTTTTTTTTACTAATAAAATTGTTATTCATAAAAATTATCATATTTATAATAAGAAAGCGATTCAATAGAGTAAAAACATGTAACTCATTAATATTACATAAAAAGATTGTAGGAGGCTTATCTTCATTAGTGACTAACCGCAGCTGAATATTTTATTTAAAACTTCATTCTTATGTTTGTTATTTTGATATATAAATAAATGCGCTACGTAAAATAAATGATACTCTATGATATTTTAAATAAGTTAAGTCATGTGATGTATGACATTATTTTCTTACTATTTTAAATTATATATTAGGATTACTAACGAACAAAAATCACGTGGCTTCTGTAATTTACTTTGATGCTGCCAAAATAGTAATGATGATGATCATTTTTTAAATTCTTGCTCAGTTAACACACTGAACAGGAGTTAATAAATATGTTTAAGAATAGTTACAACATGCACACGCACAATCGAACATAAAACAATATAGTACCGAATTATAGAATAAAAAATTAAAGATGAATTTTGCTATGATTATACAAATTGATCAATGGGAACATAAATACATCCTGCACATATCGTATGCTGATGCTTAAGTTGTTATCTGATTTTTTAGGAAAGATCATAGAAAAAGTAAATTTGATAAAGATTTTTTAATATAAGCAATGTAAAAAGATGTCACCTATGGAATTAAATATCTTGTCTAATTGTAACTTCTGATTGTATCCTTTTTTAAAGTCATATTTTCCCAATAAAAATAGTCTATTTTGCACTTCTTTAGAGAGCCTTTTGAAATCATTTCTATAATATAAATGGGACCTGCCACTTATGTAAAATGATGCTTCCATTCATTATCAAATACTGCATTTGACATAACTGTTCATTCATATTGCATGTTCAAGCCAACAAATATATATCCTCACAATAGAAAATTCATATATCATTATGTTCAGTAAGTTTAAAAAATATATTAATTAGTCTTAAACTGTTATTATATTATTTTATAAATCTTATGAGCATTCTTAATATTCATCAATATTATTACATGGACAGGGAATTTACATTTAATATCCATGGAATAAATTGGGAAGGACAACAGTTTTATAAACAATTAATTTTTTTGAAGCCTTATTATGGTATCATACCATTTACACCTTTCTTAAATACTTTATCAATACTTTTTATTTATATCAAACTAACAGTTTCGATTGTCCTGCAGTCATCATCAGAGCTCTTGATGACTGCAGGACAGTCAAAACTGTTAGTTTGATATAAATGAAGAGTATTGATAAAGTGTTTAAGAAAGGTGTAAATAGTATGATATGGTAAAGTAGAAATCAATACATAGGAAAAGGAAGAAGTAAAAAATTACATTACTTCTTATAATCATGTTATAAAGTATTCTATTTTTAAGTTAATAAATGTAGCAGCAACACATTAAAGTCTGTATTGAACTTCTTTAAATCCAATACTATTTTTTCCCCCAAAACAATACAATGATTTTTATATTTTCAATTTGTTAACTATTCAAGCCAAAAATTGCTGGTATTACTGGTTGATAAAGCACCTGGGCTTGTTTGCAGGATTAGATTATCCTTTAAATTGTTAAGAATTATCCACAGATTGTAAATCTAGACATCTAGTTCTTGATATTCCTTTCATTTTTAATCAATTCAAATCAAAAATTCTAACAACACATCTATATCAAATATGGATGCCTGCTAACTGGCACAAAAACAGAAGCAAAGTTGGAACCATTAAGCACCTCTTTTTAATAGAATTTTCTATAGAAAATACTTTCATTATGCAGAAGCTATATAGTATGGATAAATACTGGTGAACAATCATATATTTTCAAATAATTTTTGTTTAACAGAATCAAATGACTTAATTAAATCAATAAAAACAAAAAATAAATCATACTTTTTTTCATGGTGCTTTTTTTGCAATATGTTGCCAACAGAAACCATGACTACAATGATGATCAATTTTAAGTCAATAAACATCACATGATTTTATAATTTGATTATCAATTTTCTAAGACTATTCTGAATTTTTGATAATTAGTCTTCTAAAATTGTAAATGACGTTTTAAATTAAATTCGTGTAATTTATAATTATGATAACTGACAATAATAATTGCAGTTTTTTTTCTAAATTTTTTAATTTTTATAAATTGGAATAATAGAAGCACTCTTAAGATCAGATTAAATTCATCGGTTATATATTTCTAAACAATTCTTATAGTTTCGCATATGACCATTGTATTTTAAAACTTCATATATTTCATATGGACTTTTGTTCAATTTTAAAACAACAAAAAGCTTTTTAGTTTTACCGACTAGGATATTTTTACCCAAATATAATTGAGTATACATAGAATCTATATATTACTAAAACCAGTTATCTGAATATCTTATATTATTATTGAAAAGATGGATAAAATACTTTCATTCTTTGACAGTTTATTACATTTTCATATCATAAGATTTTTATATTTATTGATTTAATAAGTTTATGAGTAAATTGTTATAATTATGCATTTTCAACAAGCCATAAATAAACAAGATTTCAAGTGACCATAAGCAGTTCATGACTGTATTTGGTTTACGATTTTAATCAATGGAACATTTTAAAGTATTTTTGCCTATCTTTGGATTTGTGATTTTTACTTTCTATATTGTATGTGAAGATTTTTATTCAATTTATTATTATTCTCACCACCTTTTTTTAAATTAAGTTACTAATAGCACTAAGAATATGACTGTGAGTAAACCAATCAGGTTTTTTTTATTGACAAAACTTCACTTGATTAGAAATTCAAGATTATAATAGATGGCACTAGAATAGAAGAAAAGTAAAACTCTTCACTCTCTTTTTAGTTGATCTAAAAATAGAATTATTCATAGTCATAACACACTTCTTAAATTAAATTCTATTTTAAATCTTGATAGCTTCTTAGTTATAAGCATTGGCCTAAATTTAGATCATGAGGAATCCACATAAAAAAACTAATTAAAAATTAAAATATTTTTCTTACTATCATTATTTATGTTATCCATTGTTACTATTGTTATAACCTATTACATTGATTTTGACTGTTTAAAAGATTAATTTTATAGACATTTACTTAATCAGATATTTTAATCAGAAGCGAATTACACCCTATACACACGCACCATATGTTGTTTTAATATCTCAATATATATGTGATATTATATATAGAGCTCACAAATAAGCTTTTAACAAGCTTTGAAAATATCCTTAACCCCAGACTAATTGCTGCTACTGGATTTCTAAATGAGATGCTAGGAATATCCTAGCATATAGAACCTCACTGAGGAAACCAGTAACAGAGACTGGTCTGGGATTGAGGATATTTACAAAGCTTGTTAAGAGCTTATACAAGCTCTATATATAACATTTGTAATACAAGCTTGTTAAATTATATCATGTGACATATGACTTGATTTCTTTGTAAATATATAAGTGAATTTAGGTACAAAAATAAGATGGCCACTTATTTTTTCAAAATTTTAATCTTATTTTTTGGTTAGAGAGTATCCTTCATACTTAACCAAACAACATTGAGAAATTAAAACTATATTACAGCACATACACATAGTGTTAATTCTCTTCTGATTGCAATTACCCACTAACACTGCACTAGTAAATTAAATAGAGAGTTAATCAGATATTGTAAAGCAGGACAATTTTTTTAAGTTGTCTTTATTTTTGGAGGGCAGAGTATTTCTAGATATAACTGTCTAAACATATAAACATTTTCCAGATGAAATTTCTATTTATAATGTAGTTTCCAGATAATTTACAATTGAATCTACTGCCTTTTTCAAGGATTATTAATCTTGTTTTTTGAACTTCACAGATTTTCACTAGTCATGAATACATACATACATATAAAAATAAAATAAAAGATTAGAGGCAAGATTTTTGTGTGTGTGTGATTAAAGAATATAATCATGGTGACACAGTATACATAAAATCATTACCACAATTAGTGCAGAGATAACCAATGCCATAAGAATATCGTATCAGTCTTGCATTGGTGGTTGAGAGGTCAGCATGACTGCCTTGCACTTGCAGGCAGTTGCCCGGGTTGTGGCTTCACATCCCGGCTGATGCTATGACACTTAAAAAAAAGAATATCATATCAGCTAGGTCTATTACTAACCAAAGTGGTTAAAGATAACTAAATAATAACAAGATGTCAGTAAAGAAAAAAATGGTTTGTTTCTTGTGAATTAAATTAGATTTGCCTAAAGTTTAAGCATCAGATATGAAAGAACTAAGCTGCAAATTCTGTGCCTTGACATCTGAAGTCTGCCTCTTTATCATTGGTTTAAATCATTCAGAGCCATATGGGGACTGCTTATTGGTTATTCAGGATAACTCTGATTTGAAAAATGACTTTCAATATTGGATTTGTTATTATTAGATAATTTGTCATTACAAACCAAACACATTGAAAGAACTGTTGAGTTTGGTATGAATTTGTAAATCTATGTTCACTTTTAAATTCTCTGTGTTTGTCATCAATTTTTTGTTGTTGCAATCTTATGGTAAAAGTTAATTGTTAAATATTGTTTAACTTTTACTGGAATGATTACTTTACTATTTACAGTAGATAAATTATAATAGAGATAATTTCGAACATTGATGAATGCAGAATGCAATATCAGAATATGTGATACTATAGCTAATGGTGAACAGACTGAAAATCATAATGACATTAATAGAAGGGTGGTTTCTGTACAACCATTCCGGTTTGATTTCAAAGGGCATTCATATTATTCAATATGTAATCAGCAACATAACAGCTGTTATCACCACTCTTTTCTATTAAATAAAAAAAGAGTAAAATGAAAAATAGTAATGAAATAAAAATACAATCAATTTTTACTATTACATGAGAGCTAATGATGTCAACATAACCTTAAATTTTGTTTACATTTAAACTCAGCTTATAGATTAAGTGGGGTTATTATATAATGACAGTCAAACAGGAGATTATAAGAGAAATATTTAGTTACAAATTGCAACTAAAAAAACTTTACATTTATGACTGATTGAAAGTGCCCCAAGATCAAGCAGCAAGATGTGATTTGCAAGTCATGGATTGTCGACATTTGGTCTAGACCTAAAGTAGATTACCTCTAAATGCACATATTTCGATATAAGATACCACAAAAAGATGATAAAACAGAAGACTTTCTGAACCAATTCATTCACTGTACCAGATGTAATTGCACTGAAAAAACAAACCCAAAACATATCGTAAATGCTTATATAAAAAATACATAGTGTTTTCTTCAAATAAAACCTAACAAAATTATGTTTGATTGATCATGAAATAATATTCTATTTTTTTCCCCATTAAATCCCTGCATAATTAAACTTTCTTTCAAAACATTATGAACTGATCTTTATTTTTGAAACAATTACTGTTACTACACATTTTACAATCCATAAGTAGGATTAAATATATATTGTAATGAGATGGAGTAGTAGAAGTGGTCCTACCTAAACCTGGAGTATATTTCAAAACATAAAATTAAAGTAATTTTTAACATCCAAAAATACCTAAAAAATACCTAAACAATTTTATATTCAAGAGAAATCAACTAGTTAGATCAGTTAACTCCTTAGAGCAACTATAACCATAATTAATCATATATTAACCAGCATTATCAAAAAGTAAGTAATAGTAATACTCAAAACACCAACCATTCATCATTATGAATTATCCATCAAAAGAAATGAATATAAATCAATACAGTAAATCAACAGTCAATCTTGTGATTGGATTTAAATAATAAAAAATATAAATGAACAGTCAATCGGATGACTGGATTGGAAATGGGTCTGCTGGAGACCAGGCTAACTTGCCAGCTTGGAAAATTATTTAATCATATTAATTTGGATGTACCAGTTAAGTGCCTATCCATCAGAATACATAAATGTAAAAAACAATAATGCTGGGGCATTACAACATGCTGATCATCATCGATGCTCTGGCCACTTAGTACCATTAATGTACTGACCAACTATAAACTTAATTTCTAGAACTGAACTAAAATGAAATGTAGTGCAGGAGCTTTGAAGAATATAATCCTCATACTCCTAAAGCATGAAAACATCCCCATTTATATATTCAGCCTGTGCTCGAATCTAGCTCACAGAACATAAGCTCTATTACTGTACATGACCAAGAGATGATGGAAATAGATATTCTAAAAATATTTAGAACCATTGGAATAAATTTTACCAACTGGATATAAGTTTATTAACAACAATAACAAAAAATTGAAATTATGATTTTTGTGGTGTACATGAAATTAAGCGGTCTGATTTTGATTAAGCTACACAATAAGATTAATATACAAATTTCAAGTTATTAAATTGATTACATTACTCTTAATACATTTCTATAAATGCATATATATATATATCTGTACACAGACTTGTGTTTTATAACATACAATGAAAACATTTCAATTGACATTTAACAAAATTTAAAAATGACTAAAATTTTACATAACATTTGTATTTATCACAATAATAAAATCACATTAATTTTTACCTATATGTGTCTGTCTGAAATGCACTTGATATATATACACACAGAGTGTAGTATATTTGATGACTATATTTCAACCATCATAAAATAAATGATTAAAAATTTATGTTACCACATTTTAATGATGTATATGTATATGGAAATGTATGTGCCATATCTTTTAACTTGTCAAAATAATAGAGTTATTAAAATGTACATTTTCACAATTAAATTCTTTGTGAAATTATATTATTACATTTACATATTTTTATGGTAAGTTTTACTTTGCTGTGTATACTTTCCCTTTTTTATATATTTAAAATGAATACTATCAATTTTTTGACAGTTGATTGTTGATTGATTATCAACACATTTTAAATTAATCTTTTTTTTACGATTTCTTTCTTTTTTTTTAAAAAAAATCAGTCTTTAACTGCTTATTATAACATTTTTTTTAAGAATTATTTTAAAAATATAAATTTCAAAATGCCTTTTTGTTCTCTCAACAAATGAGCTTAAACAAAATTGTTCTATACTATATATCTCACTTTTAGAATGTCATTTTTTAAGGAATATGAAAATTATTTCTTTACAAAATATGTATAGCAAATCATCTCACTTTTAGATGTTTGACTGAAGCAAATTATTTATTTATTTTACTTTAAGTTACCAAGTTAAAATGTCTTTTTTAAGAAATATTTAAAAATATACAACTCACTCTATATATGTTTATCTGTGCTTCTTTGAATATAAACACAGCAGCATATGTGTAACTACTTCTTCATCATCTGATGATTTCTCTTAATAGGGACCAGTTCAGGAAAATCATAATTAGGAAGTTATAATCCAGGTAAATTGGTCTTGATTTACATTTCCTTCTGTCTTGGATTTGCAGATTTCAGGCCAGAAAACTGTCTTCTCCATATTTAGCTTTCTTGGTCGCTGAGTTCCTTTGAGGCTGATCGCGACCGTTTTACCTCTCCAGAAAAGCCTTGAGCACAAGCTATTTATTTTATTTATGAAGCTTTTGTTGCATTTGATAAATGGAAGGAAGTATGATATTTTTGGCATTACATTCATGTTAATTAGTGCTACCTTGCCAGGGAGGGAAAGGTAGACTTGTGACAAGGAAGTGATGAATTTGTTTGTTGTTTCCAGGATGTTATCCTGAATCTCTTTAGTCATTACTGTGGTAGATTTGAAGATGGAAAACCCAAGATATCTATGTGGCTTGGCAGAGAAAAGAGTGTTGATTTTCCTTCCTGAAACAATTTGCCAGGAGGCAGATTTGCTGGGGTTGAATTGCAGCCTGTATTTCTCAGTATAGCGGCTTAATATTGTTTGTAGCAAAGGAATATGTTTTTTGATGGTAGGATGATTATTACATCGTCCATGTAGACAAATGTGTTGAATTCTCTGTTTAAATTGGGTATAAAGAGACCTGGTAGATTTTTTTCTAAATCCATAAGGAGAGGATTTATATATGCGATGAAGCATAGGGCGCTGAGGGAGGAACCCTGAGGGAGAGCTTGTGTCGGTTTAAATCCAGAGGTGATGTTACTATCCATAGAGATAAAGATTTCCCTGTTGTATAGTAAATTGCTTATGATCTGGACAGCAGCTGCAGGAACATCATACTCAGCCAAAATATTGTCTATACGTACCGAGTCAAAGGCTGCAGCAATGTCCAGTTGAATATCTATCAGCCCTGACTTCCGGTGGATTCTGACATAATCAATGATGGACATTATGTTGCCCATTGCATGTGCAGTAGAAAATTCCTTCGTGGCATATTGGTTGTTAGATATGTGCTTTAAGACATTTGGTTGGATAAGATTTTTGATCACAGACTCTACAATTTTAATTAGAAGGGGTGTCATGGAAATAGGTCTGAGGTTTGAGAGATCCATAACCTGATTTTTTTTTTATAAATAGAACCAGCGCCACTGGGTAAAGATTAGGTATCACTCTATTACCAGTTGCTAGGTAATCTACCATCTTTTTCATTATGGGAACTGCAAATTGATTGAGATGTAGGATTAGGAATTTGGGAATCCCATGTAATCCAGGATGTACACCACCTGGAAGGGAAGATATTTTCTGTTGAAGTAGGTTTTCTGTGATCCCATGTGGCATCTGTGGAACAACTTCAGACCAGGATTGTGTTCCATTGAAGATTGCGGTTTGCATTCTTTGCTGGAAGTGTTCTTTTATTGTGTTCATCATGGGTGTTCCCAGCAAGGTTTTCCCATTTGCAGTGATGGAGGTGGGAGTGGTTTTGTTATTTTTCCCTCCAAGTGCCCATCTCAAGTAGCCTTTTGTCCAGTGGTGTTGTTGAGATAAATAGCTTTTGGCTCTCCTAATGGATAGGTATTCTGCCAGGGATTTTTGTCTTGATCAGTATAGGTTTTAAGACTATATATATCTTGTGTTTTGATAGGTTGACTTTAAAAAAGATATTATTCAAGTTTTAATTAAAAGATTTTTCAAAAAGAATAGATAATAGAAATATTTACAATTATCAGTTCTATTGTAAACATAAAACATATTTGTTTTTGTTTTTTTAATTTCAAAATCAGAATAAAAATATTAATTTTTGTTAGATCTTTTAAAATCTTTATTTCATAATAGAATTTTATTTTAAATTCAGGAGTTATTGAAGAGTAGTAATTAATTTATAGAGTGCACAGAAAGCTTATGTAAATAGTCTGAACATGCATTAACCTGTATTCAATTCGCTTAAAATTCACAATAATCAAGCATACTTTGCTGACAGAGAAGATTCGCCTATATAAATAGATATTTAGGTTAAAGATAAGATGGGCACTCTTTATAAAAGTCGCTATCTTGTGTCGTGGTTTGGAAGATCCCTATGTCGGAAAAACATGCTTGATTATTGCGAATTTTAAAGTGCATTGAGTACAGGTTAGTGTCTGTTCAGACTATTAACCTTTTATTATTATTTTTATTCCCAGTGAATGTAGAAAAATATGTGTTTATTTCTATTTTTCCTTTCAACTTTATATATATATATTTGTGCACACACACTATATTATTGTGTGCCATATAACAGACCTGTTATAATATGAAACCTAACATTTTATGACATTACTTCATTTTTCACTAGTGTAAACTAAGAGATAGTAGGAATGGAACACTTTTATCTGGTTATATAAATTACATTCCTTGACATCTTTTTTTGCACATATGGCTTGCTATTACAACTTGCATAGATTATCTATAGATTAATCATTCTGCATTTATTATGTGTGTATATCTCAATGTTATTAGAGGTGAAATAATGGCAGTAGATATAAAAGGTAGCTAACGTTATTTATCACTATTTCCTATCTATATAACCTGTATACACTATTTCATGTTAATTTAATTCTCCCCTGCCTCCCCATCCAATTTTTTTTTAAAGTAAAAAAAGAACAACAAAACATGGGGTTTGATGTGCATCGCCTTATCTGCAGCTAAAAATAATTAATTATTGACTGATAATAAATGGCTGGTTTTATGACTCAACCATCTAAAAAAGAGTTTTCGAATAAAAAGGACAAATTATCAAACAAAAAGATATTGAATATCAGATGAATACTTCATATTCTTATTTACTGTTTTTAATTAAACTTTTGATTTGTATAAAAATATTTATTTTTTGAAAAATCTAGAAATATAATCTGCATACTTTAGTAATCAGAAGTTTAATCTTTCACTTTTATTAGAGAGTTTTAAAAAGTAGACTTAAGTTTTATGTACATTAAAAGTACGATTTTAATTTTTTTTAAAAAGTAGGATTAGTTTTTAATGATATTTGAGATTTGAAATAAATATTTAATGTTGCTGATCTAAAAATAGGAAAGAATAATATTAAAGCAAGATTCTCAACAATAAAGATTTTAATTTTTAAAGTGCTGAGTTCTATTTATTGATAAATAATATAAATGAAAAATTATAATAAATCTTTCGAATAAGTTGATAAAAATTAAGGTAAACTACCTTTAATAAGCTTATTGCAAGGGGGGGGGGCGATGATTCTTAAATTTCCTTTTATTGAAAAAAATTCAAAGAGAAGGCATTATGCACGGGGCAGGATGGCGGGATGTGAGAGATTTAAAGTTTTACCTGGATAGGGTTTGAACCAGATCCTAGGTATGGAATGCAGAAACTTGTTGCAAACTATTTACATTACATCTTAATTACCATAAGCAAGCTTTAATATTCATAATAAATTATTAGGGAGGCGAGGTTGTTCCAATGGAACTTTTATTTCAATAATAAAAATAATCTTTTCTAATATTTTTTTTAAGCAGGAACTTTTTATATATTTTTTTCATTGCACACTAATAATTAATCAGTCAAGTATTGATGATATTTCTATCAAGAAATACATATTTGAAAGATTTTTTTTTTTGTGGTGAACATAAAATGGTGTGTTGCTGGGAATCAAGTGGATGTAAAATTAACTTAAATCATAATTATTGCATATTTAAAAGATTATTATAAAATGTTAAAATATACAATTAATGATAAACATTGAATCTTTTTTTTAATTTTTTGAAAAGAAGACTTTATGTTATGATTAAATGAAAATAATTTGTTGATATTATGATTTCCATTTGCAATTACCACAATAGAGAAAATAATATCAATCAAATTCTCAATATTTAAAAATATAAATTTACATTGCACAATACGAACATTGCAAAAACATTCAACATGCAAAACAGTAGCAACTTTCTTCATACAATATTCCCAAGCCTAATGCAAGCCTTTTAATAATTAATGGATGCTAGTGGGATCTTTAACTTATTGGATGTCACAATATGGAGTCCAGTATTAAATGAACAATATAAGACGCTAAAAATATTTTATAATAAATATGAGTATGATTATCATGGGAAGTCATCATCATCATCATCAACAACCATTATCAATCCACTGCAGGATGAAGGTCTCTCCAAGTTCAATCTATCTTTTCCTATCTTTAGCTTCTCTTCTCCACATCACCCCTGCACACTCTTATTTCATCCACCCATCTCACATGTGGTCTCTTTCTGGGTCTTTTACAATCTCTTGGAATCCAGTTTAAAATTTCAGTTGTCCATCTGTTATCATCTCTTCTAACAATATGTCCAGCCCAACTCCACTTCAGTCTTTTAATTTTTGCAATGAGGTCAGTAACACCTGTTTGTTCTCTTACCCATACATTGCGTTTTTGATCCCTTCTTGTTATTCCCAACATGCATCTCTCCATACTTCTTTGAGTGGTCTGAAGTCTCTGTATTGCTCTTCTATTAAGTGTCCAAGTCTCAGATCCATAAGTAAGAACTGGCAAAACACATTTATTAAAAACCTTCCTTCTATATGTGGACATATTTATGATTCAAAGATTGATTTGTAAACTTATCACAAAAATTATCTTTAATGTATTTTTTTGTCTTTCAGTCAGTATTTTCTCTATGGCAGTCAGAATGGTCATATTCATTTGTGAGTTGCTGCTACTGATGATAATAACTTCAAGTTTAACCAAAAGTGGTAGAATAATGATTTTGACTAAATCGCAGTAGGTGAAGTTCTTTTTGCTTTCTCACTCCATATCAAAATTTCAGGTTTTTACAACTAATTTCTTGAGTCATCATTTAATTGCACATTAAAATTTTCTAACAGTTATTAAAGATAAATTATGAGCAGACCCTGTAAAGACACGAGTCCCCCTCTCCTCCACCAATGAAGAAGAAAATACATAGAATTTCTGTTGTATTTTTATATTGGCACTCATCCCAACAACTTATATTAACTTGAGATTTTTACTCTCTAGCTAACAATAGATAGAAATCCATTTCTAATCGTAACTAATACTAGATAGCTTACTAAGTTGGATGTGAGTTGCCATTTGGAATGCGGGGAAAAATTAAAATTTTACTTCATCTAAGTTTAAGTGGATAATCATGGGCATGAAAGATATATGTGATAACTACTACACCACAAGATTTTTATTTATCAAACACATTGATTTGAGTAAACATGTAGCCACTACAGTAAAAATTATAAACTGTTTTCTGAGAGAAATTAAATGTCAGAAATTCTTATTAATAAAATTTGCCTGGCAGCTTCAATATTGAGATCATTGTTCACATTATTAGAAGCTCTCTACAGTGGGATGCTATTTTCCTGCTATGTGACTTCAAATGTTCTTTAGTTCACATGCACAAATATGTTTTCACATTACATGTGCGGTAAAATGCAATAGTGGGATGGCAGAATGTGAAACCCAAGCTTCAATAAAACTTGAGAACTATGGATGGCATTCCAGTCCTATCATTTCCATTGCTTAAATGCCTTATGAATTCCTAAGTAATAAACCATTTTGATTATTAATATAGAAATAATCAAAATAAAGAGGAGAGAGAGAATAATTGATACGCTATTTGAACATACATTATAAGATTTGTGTTGTTAGGGCCATGAATAGAAAAGATTTTAAAGATGTTTAAATAACTATATTAAATGTTACATTAAAAACACATAGTATATGGTCAAAGTCACCCATAGCTGATGTCAATTTTAAATAAAATACACTGTATTTCTAAAACCATTATTTATCTTAACACACTTTTCAAAATTTCTCTTCATTTTTTCTTTTCTTTTTTTTTTTCATAAAGTCAGTTATTATTTTTTAAATAGTATGTGCTTAACCAACTTTCGATTATTAGAAGTCATAGATGTAGCATAAATTGGAAAGTGGGGAGTGGGTGTATATATATGCTGTTATTGCTAATTTATATAAAATTTAAATATGAAAATTAATTAGGGTGAATAGGTTATCTTTTTGATAGGAGCGCACATGACTCTTTTCTATTCATAGATTTTTTGTTACCTAATTAATATTCATATTTAAATTTTATGTAAATTAGCAATAACAGCATTCCCACTTTTCAATTTATGTTAGTCTATGACTAGTAATAGTCGAAGGTCGGCTAAGCACATACTGTTTAAAAAAAAAAAACGAACTTTATGAAAGCTTTTTGTATATTTATGACTACATTAGTCTGAGTTAAAACTTATACTTTTACAATTACGTTTTTATTTCTTTGTTATTTTTCACCCATATTAAAATTAAACCCACCAATTATTTTTTACTATAATATATATACTTCCTGTAATTTAATTATTTTTTCTCTAGTTTTACTAAATTTGTTATATTTTAATAGTAAACATTTAACATGTTTTATTACACATCTACATAATTCATATGACAAATTTAAACCTTTTTTCTACTTTAGTTGTTTTCATAACAATACAAGTTCAAATAATATATCTTTATTAATAGTAAATCCTGAAGTTTGCTTATGATAAGTTTACTGTAGTCAATGTTTAGCCAGAAGTCAAACTTAGTAATTCAATTACAACTTAGATATTATTTATACAGTGATTTGTGATTTCCAGCCTATAAACAAATTTTGCTAATAGTAGACTGCCAAAATGTAAATAATTTATGATGGTTTATCTCCCCTTTAATAAAGAGCAGGTTTTCATATTGAAGCTGTTAGTTTAAATTCTTGTTTATTATTTTGAAATAAATTGAAATACTGCCAAATCTGTTTACGCTCATTAAAATACCTATCCGACAGCCAATCAGATGTTATGATAGCTGTCCAAATGGCAAGAGAAAAATTTTATGAGAAAAGAGTGGCCACCCTTTTCTCTACTTTTCTTTCTATATATCTAAGCCAATCGTAAGTATTTAGGTTTGAAAGCTTGAAACTTTAAATATCTTTAGAAACAACTCACTGAGTCTAAATCATAAATGTACAATGCAAAATCCTATGATTTACTACATAGTAATGTTTAGAATACATAACAAGCAGTAAAGCATGTAAATAATATTTTAATTTGCAAAGCACAGATAGTTGAAAATTGAAATAAATTGAGATCTGCGCTTCACAAATTAAAATATTATTTACACACTTTACTGCCTGTTATGTATTATAAAAACTACTACATAGTAAATCATAGGATTTTGCATTGTACGTTTATGATTTAGACTCAGTGAATTGTTTATGAAGATATTTAAAGCTTCAAGCTTTCAAATCTAAATACTTATGACTGGCTTAGATATATAGAAAGAAAAGTAGAGAAAAGGGTGGCCACCCTTTTTTTGTAAAATCTTTGTTGTGCATTTGGTTGCCATTTGGACAGCTATCATGACATCTGATTGGCTGTTGGATAAGTATTGTAATGAGTGCAAAGAGAATTGGCAGTATCTCAGTTTATTTCAATTTTTGACTATCTGCACTTCACAAATTAAAATATTATTTTATTATTTTATAGCATTGAGCATGATGTTGCAATCAGTTAGGATTCATTGAGCAAAAACCATCTATGTTAGAATGCTTCGTTTGTGTTCATCCTTCACTAAAATTGACAGAGACCACAGTGAAACATATTTTATAATAATTAATTGCAGAGATTTTACTTGAAAAATGATAGAATAAATGGAGTTTTAGTAACATTATTTTCAGATTTTAATAGGTTTGTTCACTGCCAGGTCATATCATTCCTTTATTCTTGGTAAAAATACTTATGACGTAGCTTTTATTGTTTGATTTTAACTTTTGAACATTTTTAATGTGTTTTTTTACTTCTGTTGACTTGTCCATTTTTTCATAAATGAAACCAACAAGTCTGCAGAAGAATTTTGTGCACAAATCTTTTTACATCTATTGATTACTAAGGCTTGCATTAGGTGGCGCTACTGGGTGGAGAGTTTTCTGTTGTTTTAACAGTTTGGACAAGATTGGTTGTTTTTCAGTGGTAACTATACTGGTACATTTATGATAACCTTTGCTGATTTATAGATTTATTTTTTTATTTATCTGATTAAATCTTAATTTATGTGATGACATTATAAAAAATCTCATTGGTTTTGAATAATGAAAGTCGCTCAGTTCAGTACCTATACTTTTTGATGACTTTAGTGCTTCAATAACCATATCCACCACTATCTTATTAGGCAGATATGGTTTTAAGTCAATAAACATCACATGATCACCACTTCTTATGCCTGCTTATAACTGTTATTAAAACAGGCAAAACTCTTCATACAGTAGTGCCACTAGTATTGCATTTGATCCTCAGATCTAGGTGCAATGCTCTCAGATACAATGCTCCTCACTGATGAAGGCCACAAGCCAGAAACTAGTCAGGGGATATTGGATGAGTAGGAACTGGATGGAGATTTTATGCACAACCCTTCTGGCATCCATTGATTACTCTGGCTTGCACTGAGTGGCAAAAAAAATATGTATAGAGAGTTTTGACTGTTTTAATAACAGCTATAAGCAAGCATAAGAAATGGTGATCATGTGATGTTTATTTATTTTTAAATTTCTCTGACTCTTTATACTGCTTATTGTGATTCTTCTTTAACATATTCCAAAAATAAATCTAAAAAGAGATATTTTATACTTTTCTTACCATCTCCACATAAACTTCATTTGCAATTCAAATTTCTACTCTACCCCTCCCCCTTAATTTTTAAAGCTATTATTCTTGTACCAAATAACAATAAATTCTCTTTAGCATTATCACACATTTTCTATAAATTTTATGATTTTTTATTCCTATATAATTCCAAACTATTTTTTTGTTTTGTTATTAATAGTTATTTTCCAATAACTCTGTTTAATTTTATCTGACCAACTAATCTATTTCTTTTTCTATTCGTAAATAATTACATCTCTGTGATATATTCCCTACATATTTGCATCATTTTATATATAAATTAATAAAAATAGTTTTACTGTTTATTAATTTTGCATATTGTAAAACTTGTCTTGCGCAATGTGTTTATTTTTTGTGTTTATATGTCAAAGTGTTGACCAGGAAGCGAACCCAGACCTACTGTTTGGAAGGCAGCTATGCTAGCCACTGGACCACCAATGCTTGACTTCACATGTTTATTTTCTCTCCATATAATCCAATTTAATACTGCCTTTAAATTCCTTTTAATTTCAGTCATTAAAAAAAGAAATTTATAACCTTTTAATTTGAACAATATTATTAAAAAACGAATTAATTAATTGGTTGTTGCATGAGAGGACATATGATGTTAAAACAATTGAAATGATAAGACTCAAATTGCAATGCATTATATCTGCCTTCTATGATTGTACAAAATAGAAGAGGGCAATAGCTTTATTTTCTGTCCATAATTTGTCAACTAATAAATGTCTAGATGCTTTAAAAAAAAAAATATATCACAAAATTTGTGAGTTCCCTGGACAATTCAATGCCAAAATTTCTAAATGTTTAAATAGGAATCATTCTTTTCGAAATTATTCTACATACCACCTTATTATTATACTAAAAACATACCAGATTTAAAATCAATTACATTTTTTTTCAAATCTAATTCCCAATTGTCTCCTAATACATTTCACGAATTAACAAAGAATCTAAATATCTATATTCTTCTAGATATATATTTTCATTAAATATTTATAGCAAGGAATTCATTCCTGACCAAATTTACGTTTCATATTTCTTCTTTCCATACTTTGGAATTTGTAATATGAAGACTATATATTTATAGCACCTGTAAAATGTGTCATAACATCTAGAAAATGGAGAACCACTCTATATGTCTTAGCCTTATCTCGATTATATAAATCTTCTTACTTATTTCTTATGTTTGTATTTCAACTTCCAATTCTCTTAGAAGCAAAATAAATAATAAAGATAATAACAGACAATTAAATTTAACATGATTTCACATTTATCTTATTTACTCAATTGATATTTGTAAAGGTCCTTAATCATTTGGAACAATACAAAGTATTTCCATATTTTCAGAATTTTATAATCTGTTTTTATCTATTTTATCACAAGCCTTTTCTATATATAAAAACACATTAAATATCAGTTTATCATTTTCATAAAGAAATTTAAGTAAACTGAGTACCAACAATGAATAAACTTTCTTCTGATTTTATTCTTGAACAAAATTAATTATAAATTTTATCATGATTTTATTCTTTTCCATCCTAGTGTTAAGAATATTCATCAATATTTTATTGATAAGTAAAATTAATGCTAGTGCATATCATTATCACACCCACTGACAGGCCCAAGTCATGGACCTCACTCATTACCAACATCCTTCAAAAGGCTGGCTTTGTTATACCATCCATCAGTGATAAACTAAAGTACAGGGAGGTTTCAATCAGATAGCAGACTTCTCCATAGTGTCCCCTACATTCTTCAAACTTACCAATGCTCCATTAATCTGCAAATTCAAAAGATGGTCCCTTGAGACAAAATTCCTCGATTTCCTCCTCAAAATCAATCTTCACTCCCTTTCCACAAATCAATTTTTGGTCAACTATAGGGGCTTCACCAAGATCTCTCCTGTATGCCAGCTCTGTAAATCTGACAATGAAACCCTCCAGAACTTCCTACTTAAATGTCCCTTTCTGCTTGGAGTGAGACATGTCATCAACTCCTGCCTTTCTTTGCACAGGAATACCATCTTCAACTCCAAGAATCCATAGAAACAGGGGTCTTTGCAACTATTAGATTATCAGTTTTCCTCAACTATGCACTCTGGTTGCTCTGATGTGACATTATTTTTAACCAGAGAGCGCAGTCAGTGAATCAAAAGCTATTGGACCTAATTCACTCTCTCAAAACCAGATATACCAAACTAGCCCCACATCCACTCCTCACAGACACTTGGGCAATCCTCCAACTCCCATCCTCTTAGCCTCTGCCATAGGATTCAATCATTCAAATGTTTGTGACCCATGCAGTACTTGATCAATGAA
Organism: Epiperipatus broadwayi; assembly: GCA_028023455.1. Taxonomy (NCBI): domain Eukaryota; kingdom Metazoa; phylum Onychophora; class Udeonychophora; order Euonychophora; family Peripatidae; genus Epiperipatus; species Epiperipatus broadwayi. Next base: position 14,713,987 of record JAQFVV010006207.1, read on the forward strand.
GACATGCATCTCAGACTGGCCTGGACTACACACCGTTTCCTCTTTCCACTTCCTATTTTCTTTTCACATGTATCCTTCCCCTCTTACCATGTTACTTCTGAAATTTCAATTTATCATATAATCACTCCCTTGTAAACCTTTTTCTAATTGTATTTGTATCTGTTTTTCTTTACGAATAAACTTCCATTACTGAGGGGAAAAAAAGTAAAATTAATGCTACTAATCTATTGCAATAATCCAAAATTACTATTATTTTTTAATGTAACATTAATGAATTCTTCCTTCCATTTATGTGTAAAATTATCATCATCTAAAATTTTATTAAATCTTTTTCTTAAACTATTTCTTAAATATCTTCCCCTATCTATTAACATTTCATCTGTAATATCTCATTATCTTGCTTTTCATTTTTGTAGTTTACTCATTATTCATTCCACATATATTAATCTATCCATACTTTCATAAGTTATATAATAAATCATATTTATTTACTAACTTTCCCTTAGCATATTTTGATTTATTTACTTTTTTTTCATGCTACCAAAATTTTTGCCAATTCTTTCTACCTTCACTGTTAATTTTTCAATTAACTTCTTATGAAATTCATTTTATTTTCCATCCTATCCTTACTATTTCCTTTTTTTAAAGCAGCTGTTTTGTCCAATCATAACCTCATTTTTTCTCATTTGCTTGTTTACAACCATTATATGCTTTTTCTCTAACATTTTCTAGTAATTTTCCTCCATTTTCTTAGTAATCCTATTATTCTAAGTAACTACTTCATCAATCTGCTCAATCTTTATAAGTATAAAATTTATGATCTTTATAAAATTCTTTTAAAGATGTTATTATTAAATCACTCATACTAATCTTTTATATTAATTTTCATCCATTTCTATCAGTCTTACTATCTTTTTTTATAATTTATCTTCAGTATCTTTAATTCTACCAGCATAAAATTATCATCATTTCTGTACTATTTTCTTCTTCATGAAATATGCTAATTCATTTGATCTTTGTTAGTTCTAGAAACAGTAATCAATTCTGTATATCAAATTTTGTCTTGCCAATATAGACTCTCTAACATACATCTTACTCAGATTTCTAATTACCATTATATCTGTCTCAAATACTTTTTATAATGCTTTATATATACCATAAACTCCATAAATTTTAATAGTATAATTGTTTATATCATCTATAAACAAGGTTGCATCATTATTTTATCTAAACACGTTCATATTTCTTTATAAACTCTGCAAAACACTTTCATTTCATCATTTTATACCTTCCCCACTCCTAGTAATTGAATATAATATGACACAAATTCATTTTTTTGTATTCAGTTTTAATCCAATTTTCTGTATTCAGTTTTAATCCAACTTGCATGTGTTATTTATAATTTTTTCTAAATTTTTCTTAATAAGAATTCCTTTTTTATCATTAACACATTTATTTATATTTCTCCATTCACATTTTTGTATTAATATTATTGCTAATAAATCTAATTTTTAGTCTATAAAAATCTTCAAAACACTTTTAAGGTATTCATATTTTTACCTTTCAAGTCGTAAACATTGTCTGCATGAATTTTTTTCTTCTTTATATTATACATCGTTCTATCTTTCTATCTTTATTCATACTGCCCTTTTCTCATTAATTTCTCTAAATATAAACCTATCCTTTCTTTGCTATACCCCCCCCCCAAGGGATACTCGCTCCAAAAATAAAAAATATATTTGATGAACTCACTTCAAAATTACAATTATTACTTAGAAACATCAAATATTTCATAAACCTTAAGAAGATAGTAAGATTTCTTCAAAATATTAGGTGCAAATTTCTGTAGAGAATTTTTTCCATATCTTTGTGCCTAATTCTTTTAATAGAATATTAATTTAATAATTAGAAAAGAAATAAAATATTAATAAACATCAGTTATTTTTACCTTGGCTATCATAATTAGGCATTATAGTAATCATTCTGAAAGATCTTTCAGATATATCTCTAGTACATTATGCTGCTGCTCATTAAAAATTCATATCACAGGAGTTTCATATGGATCTTTCTAAAATCTTTTTTATTTTTTAACTGTGAAAATCTTTACTATGAGTAAACATGCATTTATATATAAAACAACTATAAAAATCCTGTCAATAAAATTTAATATTATACATTTTTATTATGCAGAAATGTACATATTGTAACCAGTTGGGTTATGTGGCACACAGCAATGTAGTTGTGTGTGTGCATATATATATAAAGTAAAGGAAAAGTAGAAATACATATACATACATTTTTTTAGATATTTTTCTACATTCCCTGGAATAAAAATAATAAATAAAGGGTTAAATAACTCAATTTAGAACATCATTTTATTATTAATTAAAACATTTTTGGTCTAAATAAGTTATTATTATTATTCTGATTTTGAAATTTAAAAACAAACATGTTTCTAATAATTGTAAAAATTTCTATTATGTATTTTTGGAAATCTTTTAATTAATTGGTAAATTATCTATTTTTAAAAATCTTTATATATCATAACTTAATAAAACTTCAAACTTGCTTTTGAAAGGATTAGTGATGTGAAAAGAGTAAAAACATGTAGATGACACTTTAGTAAAAATCTAAAAGTAGCTTTTGATTAAAATTGTTTTTAATCAAGATTAGACAGATTAAAAACAGTCTGTAATGTGTTGTTATCACCTCCAATCCAAGTCTATAAAAGGGTTGGATTAAAAAATATTTTAGTTTGGATAGTAACTTTTTTTGAAGACAGTTCTTGTCTTAATATTTTTGTGAAGTAGTTAGCTGCAGTTTGTTGGTAACTACAGAAAGGAATGGCAACAATAAAGCTAACTGCAGAGATAACTAGTAGAGTTATAAATTTATTAAACGCACATTGATTACGTAAGTAATATTTACTGAGACTATAACCTCAAGCATATGAGTGTAAAATGCAATAGTAGGGACCTCTACAGGTGTTTAACCACAAGCTTCCCTTCTCTGTTTCCATAGCATAAGCTTGTGGTTAAACACCTGTAGAGGTCCCTACTATCGCATTTTACACACATATGCTCGAGGTTATAGCCTCAGTAAATATTACTAGTAGAGTTATGTAAAACTACATGAAGATGTAAGAATGCAAAGAAACAGCTGCTCTACAGTTCAATAGTGGAGTTTGAAATCACATGGAGAAAATGACCCATTTCTTTGTGTTGATATTCATAGTTACAAATGTGTTCTGAGAAAACGGAAAACTTCCCTGAAGCTCATCAAGCACTAGACGGAAGGGAGAATGCCAACTTAGCTAATTATACTTTCCCAATGCTGATAATTACATGAACTGGTTTCCATCAAGAGAACCCATCAGTTGCTGAAGAAGTAATTATATGTATTCTGATTTATCTAAAGACAGAGAGGCATAGATAAACATATATATATATATAGCTGGTGAGTTCATTTAAAATCCTTAAAATGACTTAAATTTATAACTTAATAATTTAAAGTAAAACAAATGAATAATTTGAGTCACACATCTAAAAGAAGGGACATAGACAATTTTATATATATTGTAAAGAAGTTATTTTAATATTCCTTAAAAAGTCATTTTTTTAAACCTATATTTTTAAATTTAAAGATGCTATGATTAATGGCAAGCTGCAATAGTGATATAACTTAAAACAAGTAATTAATTTTTTCTTGAATTAAAAGAAACTTGCAAGACTATTATTTGGAAAATCTATATTTTTAAATTATTCAATCAACAATAATCTGTCAAGATTGACTTTTTTTTTTCAAATTAAAAAAAAAGAAACTTATAAACTGATATAAAAAATAAAATGTACACTATTATATTAGAACTTGATTCATATCTATGTTTTTGTGTACACACTTATATGTGTGAATTTTATATACTTTCAATATTAAATTAATTAGAAAAATATTATTGTAACAAATTAAAATGGGTAAACATTAGTGTGTGTCTGAAATTCAATATGCATACATATGTATGTCAAATGTTATTATGTACTATAAAAATAATGTCATGTATTATTTTGACAATTTGAAAATGTCAACTAAAAAGATTTATTTTATGGCAAATAAAATATGCTCAGAAATTACATGAACACACATATATGTGCATATATATGTCAATTGTATTGCAAATACCAATATGTCTCAAATAGACACTTAAATGTAAATTTTAATCTTTTATTTTATTATTAAATGTCAATTCAAACATGTTCATTTTATATCAAGCCACATGCCTCTGTGTTGAATGGGTGTTAGGTAAACCTAATGAAACTTAAATGTAAACCACCACATAGTAACTTAAATTTTGTATATTAGTAATGTAAATAATAATGTAATAACATGAATATTGTAAATCACATATATGTAAATCACAATGTGATAATTTGTTATTATTGTATGTTAATCAAAATCAGAAGGTATAATTGATATGCATAGCCTTATTGTAGACCTTAATATCATTTTTTTATTGTTAATAAACTTGTGTTTAATTATGAAAATTATTCCAATGATTCTAAATATTTTTAGAGTATCTGTTTCCATCATCTCTTGATCACACATAATAATAGAGCTTGTATTTTCCTGAGCTGGTTTTGTGCATAACAGTCTGATATATGAATGGCAGTGAATATTAGTGATTTGGGGCATCCAGAGATGATCAATCATCATCCTGGTTGGCACAAAAGAGAATACTTTTTAAAGCCCATGCACTACATTTTATTTTAGTTTAATCTTATTAAAAGTTGAGTTTATAGTTGCCCAGTTCAAATGGCCAGAACATTGATGATGATCATTATGTTTTAATATTCCAGCATTATTTTTTTGTTATATTCTTACAGAGTAGCATTTAAGTTTGTGCATCCCAACTATGATTTAAATAATTGCAAAAGCTGGCAAAGGCTCAATAGTTCGCCTGGTCTACAGAAGACCCATTTTCAATCCAGTCACCAGATTGACTGTTCATTTATATTTTTTATTGTTCAAATCCAGTCACAATATCGACTGTTGATGTAGTTTGATTGATGAATCATTCATGATGATGCTGGTTGATGTCTGGTTAATTATACTAATTAGATGCTCTAAGGAGTTAAATAATCTAGCTGGCAAAACTTCCAATGACCTCTAACAGAGATCTCATCTCTCATGCTCTCTTAATATATAAAATTGTTATATATTTTTGGATGTTAAACATTACTTTAACATATTTTTAAATAACATTTTACTTTAAATATTATACTTTTGTAAATGATTGATTTTGTATTTATCTGGGTGGATGATGATGATTAATCATTCATTCCATCTCCCCCATTTTATCCTCATTCACCCTAGGTATGATCACTCTCACTCTCCAGCTCATTTCAATATATATTATGTAGAGGTGCAATACTGTTAATACTGCATTCTTAGTTTTCTTTCCTTGCTGAATTAACATTTTTTATGTTAAATGAACATGTAATTAATAATAAAATTAAGGTACTTTGGAATTTGTACTGCTGTGATGTTATCCTTCAGCCATAATTATTCTAAAACTTTATGTTTATTATAATTTTAAAGATTAAAAAACGTCATCCGATAATGAATAATATTTCTGTATGCAATTTTCACTAACCACTCTCACACCAGGTGGGTACTAATTTCTATTCACTTTTAACACCTTGTGGAGGGATGTAATCATAAACACAAGACCAAAAACATGTGAAAAAGATCTGTGATCCTCAAGATATATATTTTGTATTGAACTAGCACTCAGTGATTAGCCCAGACCACAATCCCTTACACATATCCTTATCATTGTTTAGTATATGTACAGATAGTAAATTATTACAGTTTATTTGATAAGTTTCAAATGTGCTGCCCTCATAACTTTAACACAAATCACTTAATTAAAGTATATTAGTACTAAAAATGGATAGAAATGAATCCCTACTTTGTGAGATAGTGGTGTAGTGAAAATTACTCTACAGAAATATTATTCATTGTTGGATTTTCTTTACTTTATTGAATGTCTATTAAAAATTATTAATATACTTTCATTGTGATTTGTGTCAAAGTTATGAGCGCATCACATTTGACATCAAATAAATTGTAATAATTTGCACACACACGAACACTTTCCCTCTCCTCTAATCCCAAAGTATCTTAAATAACATATCTTTAAATCTCTTATTATAAATCTTTTGCCTTTTTTAAAGCAACTATATGTTGCTGACAACTTAAGTATTAAGAAACTGTCAATTTTAATAATCCAAGTTACTGATTACAAATTTTATTTGTTTTTAATAATAGTGTAAACCAGTAAACCAGTTTAAAATATATGCATTTTTATGCACTAAAATTAATTTAAAAATTAGCATTTATAATTTAATTTTTGACCTGCTTTAATAAGTATTTAATAATGATGTTTCAGTTCTGCAGTTTTTAATTTTAATATTTATTATGTGTTTTTATATCATAGTAAGCAAAAATTAAACATTTTCCAATAAAATTTTTGTTTCATTTTTTTCTCTCTCAGTATTTTCTTTTCTTGTTATGTTCTGTAGATTAAAGATGTTTAGCAACTGTTCTTTTAAAAAAGTTAAAATTATTAAGTTGCTATGTTTTAGAGAAGCAATCGAAATTACAAATAAAGTATAACTATTGAACTAAGAAAAAGAAAATCATAGCACTTTCATAAATAAGGTTTGAGACATTTATTAAACCATGTCTATTTTCTTTCCTTTTATTTTCAAATAATTGTATATACATTAACTTATTTATAGTAGTATGTTAGTTTTTAATAAAAGTACTTAAGATTTAAAATATATATACTTAAATAAATGGAAATCATGTTAAAATGATTACGTCTGATCATTCTACGATATTTCTGCTTATTAGAAATTGTTAAGCATTGAGAAACCAAATTACTTGTATTGCAATTTTTAGTCTAAAAATATATATAGACACATGTCCATTAGCAAACACAATTATATATATATATATATAAGCTAGTGATATATCTATCATGAAGCAAAACAAGGCAATGTGTATAACATCTGTATCCTTAGGGCTCTTGTTTTATATATATTCAAAAAGTTATTAAGTTACGTTATAAATATTAAAAAAGGTCTATTTTGAAATTTTACATAAGGGTCCAAAAATTAAGGCTAATTAGAATTTAAAAAAAAGAATTTGTTTTATATTGATGTTCGTTAAAAAGACCAATTATATTTTACTATTACGAATATTTATTAAAGTCCAATCTAACATTTTAAAATATATTTTACATAAATATACATTAATACACTGTAACAGGCTTAACACCTGCATTTATATATGCAATATATGCGGGATTCGTTCCACCATCAGATTTTCAATGACATGGAAGGCTGAAGAGTTGTGGGTTGGAATAGTTTGAAGCCTGTCTATTAAAGTATGAGGATTGGCTATCTTAATATAAAACTGGGTATTGATTGTATATATATGTGGAAATGGTAATTTGGACCAACTGATGAAAGCCACAAGCTAGAAACTAGTCTAGGGATATTGGACGAGTATGCACTAGATAGGGATTTTACACACAAGCCTTCTGGCATCCATTGATTACTCTGGCTTGCACTGAGTGGCACTACTGTATGGAGAGTTTTGCCTGATATATACTTACTAGAAAAGACAGTTTCCTGAAAAACCACTGAACTATATATAGAATAAACATAATAAAAAAAACATGTTCAACATTACAAAAAATTGTTTTCTAATCTAAAATCCATTTACATGCATTTATTACATGTATAAGAATCGAAATTGCAGATCCAAAACATATTAGAATACATAAAACAATTTTCATTAATAAAAATTTCTTTAACACTTGTCTTAAAGCAGATGTCACCAAAGTGGTCTATATAGACCCCCAGGGGTTTACTTAGCAAAAGTAGGGGTCGATATGGGCCAGGGGGTCGATTGGGGAGTCTAAGGAAAAACAATTCTTAATATGCAAATCACACATACCTAACTGCGTATGTAAAATTTGTGAATGTTTTTATAATTGACTTAATATCAGGTTCTTTATAGAAAATAAATTAATAGACATATATTTATTCAGGTGAAACAAGTATTTACATACCAGCATGCAGCAGTGTGAACTCTGCACTTCTGCTTATGAGTCATATGCATATGTGCATTTGTGCAAATGTCACAAGTGTTGATGTTACAAACGCAAATATCATACGCAGTTTCAGCCATCTTTGCAAAGTGTGAACAGTGTTAAATATTTGCAGTGGCATTATTACTAATTTTATAGTATTGGATAATTAGTTATAGTTTATATAAAACTATTCATTTAGTTTAGATATCAATTTTAATTATCAATACATGTAAAAAAGAAAGTAAGTATTAATAATATGGATTAGTATAGTATACCAACTTATTTTTGACTTATTTATAGACCCTTATTAAAAAATGGCAGCTTCAGTTTCTAAAAAGAAATGTTATTATTCATTGGATTATTTGAAATTTGGATTTATTTGTTCACCGACAAATGAAATGATTCCTATGTGTCTTCTATGTGAAAAAACTTTTGGAAATGACTACATGAAACCATCAAAAATGAAAGATCATCTTGAAAGGGTTCACTCAGATAAAAAAAATAAAGAACATGAATTTTTCAAAAAACTTCAAGAAAAAGTCACATGTCGACCAACTATAAAAAGTTTTATGAAGCAGTCTATTGAAGTTGAAACTGAAGGAGGATTAATAGCTTCATACAAGATTTGGCTTAATATAGCAAAGAGGGGAAAACCACACACACTCGCTGAAGAAATTGTTATACCTGCAATTAAAGACATCATTGAGAATGTAATGAAAAAAGACTCTGTTAATGTTTTAAAGTCCTTGCCACTAAGTGCAAATTCTGTAAAATGGCGTATTGATGAAATGGCAGAAGAAATAAAAAATACGGTAGTTTCGGAGCTAAAAAATTGCAAGTTCTCTATTCAACTTGATGAATCTGTTTTTGGTATTTCTGCTATTCTTATGGCGTACATTAGATATTTCAGTAAAATGAAAGGACAAGTCATTGATGAATTTTTATTTGCTAAATATCTTGAAACTGATGCAAAAGGAGTGACAATTTTTAAATGTTTACAAGAATATTTAAATAAATATGATATTCTGCTTGAAAATATAATAGCAGTGGTAGGGCATTACCGAGGTTTTGCTACATTTCTCAAAGAAAAAGTGCCCGGTATACGTACTATTCATTGTGTGTTGCATAGAAACAACTTAGTAGCAAAATATCTGAGTCCAGAGTTACATAAAGCTTTACAGTTTTGTATTAAGTGTATCAATTAAATTAAAGCCCAACCTCTTAAATGAAGATTATTTTCCAAACTTTGTGAGGAAAATGATGAGGTATTTAACCAATTACTTCTGCACACTGAAGTTAGATGGTTGTCTAGAGATGTATGCTTGCAACGGCTCGTTGAGTTATTTGACCCCATGACCGAATTTCTCAGCAAAATAAATCCTGTTCTGAGTGATGAACTCCAAAACAATAAGAACATATTTTTTATTTAGCAGACTTATTTGGAAAATTTAATGATGTCCAAACAAAGCTGCAAGAAAAAGATGTAACAATTATCCAAGCTCGGACAATACTGTTAGGCTTCCAAGTAAAATTAAATTTATTTACATCTTTATTGCTATATAAGGATTGTCAGTATTTTTCAAATCTGCAACATTTAGAAATAAAAGAAGAAGACTTGAAAATATATACAAGTCATCTTCAAAAATTAAGCGATGATTTTAAACTGCGCTTTGTTGATTTGGAAAACATTGACATCCCTGAATGGATTATTGCGCCATTTTCTGCTCATATTGAAAACATGAACATCAACCTGCAAGATGAGCTTGCTGAATTATTATCAGATCTTGAAGCACAGACGCTTCTTAAAAATTTAAAAATAAGCAAATTTTGGACAAATATAAATATAATGCAAAAATATATAAAACTTTACAAAATAGCTCAGCCATTTATGTTGGCGTTTCCAAGTTCCTATATGGTTGAAGCCGGTTTCAGTCATGTAAATTCAATCTTAACTAAGTACAGAAATAAATTAAATGTGAAGTTTCGAGGGGATTTAAGATTAAAATTGATCAATTTCGAACCCAATATAGAGAACCTTGCAAAGAAACACCAGGCACACCTATCTCATTAATTAAGAAGCAATACTGTAATTATTTTACTTATTTATAATTACTTATTATTTAATAAATATTAAGGTATTCAAATTTCAACATTAAGATATTTTTCATAAAACTATTATTACACAATGTAAAATTACTTTAATAAATGTTTAAAATCATAAAATAAATGTACAAACACAGTACCTAATAAATAGTTTTATTTTAATTAACTGAACATTACTTTTATGGGAGTCGATGGAGATTTCGAAAAATTATATAGGGGTCTATGATCAAAACAGTTTGGCGACCCCTGACTTAAAGATTGATTTAAAACAGAAGTCGCCAAAGTGGTCTACATAGACCCCCAGGGGTCTATTTAACAAAAGTAGGGGTCGATATGAGCCAGGGGGTCGATTGGGGGGTCAAAGGAAAAACAATTCCTAATATGCAAATCACACATACCTAAGTGCGTATGTAAAATTTGTGAATGTTTTTATAATTGACTTAATATCAGTTTCTTTATAGAAAATAAATTAATAGATGTATATTTATTCAGGTGAAACAAGTATTTACATACCAGCATGCAGCGGTGTGAACTCTGCACTTCTGCTTATGAGTCATATGCATATGTGCGCTTGTGCAAATGTCACGAGTGTTGACGTTACAAACGCAAATATCATATGCAGTTTCAGCCATCTTTGGAAAGTGTGAACAGTGTTAAATATTTGCAGTGTCATTATTACTACTTTTATAGTATTGGATAATTAGTTATAATTTCTATAAAACTATTCGTTTAGTTTAGATATCAATTTTAATTATCAATATATGTAAAAACGAAGGTAAGTATTAATAATATGGATTAGTATAGTATACCAAATTATTTTTGACTTATTTATAGAACCCTTATTAAAAAATGGCAGCTTCAGTTTCTAAAAAGAAATGTCGGTATTATTCATGGGATTATTTGAAATTTGGATTTGTTCACTGACAAATGAAATGATTCCTATGTGTCTTCTATGTAAAAAAACTTTTGGAAATGACTACATGAAACCATCAAAAATGAAAGATCATCTTGAAAGGGTTCACTCAGATAAAAAAAATAAAGAACATGAATTTTTCAAAAAACTTCAAGAAAAACTCACATGTCGACCAACTATAAAAAGTTTTATGAAGCAGTCTACTGAAGTTGAAACTGAAGGAGGATTAATAGCTTCATACAAGATTTCACTTAATATAGGAAAGAGGGGAAAATCACTCACACTCGCTGAAGAAATTGTTATACCTGCAATTAAAGACATCATTGAGAATATAATGAAAAAAGCCTCAGTTAATGTTTTAAAGTCCTTGCCATTAAGTGCAATTTCTGTAAAATGGCATATTGATGAAATGGCAGAAGAAATAGAAAATACGGTAGTTTCAGAGCTAAAAAATTGCAAGTTCTCTATTCAACTTGATGAATCTGTTTTTTGGCATTTCTGCTATTCTTATGGCATACGTTAGATATTTCAGTAAAATGAAAGGACAAATCATTGATGAATTTTTATTTGCTAAATATCTTGAAACTGATGCAAAAGGAGTGACAATTTTTAAATGTTTACAAGAATATTTAAATAAATATGATATTCCACTAGGAAATATAATAGCAGTAGCCACAGATGGCGCACCTGCTATGGTAGGGCATTACTGAGGTTTTGCTACATTTCTCAAAGACAAAGTGCCTGGTATACATACTATTCATTGTGTGTTGCATAGAAACAACTTAGTAGCAAAATATTTCAGTCCAGAGTTACATAAAGCTTTACAGTTTTGTATTAAGTGTATCAATTAAATTAAAGCCCAACCTCTTAAATGAAGATTATTTTCCAAACTTTGTGAGGAAAATGATGAGGTATTTAACCAATTACTTCTGCACACTGAAGTTAGATGGTTGTCTAGATGTGTATGCTTGCAACGGCTCGTTGTGTTATTTGACTCCACAACCGAATTTCTCAGCAAAATAAATCCTGTTCTGAGTGATGAACTCCAAAACAATAAGAACCATATTTTTTATTTAGCAGACTTATTTGGAAAATTTAATGACGTCCAAACAAAGCTGCAAGGAAAAGATGTAACAATTATCCAAGCTCGGACAATACTGTTAGGCTTCCAAGTAAATTTAAATTTATTTACATCTTTATTGCTACGTAAGGATTGTCAGTATTTTTTCAAATCTGCAACATTTAGAAATAAAAGAAGAAGACTTGAAAATATATACAAGTCATCTTAAAAAATTAAGCGACGATTTTAAACTGCACTTTGTTGATTTGGAAAACATTGACATATCTGAATGGATTATTGCACCATTTTCTGCTCATATTAAAAACATGGACATTAACCTGCAAGATGAGCTGCTTTCTGAATTATTATCAGATCTTGAAGCACAGACGCTTCTTAAAAATTTAAAAATAAGCAAATTTTGGACAAATATAAATATAATGCAAAAATATGTAAAACTTTACAAAATAGCTCAGCCATTTATGTTGGCGTTTCCAAGTTTCTATATGGTTGAAGCCGGTTTCAGTCATGTAAATTCAATGTTAACTAAGTACAGAAATACATTAAATGTGGAGTTTCGAGGGGATTTAAGATTAAAATTGCCCAATTTAGCTGTAAATTCAATCTTAACTAAGTACAGAAATACATTAAATGTGGAGTTTCGAGGGGATTTAAGATTAAAATTGCCCAATTTAGAACCCAATATAGAGAACCTTGCAAAGAAACACCAGACACACATATCTCATTAATTAAGAAGCAATACTGTAATTATTTTACTTATTTATAATTACTTATTATTTAATAAATATTAAGGTATTCAAATTTCAACATTAAGATATTTTTCATAAAACTATTGTTACACAATGTAAAATTACTTTAATAAATGTTTAAAATCATAAAATAAATGTACAAACACAGTACCTAATAAATAGTTTTATTTTAATTAACTGAACATTACTTTTATGGAGGTCGATGGAGATTTCGAAAAATTATATAGGGGTCTATGATCAAAAAAGTTTGGCGACCCCTGACCTAATAGATAGTTTTATTTTAATTAACTGAACATTACTTTTATGGGGGTCGATGGAGATTTCGAAAAATTATATAGGAGTCTATGATCAAAAAAGTTTGGCGACCCCTGATTTAAAATAATTTTATCAACTTGAATTTTCCATTTTCGCTGTTTATACAAAATGTATAATTATAGACACATTCTGATTTATGAATGGTATTTCTGATTTATTTTAAAAAAGGTTAATTTATCATTTAAATTTTAAACTCCTAATTAAACTATTTTAAATTATTGGTTTACTACAATTTTATTTTTTTTCAAATGTTATTTTTATTCTTTATTTCTAATTAAAAAGCTAATTTGCAAAGAAGCAGCTGAATTATGTATATTCTTTCTATTTTGATATAATAAAAGTTCTATTCAAATGTTTTATTATTAACATTTTCTACTCATTTTTAAATATTGAATTAAAATAATTTTTTTTTCTTATGACATTTTAAAATCTAATATTACAATACACAAACAGACAAATATTAAATAATAAAATAAGAGAACGTAGTAAGAATTTTTAATTCATGATTACTATCCTTTTAATTCTTTAAAAGTAATAATCAAATCAATTTAAATTCATGCTTCACTGGTTCTGTTTAGTTGATTTCCTAATTCATTACTTTAAAATACATACTGAACTTAGAAACTGGTATAAATAGGCTATATTTGGTAGACATGTTGGCAAACTTTTACAATTTTGAAAAGTTTTTTTAAATTTCTTTATATAGGTTTCATTTAAAACTATGTTGGTGGCTGAGTGATTAGCACAGCTATCTTACAAGCAGTTGTTACAGATTCGCTTCCTGGCCAATGATTTGACACATGAAAAAAGAAATACTAAAAGCAACTTTTGAAATACTTCATGGAGTTATTTACTATTTTTCATAACTGAGATCACTTCAAATAAACTTCTCTTTTTAGAACATTCTGTCAAGAGATTTTTAAATGATTGTTACTCAGATATTTTAACCATCCAATGCATGAATTAACTGTTGAACTGAGAATTAAAGTTCATTCTCAGTACTTGAATATAACTATTGTTGAATGATATAAGAATCAAGATTAACTGATTCTTTTTCACTGTAGGTAATTAGCATAACAATAAGTGAAAAAAATAATAATACAGAAAAGATGCAAGATATAAGATCAAAAAATATGAAAAGAATTTACAATATTTTCTTTTAATCACATGGAAGCTTCTAGTTTATAAAACAATGAAAAGTCTGATTTTTCATGTAAAGAATATATCCTAAGTAATGAGAAAACATTTTTATTAAAGGCTTAATTCTCTCAAACTCAGCATTTTCTGATGTTTTTCTTTGTTTCACACATCAATGTAAAATATATGATAAAATGATTATTACTTATTTGAAAATAATAAATTTGATTTCATTTGATAGATAGTTTTGTTTAATACTGAAATAAATTTTAAATGTTCACATTTTGTTTTTGTAAATATTAAAAAAATGAGGTCGTAAACAAATCAAAGAGTTTAGATGTCATCATTTCTAGAAAGATTATTTTCAGTTTATAAAATCAATGAAATATTTTTTAATTCTTATTATTTTTAAACATCCGAATAAATAATTATATATTTCTCTTATATGTAATGAATTATGCTTTAAAAGATTAAATTTTTGAATATTTATTGCAAAATTGTGATAGTTTCATTCTTGTAAATATAAATAGATTGCTTATATAGAAACTAAGCTTGTAAATTGCTTCAGGCCATGCTTAGATTCATTGCTAATATAACTTTATATTTTTGAAAATAAAGTATTTCAAGTTAAAATAAGTTATTAATAATTTATATTTCTTGATATCTAATAAATATAGTGTAAATTATTTTTTAAAAAAAATCTAAAACTATAATAAATTCACAAATAAACATGTTTTTCATCATTGGAACTGTTTACTTAAACAATGTCATAAAATACCAAATGTTTTTCAGCCTTGGCAACAGACAATGGCTGAACATGTCAGGGCAGGGTTTATGTCTATTGTAAGAGTGGGAATTTTGATTTTGCAAATTTTTCAGTGAAAATTTATTACAATAGTATACCATTTTACATGCATTTTAATGTATAATACTTATGAAAAAATTCACTTGGGGTGAATTGGTCAAAAGTTGAAATTCTGTCATCATTCTTAATCGAAAAGTTACAAGTTGTTTTTACTGCTAAAGCCTATTATTTATGTCTTATCTAAAAGGTTTAAATTTATTTATAGCTTTCTCACATTTAGGATACCTTAGCATTATAGTTCTAAAACATAATTGAATTTACTATCTTTTAAAAAAATTATCTTTTAATAAAACAGAATTTCAAATCACAAAGCAAAATTGTTCTTTTAATTATTTTAAAACTAAAAATGCAAAATGTATTGTTAATTATGGTTTATTTAATATGGATTTATACATTCACATACTTATTTATTTACATTTTGTGATAGATTATCAGAGTTGACGATTAGGTGTGACATTTTGTTACTGTGTACAGTCAAATTTCATTTTTAATAAACACAGTGAACAAATTTAAAAAAAATTTTTTTTGTTAGTATTTATATTTTCAATGATCAGCATTTTTGCCTTAGCAATGTAAGAATTTTTATTGTTATGGGAATATTGAATAAAAAATAGTTAAGTAAATTGTATTTTAGATAATGCGTACATTTTTAAATTTATTTTTTATAAACTTTCATTATTGTATATTATGAAAATTTATACTTTATTATACTCTGAATAAATTTGCATTTTTAAAAAGATTACTTAGTATATCTTATTACAATATATGATCAAAATTTATTTTTTAATTATATACTGAATAAAACATATAATTTTTTGCTTTTCTTATTTATATTGTTTACATTTGCAATAAAACCACTTATATTTTAGATAATCAAGATATCATTGCAAAACCGACACAAAAATATTGATAAGAAAATCATATTTTAAATGTTATTTATTATTATATACTATCAAAGTTTATAAATTTCCTTTTTTATTCATGACATTACTTACATATCATCAAAATCTTATAACATCAATAATATTACAAAACTTCTGTCACTTAAAAACTAGTGAATATTTAAAAAATTATTTTTTAAAGATCACTATAGCAAATAATTATTTGTTAATTGAAATAATGAGTTCAAATTGACAGTGATTACTAAATCAAATAATTGTTTAAAGACTTTTTAGATACGAGAGTCTAACTGTACCTATAAATTAATAAATAAGTTTAAATTCTATTTAATATTGACTTTTTCCTTCATTTGTATTTATAATTAAAATTTGCATATGTTTGTTTGTGTGCATAATGATGTGGTTTTTTTTATAACCAAAAGCTGAGTGCATTTATGGTGAAGTTCACCACAGTCATAAGGGGGTGGGGGGTGGATCAGACTTTCAATTAAAAAAAACAAGTTAAATGTAAAAAAGGACAAATAAATTGATATATATTTTAAGCAAGGAAAAAAGCTGGAAATTAATTAGTAAAAGTAAATATAATGTTTTGATTACTACTATGTAAAAATTTTGTGCTTGGGTAAAAATTAATATGTTCTTATATAGTGTTTATATTATTATTAATAAAATAAATTTATATTAGATATAAAATTTAAAATGTATTTAAAACTTTCAGAAAACTTGAAGTGTTTTTAAAAACTGGTGATTTATAAAGAAAGCTATTATTGTGAACTTAACATTCAATGACTGCACTGTGTATCAAAACAATTACTATTGGAAAATTAAATTTTATTTAACTACAATTATTACATAATAGAGATGTCTGCCCATTCCTTGTATATGTATTTAATGGATTATGTCCTGTACATGAGGAGTCAGATTGACTTTAGGTCAACATAGGTGTGATGAAAATCTTGGCCTCAGGGTGGCCTTTGAGCACTCCATCAGATTTTCAATTGGATGGATGGTTGAAGAGTTGGAGTGTGGAGTAGATTGAAGCCTGTCCATTAAAGTATGAAGATTTGCTATCTTAATATATATCTGAGCACTTATTGCATATATGTGTAGAAATGATAATCTGAACCAACTGATGATTGCTGCTTTAGCATGAAATACGTGTATTGGTGATTGTTTATCTTTTCAACATATATGTGTTCAAGTGTATCAGTGTTATGAGATAGTATGGAGAGTGGTAGGTCGTGTGAAAGTCTGTGCTCATATACCCTATATATTAACTAATTTTTTATTATATATTTTAATTGTAATAAAAATGAAAAAAAAATTATATTCTAAATATTTAACATTATTATAATCACCAGTTCATCATATTTGAAAATAATAGAAATGTAAATTCAGCTCAAGGCTATTAACAATTAAAGTTTATGTATAAAATAAATAATTAAAAATTGTATTTCAATTTTTATCAATTTTAAATATTCATTTAAAAGTATGTAAAAGAATATTTTGCTAGGGGAGGTTATAGGTTTTATAGGTATAAAAAAAACATTTATTTTTATGTTAATCATTTGCTTTTATATTAATTATTATGGGGGTGGGAATGAAACAAACAAATCCCAAAAGCAAAAGTCAATACAATTTCTTAATGAGGAAGATTAACACAACTTGTATAATATACAAATTGAAATAAGTAAACTCAGTAACTAATTCAAAAAATATTTAAATACGTGATTTACATTTGTGCACTTTTGTGTTATTAGTTGAAATGCTTAAGCAAAGAATGTAGTGTAGCTCAGGGTAACAAAGTTCAGGTATCACCAAATTGAAAACATATAAAAATATAGATAAAAATTAAAAACTTAATTGTGTTAAAATCGCATTATTTAATAATGATAGATAGACATTTATCACTGTTTTGTATGTCAGCTGAAATGTTTATATATGCGATATCAATTTTGCAATGCAAAAGGGCCAGCCTGAATAAATTATGAAAAATGATTGTCCAAGTTAGGAAATAGATTTCTTCCATTTTAGGAATGTCCACAATGTTCATTATTACAAATTCACTTTTTTAAGAGTTTAGAAAAAGAATATTGCCATGTATTGAATCAGTTTCAGATTAGAAGTGCGTTGTAAAGAAAAATGTTACAGACATTGACCATTTTTAAAATAACTTTATATGTATGTAATCATTTAGAAATTTAGATTTTAATACACTCTTACTGAGTAAAATATGCACAATCATAACCTGACACCCACTTACAAAAGTAAGACCATTTCCCCCCACTATATACTTATTTTACATGGGAGAGAAAAATTGTGATATTTAGATGTCAGCTTAGATCTTACAAGTTTGCATTTAAAAGAGCATTACAACACATATTTTTTGTCAAGTGTTGGTGGCCTAGTAGTTAGCATAGTTGCCTTCCAAGCAGCTGTCCCGGGTTCGCTTCCCTGTGAATGCATTTGCCATATGAAAAGAAAACACACATTTTTCATTACATTAACTTGTAGAGTAGCTCAATTTAATACACTTTAAAATTCTAGAATTTGCCTTTCCATTTAATGTTGTAAATGAAAAAAAACCTTTGATCTATATATGGTATGTGTTTGATGCTCTAATAGTGACTGAAAATTAAAATTTACATGATAGTTTTTTTTTTTAAATGAGTAAGTTTCAGATTACTTGCTTTAACATATTTAACATGTGTTGAAACCTTTGACTGAACTCAAGAGAGTGGTTTTTATATAATATATACATATAGTGAGGGGGAAATGATTATATCTTTTAACTGTATATTATCTTATAAACTTATACTAAAATCGGTACTTCTGATTATTCATACTAAAATACAGTGAAGATATTATTTATTACATATAAAACCAAGTAATTTAATTATGCCACAAATAACTAAATATTAGTAGCACTATTGACTCTTTATCCATTTTCTAGAGGGTTTTGTAAATCTTTACACGTTACAATATTAATAAAAAATAGACCAATGTCAGCACGTTTTTTGGGTTGCATACTCATCAAGTATCCTAGAAATTAACACTCATCATCACAGTGATATTATTATTATTTAAATATCTCCACTCGATTCAATTTAAAGTTATAGCTTTAATGTTTAAACATGAATCACATTTTTTAAAAGGAAAAAAATCTTGTACACAAGTAGTATGCTATAACATATAAGCAAATACTTTAATGATACCATACATGCATAATTATTTGGAATGATATTAGACTTTCATGACCTATCTAGAAAATATTGCCAACTTTTACATATCAATATATTACTACAAAAAATCAAACAATCATGGTATTAATATTAATCCATTAGATATAAAGCTACATTTTCTTTTCTAAATTGAATGTTGAAGCTTTAACATCAAACTATGCATAGTTGTAATATACCTATGCTAATGAGTATTGATAATTTCTAGGGAATTTGATAAGGGCAGAGCTCTAAACATGCATTATATAAGGTTAGTTGAATCTTTTTACCAATATGGTAATGTGTAAGAGGTAACAAAATTCTCTATTGTGGAACATTTGCAGAAGTTAAATATTTATACAGAAATTTGTTAAAATAATTGAACATATTAATGTTATTATTCTGAAATTTTTAATGTAGAAATTTATACTGACATTATATTTTTTAAAGAGATGGAAAAGAGTAATAAAAGTTGATATTTTCATAACTTTATGACATATTAATACTATAGTTTAGAAACCATATATCATGGAAAGGAGATATAAAGGAGTAATAGAAAGTTGACATTTTCAGAACTTTATAAGATTAAGTCAGACTGAGTTTGAAATAGATAAATTGTTAATACCTAATCAACTGAAGTATCAACATCCAAAACTGATGAAGTGTTAATATTTTTAAAAAAAAGTTATAGGAATTAGGACCATATTCACTAAAACTAAGAGATTAGAGCTTTTCAGGCCAATGCTGTTTTAAATCAATGTTTATTGGAGATAACTTATGACATTATAAAAAACTTCTTTCTTTTCTTATATATTGATTTCTATATTTACATATACGACTTCCAACTTTATTATACATTTTAACAATACTATTTTTTATGTCAAAACTTTATTCTTATAGTTTGACTGTCCTGCAGTCATTATCATGATGACTGCAGGACAGGTGAAACTGTAAAAATCATAATGACTGCAGGACAGGTGAAACTGTAAGAATCATGATGACTGCAAGACAGGTGAAACTGTAAGAATCATGATGACTGCAGGACAGGTGAAATTGTAAGAATCATGATGACTGCAGGACAGGTGAAACTGTAAGAATCATGATGACTGCAGGACAGGTGAAACTATAAGAATCCTGATGACTGCAGGACAGGTGAAATTGTAAGAATCATGATGACTGCAGGATGTAAGAATCATGATGACTGCAGGACAGGTGAAACTGTAAGAATCATGATGACTGCAGAACAGTGAAACTGTAAGAAACATGATAACTGCAGGACAGGTGTAACTGTAAGAATCATGATGACCACAGGACAGACAAATCTGTAAGAATCATGATGACTGCAGGACAGGTGAAACTGTAAGAATCATGATGACTGCAGGACAGGTGAAATTGTAAGAATCATGATGACTGCAGGACAGGTGAAACTGTAAGAATCATGATGACTGCAGGATAGGTGAAACTATAAGAATAATGATAACTGCAGGACAGGTGAAACTGTAAGAATCATGATGACTGCAGGAGGACAGGTGAAACTGTAAGAATCATGATGACTGCAGGACAGGTGAAATTGTAAGAATCATGATGACTGCAGGACAGGTGAAACTGTAAGAATCATGATGACTGCAGGACAGGTGAAACTATAAGAATCATGATGACTGCAGGACAGGTGGAACTGTAAGAATTATGATGACTGCAGGACAGGTGAAACTATAAGAATCATGATGACTGCAGGACAGGTGAAACTGTAAGAATCATGATGACTGCAGGACAGACAAATCTGTATGAATCATGATGACTGCAGGACAAGTGAGACTGAAAGAATCATGATGACTGCAGGACAGGTGAAACTATAAGAAACATGATGACTGCAGGACAGGTGAAACTGTAAGAAACATGACTGCAGGACAAGTGAAACTGTAAGAATCATGATGACTGCAGGACATATGAAACTGTAAGAAAAATGATGACTATAGGACAGGTGAAATTGTAAGAAACATGATGACTGCAGGACAGGTGAAACTGTAAGGAAAACATGATGACTGCAGGACAGGTGAAACTGTAAGAATTATGATGACTGTAGGACAGGTGAAACTGTAAGAAACATGATGACTGCAGGACAGGTATAACTGTAAGAATCATGATAACCACAGGACAGACAAATCTGTAAGAATCATGATGACTGCAGGACAGGTGAAACTGTAAAAATAATGATGACTGCAGAACAGGTGAAATTGTAAGAAACATTATGACTGCAGGACAGGTGAAACTGTAAGAAACATGATGACTGCAGGACAGGTGTAACTGTAAGAATCATGATAACCACAAGACAAACAAATCTGTAAGAATCACGATGACTGCAGGACAGGCCAAACTATAAGAATAAAGTTTTGATATAAAAAATAGTATTGTTGAAGTGTAAATGGTATGATATATCAGTCCATGAAACTATAGTAAAAGTCATCACTGTAAAGTGATAACTCATCAGAATGCCCTGGTGTCTAGTTAACGAAATTATCAGCAGCCTTATTAGTAGAATATTTATAGTTTACTAGTTTTAGATGTACATGTTAGAATGCTGTGACTTATGAATGGCAGAATCAAGCAAATAAAAAATAATTTTAGATAACTGATATCATGTCACATGTTAAAACTAGTCATTCTATCCTGCTCCATGACATTGAAAAAATTGATCATTAAAAAAAACCAATAACCAGTCTATTATATATGGTAATAAAAATATTGATATAGTGAACAATATGATAATATTCTTTTTGTTCAATAGAATTATCATCTTCCAAGATAGTACAGTCCTTGCATTCAAACATGTGAATAATTTTACACACCTCTATGGCTTCCAAAATCCTTTGTAGTTGTATGTTAATATTTTTTGTGTACCCTAAGTAAATAATGAATGTGACTCAATATCATATACTAACAGTTTTTTCAAGAAATTGTTCAAGTCATTTAATTTTATGACAAATAAAAATGAAAAGTCCTTGGTATGTCCTTATTCTATATTATTCTAAATATTTTATCCAAAAACTGTATTATGTGTCATACAATATAATATTTAAAAATTTATTTAATAATATAAATTAAAATCTTTAGTTTAAATTTAAAAATATTTTTTTTATTTTTGAAGATTTATGCTATGTACCATGCAAGTTGTATTGATAAGATGAATTTTTCAATAATTGATGAAAAAATACAAGCATTGTTAGCTGAGAGGTCATCGCAGTCGCCTTGCAAGCAAGTAGTTGGTTGCAGACGATTGTGGGTTCGCCTCTCAGCCGATGCTATGACATACAGGAAAAAAGAATACAAGCAGGTAACATCAGTCCAGTGTTTATAAAGTAAAAAAAAGTTTTTAATAATTCATAAATTTGCTGAAAGATGATTATATATTGTGACAAAATAAGATGGTAACAAAGGATGGAGAAGGTAAATTTTTGTACTCCTTATGAATTGACACACTATAACGATATAAATCCATCCTAAATATTAAATGCTATTTGTAATGGAATAAAATAATTCATGAGTGAATAATACTTTATAAATTCAGAAGCTATTTGTAATAAAATAAAAATGATAAGAATAAGCAATGAAAACTTGAATATAACTTTGAAATTTACGACATTAAATGTAATTAAATAAAGTATAATCCAAAAGTTGATCACTAATGTTACTTGAATAAAATGAAAATAATGCTTATAAAAATGAAAATAAAGACAATACTAACAAGATAATATCTTAAAAATAGTAATATGCCCTTATTAAATATATCAGTTGTAATGAAATGACATACTTAAGAATGATAAAAGATCTTGCTATCCCATGAATTTATATATAGTAATCTATTCTTAATAAAATATATACAACTTTCTCTTTTAAAACTTTATACATTCATAACCTCAAATTATAATAAAAATGAAATAACTCAATACTAAACCATAATAAAATACAATATACAAAATCAATTAATTTAGTATATATCAGACCTTCACCAACTTATAATAATATAAAATCAATTCAATCTTTTAAATAACCATAAAAATTTACAGATATCTAATCATGATTACCTGAGGTAAATGAAAGATTTTTATTGACACTTATGCAAATACTATTGACAAATAACTGATAATTATCTTTCAAACCAATAAAGCTAAATTGCTAAACTTTAAATCATAATTACTTTAGTATGTTTAACATTAATAATAATCTATTATAATCAAATGTCAATATCTAACCTTAATATTTAAATTGAATCTATGCCGATGAGTTTTAAATTTAATCAAAGTAAATCATTTTATTTAATGGGATTTAAATACTAGTTTTAGATATATACAATTACCAGCTTTCTTTATAACTAAATACTAACTTAATATAATATTAATCCAATAAATAATAGTGTAAAGAAATATGCAAGCATCCAATTGTAATTGCCTTTATTTATCTAAATTATTATATTTGTACTTTATAAATTATCGAATCAGTTCAGAAATAAATTTCTATCCTAACATAACTGTTACATATAACTAATAAAATAATTATAATAAACTTCTAATTATCTACTAAATATCTAATAATTCCAAATCAAGTAATTTGCTATCACATAATAATGTATATATGGTTCAAATAATAAAATATTAAATTTAATAAAATAATAATATATGATTGTATAACACTTATTGATTCTATGGTTTAATTTCCAGACTGTTTAATGTTATAATAAATTATATAGTGTAAGTCAATATATGAATATTATATTGTCAAAATATTATTAGCCAATATATTTGCATTATAAAATTGAATGACAATTAAGCAAATTTATTTGTTTTAAATGAATTCAAAGTTTATTAACAGTAAATATATGTAAAATAAATATATGACAGATAAAGAAAATAAGTGTTTGAAATATATATAATCTAATTAAATATGAGATATATTCTCCATTGAAATTAATTTAATAAAATAGTGATTGTACATCAAAATTTGCCAATGAAATGTTTAATCTAAAATATATGCCCCTATGAGACACAAAACATATTGTTGAACATCTACACTTTTGAAATGTAAGAAAATTAATGACACTTGTAATTTTATAATGTAATAGTTAATTGAAATGAAATATAATAAACATAAGTCTGCTTATTCATTCATAATACAATACCAATGAATAATTGCTACAATATTTATCAATATTTATAGGTTATATTCAAAAATAATTTGTAAGCAATGAATAAGAAGGTAATATTTTTTAAATCAAAATTATAATTATTAAAATTTATGATATAAATTTAGATAGCTTAACTCTCTTATATTCCATGCATATAAAATAAATGGTTATTTAACTTAAAATATAATGATCAGTTATATTAATAAATATTATACAATTATATACATAAATAATAATAATAATAATAATAATAATAATAATAATAATAATAATAATAATAATAATAATAATAATAATAATAATAATAATAATAATAATAATAATAATAATAATAATAATATATTGCATATGACCTGATTTATCATCCTCCAATATGATACTTCAAAATAATATCACAGTTCCAATGTATATTTCTTGAATTATAATTTGATGATACTTTATTACTCCAAATACAGTAAAATTATCATGAGAAGTTATTTGATACAAAACACATTTTGTTAATTTTGATATTTGCCAAATATTTAAGTTATCCTTTTGTTTAGAAGGTATTTGATACTAAAAGACATTATAAATGAACAGACACCAGTTTCCACTCATGATGATGTAATGCAAAATAAGCCAATTTAGATTCAATGTTGAAATAATTCATCAATATCACAAAACTGTATCTGCAGCTGAAAATAATCCTTATTCATAATATTACATTGTTAGTTTTTATATTTCATTATTGAAACATTTTGTTCATGCTACATCCATTTTTAGTATAGAAAATATTAAGATGATTTTGAACACTATGAATTTACTTTCTCATTCCCCCAACACATTTCGATAATGCTGTCCAATTTTATTCGACAAATACAATCCTTTTTATCTATCATTTTTTATGGTTAATAAGTAAATACTGTAAATATAAAACAATTACATGAAAGATCTTAGGTTTGCATCTATGAAAGTCAAAATGTCAAAGAGAGAGAGAGATAAGTTTAAATCATTCAGTCCCTTTTATAATTTTGTATAACAGACATCATTTTATCCAAGATAACACTCTTTCATTGTTTTCCTGAATGATGTTTTAGTTGTATTTTTATATTTGGAACTATTTCCATCATCTTCTTCTTTAGATGTGGCTGTCCTGAACAGTGACCATACTAGCATGGGATTCCAACCTGGACCATTAGATTCTCAAGTATTGAATTTTAAAGTAATGCTCTAACCAACTAAGCTATCCTGCTAAAGGCAACAGTCAGAAAAAATTTCATATGCTTATCTATGAGGTTCCTTCTGATTTCTCCAACTTTTTTCTAAGAGCAAAGGTGATTAGTGGTTTCCATACATCATTAGGTTAGCATATGGGATATTTGCCATTGACATGTGAGCAGCTTTTTTAAATTTTTTTCTTTGTACCTTTTCTTCTCTATCCAATATTTTTGTATTTTCCCAATTGCATATATGTTCATTGGCACATCCATGGTCTTCTATCTATTTTCTCTCTCTTCTAGTCATCAGTTTGTGTTTTTTCAAGTGCTTTTTAATGGGATGAGTGGTCTCACCTATACTATTCAACATTTGCATTGTATTTCATAGATGTAGTTTTTTCTTTTCTGCATTTCACATTTAGGCTTTGTAGATGTTAGAAGTTTTCATAAAGTTATGGCTCTGGAAAGCTATTCTGATGTTATACTGATTTCAGATTTTCCTTAATTTTTCTATTTTTGGAATATATGGATACATTCATCATCATCATCATCATCAACCATTATCAATCCACTGCAGGATGAAGGTCTCTCCAAGTTTAATCCATCTTCTCCGATCTTTAGCTTCTCTTCTCCACAACACCCCTGCACATTTTCTTATTTCATCCATCCATCTCACATGTGGTCTCTTTCTGGGTCTTTTACAATCTCTTGGAATCCAGTTTAAAATTTCAATTGCCCATCTATTATCATCTCTTCTAGCAATATGTCCAGCCCAACTCCATTTCAATCTTTTAATTTTTTCAATAAGGTCAGTAACACCTGTTTGTTGTCTTACCCATACATTGCATTTTCGATCTCTTCTTGTTACTCCCAACATACATCTCTCCATACTCCTTTGAGTGGTCTGAAGTCTCTGTATTGCTCTTCTATTAAGTGTCCAAGTCTCAGATCCATAAGTAAGAACTGGTAAAACACATTTGTTAAAAACCATCCTTTTCAAACACATAGGCATATTTCCTTTTAGTATCAAGTTATTTCTACCAAAAGCACTCCAACCAAGTTTAATTCTATGATTAATTTCCTCCATTATGTTTCCATCTGTACTAATAATCTGACCAAGGTATTTGTAACTGTTAACTTCTTCTAATTCTTCATAATCAATCTTTATTTTCATATTTTGAACAAATCGATTAAACATTACTTTAGTCTTTTTAAGATTTATCTTTAGTCCTACTTTTCTACTTTCATCTGCTAACTCCTGCAACATTTCCTGCAGCTCTGAAGCATTATTTGCAAAAACAACTATATCATCTGCGAAATCTAAATGACTTAAATACTCTCCATTTACTTTCACTCCTTTAGTTTTCCATTTTAATCCACAAAATACTTCTTGCAGCACTGCTGTAAAGAGTTTTGGAGATATGGAGTCACCTTGTCTTACACCTTTCTCAATGTTGATTTTTCCAGTATCATTATGTAATCTAATTGTTGCTGTTGCATTTTTATAAATATTCTTTAAAATATGACAATATCCTGGATCTATACCTTGATGATCCAATGCTTTAATCACTGAAGAAATGTGTATAGAATCGAATGCCTTTTCATAATCTACAAATCCAAAACATAATGACAACTCATATTCGTTTGTCCTTTCTATGACTTCTCTCAATACCTGGATATGATCTATTGTACTAAAACCACTTTTAAATCCAGCTTGTTCTCTTGGTTGGTGGAAATCCAAAGTTCTCTGTAGACGAGTTGTAATTATCTTGGTAAAAATTTTATATAAAACTGATAAAAAGGCTGATAGGTCTGTAATTTCTAATATCTTCTTTATCACCTTTTTTAAATATTAATATTATTACTGCATTCTTCCAATCTTCCGGTACATCTTTATCATTTAGACATTTGGTATATAACTTTGCTAAAATTATTTCTATTTCTTCACCTGCTTCTTTTAATATATCAATTATAATTCCATCATTTCCTGGAGCCTTTCCTTTCTTCATACACTTAATTGCATGTCTCACTTCTTCATTTAAAATTCTGGGCAATTCGGAAGATGTAATAGATATAGGAGGTACTTGTTCTTTATTACTATATAATTCTTGATAAAAATCTTCTACCAATTTCATGATGTCATCTCTCTTTTTAGTAATAATTCCATCTTTTTTTCTTATTGCAGATATAAATTTCCTACCAATACCAAAATGTTGTTTAACATTTTTGAGACTTTTATTTTCTTCTACAGCTTTCCTTGCTATTTCACAGTTATACTTTCTTATATCATTTTCAACTCTTTTCCGTACCATTTTACAAAATTCGAGATATTCAATTCCTTTTAATACATCATTTTTGTATATCTTCATATTCTTTCTTTTCTTCATAAATTCTCTAGTCTCAGTAGAAATTTTATTAGTCAATTGCTGCTTTTTTCTACCAGCTATGTTTGTTGCAGTTTTTAAAAGTGTATCAGTTATTTTCATATTAATTTCATTCAAATCTGAATCATGTTCAAAATCTCCTAACACTTGAAACCAATAATTGTTTTTTCTTTTGGTGGTTCTTTTTGCTGTCTATTTAAGGCTTTCTTAGTAACAACTGATGGATAATCATTTTTCATAAAAATTTGTTTTATATAGATCTTTTCTTTTTTTAAATCACTGGGTTTCTAAACAAACTTCTTTTGCTCTGTTCTGTAGTGATATTATAACGTCACGTTTTGTGTTTCTGATGGGACTGGATGTATAGGCTAGGTATTTTCATACATGTGTGGGTTTTTGTTAAACTATAGTTTTGATTTTGCATTAGGAAATCTTGTCACAAAAACATCTAAGGATGCTAATTTTTATTCTCTGACATAATTCTGCTGCTTTTTTTAAAGGCAATTTTTGAGTGACTTTCTCGGTGGCTGCCATTATATCTAATAAAGGGATATAAGAGATGTTATGGTGAAATTTAAATCTCTTTCAAGAACAGAAATTTCAGTATCAGTTAGATGTTTAGAACTGAGATTTTTAACATATGAAGCTGGTAACTGATTGGTACATTATGCTTTTTGATATGCCCATAAAAGTTTGCAAATTTTTTCTTTAGGTATTCTTTTATTTTTCCATGTAATGTAGAATATGATTTTCTTACTGCTTGAGAGACTCCTGTAAAGTCTTCATAAATAAGTTTATTTTTAAGAGAACATTTTATATTGTTAATGGAATGCATTGTTTGATACTTATAAAATCTTTGAGCATTTATTCTTTACCTTAACCAAGCTTCTCTTGCTCTCTGAGTAATTATTTCAACTCTCTGAAAGTGATAGGATGCTTTAGTTGCAACCCTTTAGGAATTATCCCTTCAGATTTATATTTACATAAGAAAGTTAACTGATTTTCTACTTTGGCCAGCTTTAGACATAATTTTTTATAATGTCTAAAGTTTGATATAGTATTGGGTTCTTACCAAATATGTAGGGTTTTTCTGAAAAGTTTGGGATGATGGTGTTTTAATTGTATTTTTATATTGGACTATTTCCATAATCTAATATGAGTATTGAATGTCTTTAGAAAAAAATAATTTTATTTAAATATTTCAAATACATTCAACTGTTAGTAATAGCATATCTAACAGTATAGAATATGCATAACATTTTGAGATATATTATTCTCCCTTCTTCTTAAGGTATTGCTGGCCTGACTAGTGACAGTCAGAACATGGAATTTAAAGCTGGATCTTTAGATTCTTGAGTATTAAATTTTAAGGTAACACTCTAACCACCTGAGTGATTTTGTCAAAGGCAACCATCAGTAGAAATTTCATATCCTTATCTATAAGGTTCTTGCTGATTTCTACACTTTTTCCTAAAAGCAAAGTTAAGTAGTTGTTTCCATATATAATGTATAGTCACATAGGTTGGCTTATGAGATTGGTTTGTTATTGTAATGTGACCAGCTTCTTTAAATTTTTTTCTTTGCATCTTTTCCTCTCTATCCAATAGTTTTGTATTTTTACCAATTGGACATATGTTTATTGACATGTACAGTCTGCTACCTTAGAAACATCTGTTTTCTCTCTTCTAACAAGCAGTTGTGTTCTTGCAAGTGCTTTTCAATGAGATGATTGGTCTCACCAATATATGCTTGTCCACATTCACATGGTATTTCATAGATGCAGTATTTTTCCAGCATTTCAAGTTTAGACTTTATAGATGTTAGAATTCATTATAGTGGTGTATGACTCTGGAAAACTGTTTCAATGTTATACTGATTGCAGATTTTCCTTAATTAGTCTCCTACTTTTGTAATATATGGGTACACTACAGTACCAATAATTGTTTTTTCTTTTGATGGTTCTTTTTATTGTCTATTTAAGGTTTTCTTAATAAGAGCTGATGGATAACCATTTTCATAAGTTTGTTCTACATAGATCTTTTCTTTTTTCAAATCATGGGTTTCTGAACATAGTGATAGTATAACTTTATGTTTTGAGTTTCTGTTGTAATTGGATGTATAGACTAGGTTTTTTGTATGAATGGTTTTTTTTTGTAAACTGTAATTCTGATTTTGCCATGAGGAAGAATTGCCACAAAAACATCTAAGAATGCCTATTCTTGTTCTGATTCTGTTGTGAATTTAATTGAAGGTGATATGTGGTTGATGTTTGCAGAAAGTTTGTAGCAGTGCTTGACCACATAACCATATATCAAATATATCATCTACATAGCAAAGCCAAACTTTAGCAACATATAGAGGAATTTTTATGGCTGTTGTTTCCAATTTTTCCATGTAAATATTGTTAATTAGAGGAGACAATGGTGAGCCCATAACCATTCCTTGATTTTGTTGGAAGAATTCTGTCTTATATTGAAAGTATGTTGTTTTTATGCAAAATGTTAATAGTTCCATTATACTATCAATAGGAAGAGCTGTTCTGTTTTGTAATCTATTATAACCATTTAATCTTTTCTTTACAAAAGACAATGCTTTTTCACATGGTACATTTGTGAATAAACTTTCCACATCAAAGATTACCAGAAAGTCAGTTCTTTCAGATTTCATGTTCTTGATTAATTGTACAAAGTGTCTAGAATCTCTAACAAAGAACTGGCTTTTAGAAAAAGAAGCAAAATTATGCTGGAGAACAAAAAGAGCACTTGACAAGCAACACAAATTGTAGTCAAACATATCCTATGGTGAGAAGAAAGCAATTAAATCTCTAAAAATAGATAAGTTTATAATTTTTCTCCATGCTGACAAAGGCAATGCAACAGTTGTAATGGATACAATTGATTATGACAACAAAATACAAGAACTCCTCACAGCAGGCCAATATAGAAAAGTAGCAAAAAATCCAATACTGAGTACAGAAACAAAGTTACAAGCATTACTCAGAAAGCATTGCAAATACTTCACTGATTCAGAAAAAAGTAAAATAGCATCATATTTCAGAAAAAATCCTTATCTTTATGGTCTACCTAAAATCCATAAGAATCATGTTCCATTAAGACCTATGGTTAGTTCTAGAGATTCACCTTGCCAAAATTGTCAAGATTTCTTTTCAAAGTTCTAAATCATTTGTCATAAAAGACCTAGTGCTTTGCCAGGTATCCTAGATATTTCATAGAATTAATCAAGAACATGAAAATTTAAAGAACTGGCTTACTGATAAGCTTTGATATGGAAACTTTGTTCACAAATGTACCGCATGAAAAAACATTGTCTATTGTAAGGAAAAGATTAAATGGTGATAATAGTTTATAAACCACAACATCTCTTCCTATTGATAGTATAATGGAACTATTAACATTCCGTATAGAAGCAACCTACTTTCAATATAACAAAATTCTTCCAACAAAATCAAGGAATGACTATGGACTTAATATTATTGCCCCTGTTTTGCAATATTTATATGAAAGAACTTGAAAACATAGCCATAAAAATTTCATATCAACATAATGTTTGGATTCACTATGTAGATGATAAATTTGTTGTATGGACACATGGTGAAGCACTGCTACAACTTTCTGGAATCACATCAACAACATATAACCTTCAATTAAATTCATAGTAGAATCAGAACAATAACAAAAATTGGCATTCTTAGATGTTCTTGTGACAAGTCTCCCTTATGGCAAAATAAAAAAAAACAATTAGTGGTAATATAGTGTACTCATCCATTCCAAAAATAGCAGAAAAATTTAAAAAAATCTGCATCTAGTATAACATCAGAACAGCTTTCCAGAGCCATACCATACTATGATGAATTCTATCATCTACAAAGCCTAAATTTGAAATGCTGAAAAAAACCTGCATCTATGAAATATCATGTGAATGTGGAAGAGCATATATTGGTGAGATCAGTCATCCATTGAAAAATGCTTGCAAGAACACAAACTATATGTTAAAGATAGCAGACCATGTATGTGCCAATGAACATATGATCAATTGGGAAAATACAAAAATATTGGATAGAGAATAAAAGATACAAAGAAGAAAATTTAAAGAAGCTGCTCACATGATAATGGCAAAAAATACCATAAGCCAACCTAGTGTGACTATACATAATGTATGGAAACAAACTAATCAATTTTGCTCTTAGGAAAAAGTGGAGAAATCAGGAGGAACCTCATAGATAAGTATATGATATTTCTACTGACTGTTGCCTTTGTCAGGATAGCTCAGTTGGTTAGAGTATTACCTTAAAATTCAATAGTCAAGAATCTAAGCTAGTACTCTCACAGATCAGGCCAGCAACACCTAAAGAAGAGAGAAGAATAATAGCTCTTGAAACATTGAGGTGATATTACTAACAGTTGAATATATTTAGAATATTTAAATAAAGTTAAATTTTTTTAAAGACATTCAATACTCATATTAGTTGATGGAAATAGTTCAATATAAAAATATAACACTCTTTTATGGCTACATTGCTGAAATCATCCTGAATTCCATATTTAAAATTACTTTTATAATGATAGTAAAATTAAAGAAAAGAATTTTTTTATAATCATTACATATAACATAACAACAAACACATTTAAGGCATTAAATATTTATGTATATTCTTTATAATTTGTTTTTATGAATGCAATAACCAAAAACACATTAAAAAACATAACTTTATTATTTATATACCCATTTCAAATGAATAAAATTAATCCATAATTTTATGTTATAATAATAATAATAATAATGCATTTCTATCCTTAAAATTTTGTTGTCATAGTAACATATTTTAATGCTCTAGCTAATACATGCTCCATTAAAAATCAACTATGAAAAAAAATTATACTTGACATTCCATCACATATTGAATTCACACCAAATTTCAGTTGTCATAAAATTGTTGATTGTTATCTATATTGGGATTGTCTAAGTGTTGACTGATTTCTAATATTATATATATATATATATATATATATATATATATATATATATATATATATATAAAGGCATTTAGATAAATGGATGGAAAAATGAGTCAGCTAGGGCAAGAAAGTAGATCAATAGTTAAATAGATCAACAAATATGTACATAGGTAGGTAGATAGCTAGACAAATTGATCAGTAAGTAGGACAATGAGCAGACAGGCAGATAAATAGGTAGATAGGAAGATATATAGATAGATAAAATATAAGCTTTCTTTTAAAAATGAGAAATTCAACAAGTAAAACATTGTAAAAATAATTATATATGTATAATATGATAAAGAGTGCATAAATTAATAAGCCATAAGATAGCAGTAAAACATTTTTGCAATAGCTCAGGAAGTAGGCAGTGAATTAGGCTCACAGCTGACTACATAGAATGCATCATTTAATAATCATATATATGCATAAGACTCTCATAATGCAAATGCCTTTTATTTTGCTAATAATCTGAATTTAAATCCAGGTTAAATTAACTGGTTGTCATCTGATCCTTCGTGTCAGCCATGGGATGGCGCTATTTCTAGCTAAATTTCTAGAAATATGTTCCGTGGCTGCACCCAAGCCTTTAAGCATTCTTTCTAAAATAAATCCTAGAAAGATTGTTAACTCAGAGTTAAGTCTTCTTTTTACACTAAAAGGTAGACTGTTAACTCGGATTTAAGTCTTCTTTCTATGATAAAACCTAGAAAGAGTGTTAACTCGGCTTAGAGGCTAACAGTGTGGCTTTTTCCGATGCTAAAAGCAGAGAAAAATGCCATAGTTGTTTGTGTCATGCACTACATCATAATTCTGTGTTATGTATTTTATGTAAAAATATTGTACGAGGGTGTGTTAATTTGATTGTGTCAAAATTATTTAAATTTTCATTGGTGACTTTTTTTTAAGACGAATTGATATACTGTTACCTTTTAACAATTTTAACAGTATTGTGATTGTTCCTCATAAACTATAAGCCTTCTAAATTCTTGATTAGGGTGGAATAGCATAAAATTTTTAATGATCACACTTTGAGTCATGTTTTAGCAAGAAATTTTCCGAGACCAAGAAGATGGCTAATTCCAATGCTGAAAACTTGAAAAGATGGGAATTGCCAGACACAGAAGCTGGCGCTGGAATATTTTTACAGCAGGAAAAAAAATTATCCTGCTGCTGAAAGAAAAGATTGGAATGTGCGGCAAATATATGCAGATTTGAGGCCCAAAAACATCTTTTAACTTTCATTTGTAAGTCTCGTTGTTGCCGATGAAAATGTTCACTTCGTAAAGGGCAGCTTGTTTGAGAGATTCCAAATGGCCTTCATCCAATGTAAAAAAAATAAAAGAAGTAACTTCAATTTTTATTTAAACCTACATCCCTTCTCCCAATAATTGTTGTTGTTGGCAATCAAATGTGAAATAAAAAAAGTAACTAAAAATTTTTTTTAAACATAGCCCCCAAACCCCCGCTTCTGCTAATAACTGTTGTCATCAGCAATCAAATGGTCAAATAAAAGGACTGTCAATTATTCTTTAATCATATAGAAAAAAAAACCCCTCCCACTAATTGTTGTCAGCAATCAAATGTAAAACAATAAAAGTAAGACCGTAAATTATTATTTAAACATAACCCAAATTACTATTTGAACATACACCAAAAAAGACCCGCTCTTGTCAATAAAAATTAAAGAAACAACTATTATTGTCCCATTGTCAAACCAAATATTATTTGTGAAACCCAAATAATTTATAAATGAAAAAAAAAAGTCAAATCGGTTGTCAATCAAATGGTAACCAATAAAAGTATCTTAAATTTTGATTTCAACATACACACAAACAAAAAAAAAATGCAAACCCTTTCTCCCAATAATTGTTGTCGGCAATCAAATATAAAAAATAAAAGTAACATACAATTATTCTTTAATCATACACAAAAACATCCCTTCCACTAATTGTTGTCAGCAATCAAATGTAAAGCACTAAAAGTAAGGTAAACCAATTATTTTTTTAAATGTAACCCAAATTACTATTTGAACATACACCAAAAAGACCCTCTTGTCAATAAAAATGAAAGAAACAACAACTATTATTGTCCCATTGACAAAAATATTAGGTTTTTGGGAAACCAAAACAATAATTTATAAATGAAAAAAAGTCAAATTGGTTGTCAATCAAATGTAACCAATAAAAGTAACTTCAATTTTTATTTAAACATACACACACAAAAAAACAACAACCCCTTTCTCCCAATAATTGTTGTCTGCAATCAAAAGTAAAATAAAAGGAATGTAAATTAGTATTTAATCATCACCCAAAAACACCCACCCCTCTCACTAATTATTGTCAGCAATCAAATGTACACCACCACTAAAAGTAATGTAAACTATTCTTTAAATGGTTACACCCCTTCTCCCAATAATTGTTGTCTACAATCATACACAAAAAACCACCCCTCCCAATAATTAGTGTCAATCAAATGTAAACTAATAAAAGTAAGACTGTAACTTATTATTAAAAGTATCCCAAATTACTATTTGAACATACACCAAAAAACACCCTCTTATCAATAAAAATTAAACAAACAACAACAACTATTATTGTCTCATTGTCAAAAATATTTATTTGTAGAACCAAAACCATAATTTATAAATAAAAGAAAGTCAAATCGGTTGTCACTCAAATGTAAACCAATAAAAATAACTTAAATTTTTATTTAAACATACACACACACATGAAAAAAAAAAACACTTCTCCCAATAATTGTTGTCGGCAATCAAATGTAAATCTATAAAAGTACCAATGTAAATTATTATTTAATCGTACACAAAAACATCCCTCCCACTAATTGTTGTCGGCAATCAAATGTAAACCTATCAAAGTAACATCAATTATTATTTAAAGATCGATAAAAAAAACCCGTTCTCTCTTGAATTTTATCAATCCAATTTTACAAAAACACTCATACTATTTAAAAAAAAAACACAAATTATTATTTGAACACACACCAAAAAAGACCCTCTTGTCAATAAAAATTAAAAAAGAAAACTATTTTTTTATCCCATCGTCAAAAATATTATTTGGGAAAAATAATTCAGAAACGAAAGAAAGTAAACTTTGTAAACAAAAAAAAAAGTTAATATTAATAGAGAATCACTAGCCTGGGAATGTTATATTAATGTGTTTTTGGTTAGAAATTGTGCCATCCCACGGCTGACACGAAGGATCAGATGTAACTTAAATATTTTAACAGGCTTGAGATTCTATTTTTATATATTTCATTCATATTCAATCTATCTAACCATTAAATATTCACCAGTAAACAAAGCTTGATGTTTTACATTTTAAATATATATATATATCATTAAAATCAGTCAAAATTTAGACAATCTGAATATCAATAACAATTAACAATCTCAATCTGTTGTCAAGGCAACCTCCTTTTAACAATAAAGGTGGAATCTCACCTTTCCAATATATTTATACAGACACTAAAGATTGCAACTTGACTACAGAGCTGAAATTATTAATTTAAAAAAGTTTAAATAAACCTCTTTAAACAGATAAATATAACCTGTTTTGAATGCAGACTAATAAGTAGTCAATTATAATATTCACATTGAAATTATAATTTTAAAATTATACCCAATGTATTACTTAAATAATAAGTGTAAAAATGTTCAAGGCTAAATGAGTATTTAAATCAGTCAACACTTAGACAATCCTAATATCAATAACAATCAACAATCTCAATTAATATGTAATAATATTTAGGAACTGATGAAATTTCCTAGCATCATTTATATTTAATTTAAATAAATATTTCACCTTAGATCATCTTCTAACTGCCTAAGTAAAAATGAAACAATTTCATATGTTACATGAAGTCTTCCTTGGATGTAAAGACAATCTTTTCAAAATTCAAGATCCAATTCGTGGAGATGTTTGTTGTATGATGATGTAAAGTTAAATTTTTACTTAAATCTAGTTTAGACAGCACCAGAAAATGTTATTACATATTAATTGATGACATTTAATTATACTATTATATATTTGTGTTGAATTGAAAAGTCATAAGAATATTAAAATGAGTGCTAAGAAATTCTACCTTTTGAATATTACACAAGACCTATTTGAATCAGGCTATAAAATCATCTTTGTAAATTAAACCACTAAACATCACATGATCATCATTCTTTATGCTTACACAAGCTTTTATATAGAGGCAAAACCCTCAATATAGTAGTGCCACTGAGTGCAAGCCAGAGTAATCAATGGATGCAGGAAGGTTTGGGCATAAACTCCCTATCTAGGGTCTACTCATCCAATATCCCCAGACTAGTTTTCCAGCTTGTGACTGTGGTTATTAAATAACCAAGGACATCAAAATGTATGGATGCTGAACTGAGTTCAGGTCAATACAACTATAAAAGCTAATGAACTTAGCTTGAAAAACAATATTGTGTTTTCATTTTGGACTCGAAGCTTTATAGTTAGCTAAAGAGATAAAAGGTTGCTACTGGAGGGTTGCATTAGATCCTAAGATTTAGGTGCAGTGATCTCAGATTTCTCACTGACTAAAGCCACAAACTAGAATCTAGTCTGGAGATAATGGATGAGTAGGTTTCAGTAGCTTCAGAGAAATATCAAATTGATTGACTACATACATATTGATCTAAAAAAGAGACCCTTTTCTACCTTCCTAAACATTGATTTTGACAAATTATCTGTTGTTAACCTCCTATTAAAAAAGAAAAATAAATAATAAAAAAAGTTATGCTTTTTTCTCTTTTTGTTGGGTCAGCAATATGAGATGGTACTGAGAGTGGTGGGTCGTGGTGAAAGTCTGAGTTCGAACCCCACATATATTACATATATAAATGCAGGTTTAAGCCTGTACAATGTATTATTCAAAGTTAGATAACTTTAATTTCAAATACCTTAATTAATAAATAATTGTATTTCAAAAAGACACTTTCTCTGTATTTATTTAAATTATATGTAAATCATTTCCAGTAAAAATGTTCTAGATTCCTGTCAGTTGTAATAACCCCATTTCTGTTAATTATCCTAATTGGAATCATATTACTCTAAAAATGAATATAAAAAGGCAGTTTTGAAAGCATAATGGTCACTTCATCATCACTATAGATTGGTCATACTAATATTATTTTGCATGCTGAATTCTACAACCAAGTTAATTAAATTTTAATTATTTTGGAGAACAAAACAATATGTATTGCTAAAAGGAAGCTTATCTGAGCAAACAACCTCCTCTCAAGTTTACTTTAATCTCTCTAAATTTCTACAAATGGAAGAAATACTTTTCTGTAAAGTCAGGAGCTGAAACTTTGATGATGTAATTAGAGATATTATATGTCTTATTATTTTGTGAACTTTTTCAATTCTATCCAGTCTTAGTATAATATTTTATCAAAAATTAGAAACTTTTGCACTATTGTGCCATGAACTTTATTGATTTTACTTGATCTATGGCCAAATTGTTTATAGCTCATTGTAAAATATAATTAAGGACTTGTATTTATTATATCTTTCTTATTTTACATTATATTCAAATACATGCTTTACTTTATAGTACTAGTACTTTATTTTGGAAAATAATTACATTTGAATATACGTATTTGTACGTATTAGTTTATAATGAATTTGTTATATTTATATGCACACTCTGATATATATTTGCAACCTATTAAATATAATTAATTTATTCTGTGAATTTATAACTTACCTGTCATGATTATAATTTACCTACATAAAATTCAGAACTCCCTTTGATTGAATACAACTTTAATATATACTTTCATTGTGAGATACATTCAGTTTGCTCTTTAATTTAAACGATCACTTTGACCATTGCAGAGTTATGATATGCTGATAAAAAGCTCTTTCCATTAATAAAGTCAACGTAATTTTTTAAATATTTCCAAAGAAAAATTATCATCCTGCTATAGTATTTTATCTAACAAACTCATTATTATGAAAAATCGACAATCTCCTAACAAGGATGTATATATAGGATCATTTAGAATAATTCTTTAAACATACTCTTAGAAAAGAAATCGAGTAAATGGTCATGAACATAATCAAACTTGCATTGCAGTTAGGGAAAATCATTTTTATTCATAAGTTAAAAAAAAAGACCGCTTAAGACTTTTTTGTTTTTTTATATTTTAGCATTATAATGTTTGTCAATCTCATTTTATTTTATTCTTTATTTGGGTATGTCTAACAGATATAATCACGTATTTTAAAGGTGATATATATAAATGATTGTATTCATGTTTATAGTATTTTGAGAAATCGCAGTTGGGGATTTATACATGTTTCATAAATGTCTATAAGAATAGAGTCGCGAATTTTAATATATATTGTATGTTTGCCTTGGATTGGTGTATACTTTTTATTTTTATTGTCATAAATTTAAAATTAGCTATTTATTTATCTCACATATATGTTTGTATTGGTCTTCTAATTATACTTTTTGCTATATGTGTTATAAACATGAGTAGATGAGGTTTAAGATTTGTTATGTAATTGTTATCTCAATGCCTTTCTTTTCATTATCAGTATTTCTGTTTATAATCATGTATTTATTGTGGCAACTACCTTGGTGATTTCTTATTTTACTTAGATATTATTTGTTAGACCTTTCCTTATGTTAGTGGTAACTACTGATAAGACACATATATGCGTAGCATCAAGCCAGTATTGTTCTACCCACTTTAGTGTAGGCTTATTTCCTCATTATCATCACCCATAAATATTTAGTTATTCTGATTTGTGTAGTATCAAAGACATTTGTGCGATTATATTCCCCTACTCCTTATATATTTTCAAATGTCTGTGTGTTGAGTAAAGTATTGAGTTTATATTTCTATACCCACAAGCTTTGTTTATCTAAGACTAATGCAACATATTTCTTTATTTCCTATTGTTTAGATTATAAATTATAGATTAAGAAATTGTACACTAATTTCAATATAAATATATTTTTTGTATTACTAGCCACAATTATATTATTAATACATTAAGATATACTAATTAATTTAAGTTTGTATCACTGATTATTAAATTCAAACTGTAGGAGGCTTTCTCTTTATTTATTTATTTGTATAAATATATTTATTTATTTTTATAAATATATCGTGGGTATGATTTATTATTTGTGTATTATATTAACTTATGTATTAATTGATGTAAAGTTTTTTTTAATTTAATTTTATTGTAAATAATAGTAATATTTAAACAGCATTAAACTGTTGCACATGCGCTTTGGATTTTGACTATAAAATGAATGAATACAAACACTTCAAAGACATGATAAAGTCTTTGGAAAAGATACAATGGCCATCTATCTTTTCGAACCCAAACGCTTTTGTATGGGCGAATCTTAAGTGTTTGAAAGTGAAAGCGTGAAGATATTAAATAATCACTTTAAATTATAGTTAAAATCTAAAGCGCATGTGCAACATTTTAATGCTGTTTAAATATTACAGTTTATAAATATCGCGGCGCTATATAAAATAATTGACTTATGTAAATAATAGTAGTAAATAATTTATTTTTGTTAAATTGTAAACTAAAAGAAAACATTTAATTTTTGTAATAAATATTTTTTTTTCTTTTTAAAATTACGTTTCTGTGTCCATTGCCATTTGTTACATCCATATACTAGAAAATCCATTTAAATGGTAATAATACATATTATTATGAAATTGTCACACTGATACAGTTCATGCAATCCATTATATATACAATTAGATTTATATAAGATTATTAATGCTTTTATTATTAGAGTACTTAGTGATTTGTTTGGTACAACAAAATGCCCTTTTATCTGCTGCATCAGTTTAGCTTTGTTTTTGTTAGGTAATTATTTTTAATTTTTAAGAAAACTTGATTTTATTTAGTTAATGATATAAGAACCAAAAATAAGAATTAATCTTCGCTAGCCGATATTATGTTTAAATCCATCTTTAGAAAAAGCTGTACTTCATTATATATATATTGTAACCAGTTGGATTACATAGTCACACTAATATAGTGTGTGTGCATGAATATATATATAAAGTTGAAAGGAAAACTAGAAATAAACACAGACAAAAATTATAGTAGATATGTTCTACATTCATTGAAATAAATAATAATAATAATAATTCTGATTTAAAATATTGTTTTATAAATTAATATTTTAAAAAGGTCTGAATAAATATAAATATTGCATTATTATTATTAATTATTACTCTGATTTTGAAATTTAAAAACACCCTATTTTTGAATTTTAATTAATTAAACAAAATTTTTATCTATTAGAAATCCCCTAAGTAAAAACATGTATATGAAGGGATTAGTGAGATAAAAAATAGAAACTCTGTTTTTAATCAAAGTGTTGTTAACACCTCAGATGATTTTATAAAAAGGGCTGATAACAAAATTAGCTCCAGTCTGGATAGTGATTTTGAAAAGAACGGTTCTGCTTGTAGTTTGTAAGAGTTGATCAGAGGAGTCTGGTTGTAGTATTTTACGCAGTGGCCAACTGAGCCACTGCAAAGTTTGGATAATGATTTTGAAGAGAGCCATCTGCAAAGTTGGTTATAATATTTTGTTGCAACTTGATGAAGTTTGCAGCAGTCGGTTTTAGGTGACTGTAGAGTTGGCAGTCTACCTACCATGAACAGATATAGCTGAATGCAGGACATTAGATCCAGAGCTGCTACTATTTTCTTCACAGGAGTTTTGATTTACTTGAAGTTGGGTCACTTCTGAATCAATAGCCAGAAAAAAAAAATGAATGAGGACAAAATAGCTAGCAGAGTTGTACAGAGCTCCTATGAAGATCTAAGGGAAATACAGTCCAATAGCTGCCCTATAGTTTACTGCAGTTTTGATTCATGAAGCCAGGGTCACTTCAAATGCATCAACTAGCTGCTTAAATATGTTCTAGAAGACAGCTTGACAATTGCTTGGGCTACAAAGGAATCTCATGGTATGCCAACAAATTACCTGAATTATACTTTTTCCTGATAATGACGTTCACTAAAACCAAACTCACCAAGAAAAATCTTTCAGCTTAAACTGAAGGATTAATTACACGTATGCTGAGTCAGATAAAGGTAAAGAAACACAGATAAACGTATATACAACTGGTGGTGAGTAGCGTTATATATGATAATGAAGTTTTAAATAATTTCCTTAGTAAAATGACAATTTTATAACTGATAGAAATATATAAAACGATATTAGTTTAAAATCGTTTATTAAAGAAGAAAAAACTGTTTAAAGTTATATTTATGATAATAAAAAAAAGTACAAAGAAAGTTACAATTAATAATCAAGAAAAAGAT
Organism: Epiperipatus broadwayi; assembly: GCA_028023455.1. Lineage (NCBI taxonomy): Eukaryota > Metazoa > Onychophora > Udeonychophora > Euonychophora > Peripatidae > Epiperipatus > Epiperipatus broadwayi. The sequence continues at coordinate 14,756,557 of JAQFVV010006207.1, forward strand.
TTCCAGAAATCTTTTAGACTAGGAAAAGCAAGACATTTTAAATCAATTAACTGTCAAAAATTTGATCGGATTTATTTTAAGGAAAAAAAAAGCTATATTCAACAAAAAGAATAATTGTGAAAATAACTTTTATCATTATAACAAATATGTAAATTTTATGTATATTTTTATGAAATTATTAATTATAAAATTATTGTTATTTATTGTGTGACAAAATTAAATTTGTTAATAATCTGTGCAATTCTATATACGTGTTTCAGTAAACCTAGTATGTAAAATGTATTTCATTTAACTGAAACTTCAATCATTTATTGTATTGTATATAATATGGGTTGAGCCGCTCACTCTCTCCTCTTCTAATAACACGATACAGTATCAGTGTTATTAGATAGAGTGGAGAGAGGTGGGTGGTGGAAAGTCTGTGCCATACCTATATTTATATATAGCACAGGTATATAACAAGCCTGTGTTTCAGTTATTGTATTGTATATAATTTAAGATTTTGATAATTATTTTGTAACAAGTCAAATAGGTTATTTCACGCACACACATGTATATGTGCGTATGTTGTCAATTATAACACATATGTAAATTACCAATGTAATAATTATTTTATGTTTAATTGAAATGTCTTCCTCATATGTTATAAAACGCCCGTCTGTGTACGGATATATATATATATGCGTTTATAGAATTTAATTGAGAAATATTGTAAACCATAGTAATAACTTGGATTGTAAATTTTAATTTTGTAAATCAATGTAACAATTTAAATTTTGAATAGGAATTATGTAAATTAATGTGAAAACTTGAATTTTGTAGTAATCCTGTAAATTACAGAGGGATGACTTTATTATTGTGTATCTTTCAAAATCAGAACCCTTATAAGACCTTAATCATTTTTTTTTTTTTGTTATTAATAAACTTATATTTAATTGTTAAAAATTGTATTCCATCATCTCTTATTCACATACAGTAATAGAGCCCAATGTTCTCTGAGCTAGATTTCGGACACGGATAAATGGGGATGTGTTTAGTGCTTTGGGCATCCAGAGATGATCAATAATCATCCTGGTTGGCGCAAAAGAGGATACTCTTTAAAGCCCATGCACTATTATTTTTTATTTTGCTTTAGTTTTATTAAAATTTAAGTTTATAGTTGGCCAGTACAACTGGCCTGAGCATTGATGATGATCAGCATGTTTCAAATGTCCCAGCATTATTGTTTAGATTTTTTGATTATTGTGTATTTTTAATGGATGGGCACTAAACTGGTGCATCCAAATTATGTTTAAATAATTGCCCAAGCTGGCAAAAGGCTCAGTAGTTAGTCTGGTCTACAGAAGACCCATTTCCAATCCAGTCACAAGGTTGACTGTTGATTTATATTTTTTATGGTTCAAATCCAGCCACAAGATGGACTGTTGATGTATTGTACAGATTTGTTTATTCCCATCAATGATGATGATGGATGATTCTCTTAATATTTACTTATACTTACTTTGACTTATTATAATGTTGGTTGAATTTATAATTATGCTTTTAGTTGCTATTATGAGTTAGCTTCTGATCTCTCAATGATCTCTCAATGTTCTCAGAGATTCTTTAATCTCATGCTCTTATATCTTTAAATATTTACTTATAGATGATTTTTCAAATTATTGATATTTGTATTTCATTAAATTGACAGTGGTGATGATGATTATTCCATCACCCAGTTCAAACTTGTTTTTCACCAACCTTCGAACCCCCCATCCCGTTACAATATATATATGTGATGATAAGATGTTAAGAAAATAAGTTTCATTGCTATTATCGCTACTATTTTTAGCCAATAAAAAAACTTAAATTATCTTATTATTTTAGTAATATTTACTAAGGCTATAACCTCAAGAATATGTGTGTAAAATGCGATAGTAGGGACCTCTACAGGTGTTTAACCACAAGCTTACATTATGGAAGAAAAGAGGGGGGTACCCTTCTTTACTTCAACCTACTTTCTATTTAAATAGGTGAAGCTGAAGCGGTTAGATCTGCGAGCGTGAAGCTATTCAATACTTCACTGATTAAGTCCACATTTCTTATTACACATTAATTCTCACGAAATTTTTCGATTTATAATGAGCCAATGGAAAGATTTTATAGTTAGAAATCTATTACAGTAATTTAAAGTTGTAATTATAAATTTATTAAATGCACATTGATTACGTAAGTAATATTTACTGAGGCTATAACCTCGAAATATGAGTGTTATTTTAGATTATAATTGCAAAATTAGCATTCTTTACAATTGAATTATTTAATATTTAAAAACCTGAGATTATTATTACTATTTATTATTATTTTTTGTAGAATGTAACAATGAATTACCAGTCAACCATTGGTCTATCTATATCTTGTAAAATAGTGTATTAATTACTGTGTGATTATCTTATGAGAAGACTTAATTTAGTTATTGTGCACTTAGCTTATAAAAATACTTACCTTTACACTATATGTCTATTTAATGCATTAGAGTTCTTGTAATGATTTAGACCTACACTTTACTTTATGGTTGGTTAGTTGGTCTTTGCAAGGTTACAATATGAAACAAAAAGTCATTAAAATCCAGTATAAGGGCTCATATGCATTGCCTTGAATTGCTTCATAATAGCTATGCCACTAATAATAAAACAAATGCATTAATAAATGTTCTAAATGAAAGCAATTGTAAGCATAGCTTTCTCATAGTGGCTTACAATTTTATGCTGCTTTTTTAGTTTCTTTCTTTTCAAGACCTTCATAGAAAAATATATGCAAATTTAGATATATCTAAATTTAGTTATATCTATCTTGAAACCTTTGCTATTCATAACTTCAAAGATATAATGCCCTTTAGCACGTACATTTATTTCAGAGATTTTACAGTATTAAACATATTAACCTTTGTGTAACTGCAATATTTGGAAACTAACAATATGGTTTTAATATTATGATATATTAAATGATTCTTTCAAATTCTTTAATTTAGTGGGTAAATAATACAATATCAGTTTACCATTTTTGTCCACAAAGTATAACATTTTGAAACATCTTTTCTAAATCATGTTCCAAAAATATACATTCAAATAGTGTTGTGGGGACAATCATGGATAAAGCTTTCTAAATCAAATCTTAGCTGAGAAAAGTCAGTTGAATGTACCTATTGTATTCAAGCTGTCAATACCATATGACATGCTAAGCAACTAAGCATAAAATAATTTTATTACTTTACATTATTTCCAATTTATTTCAACTTGTTTTTCAGCATTATGCTTATATAATTTTAATAGTAATGATTTGGTGTATTGAGAACATCTTTATTAAGTTTATACCAGTTTATTTAGTATTAATATCATAGTTAACCCTCAATTCATGACTAAAATATTTTACAAAGATGTAGGCAATTAAAATCTCTTTAATTTGAAGGAAAAAAAAATCTTTATTACAAAATTAATAATAAATTGTATGATTAGTTGCTTAGGAAATCATTTGACAATTTACTACTCAAATGTATATTTAACTATATCTGAAACTGTATACAAACACACCAGAGTATGACATTTTTATTACTTTACTCAATTGATATTTGATTTAAAAACTGTTAGTTTCGAGTTTGCTAGTCATCTACTACTAGAGTTATACCAGATATAAATTAATTTATATTGATTACTTCTGTTTTATCTACACAAAAAAGTTTATTTACAAATACATATTTAAAAAATATAATGATGTGATGCACTGTGACTTCTTATACGGAGTCAGGAATCTCTCAGCAACTATGCCCAGAGAAACCTGTTTGCCACTTTACCTTTCCTTTCCATTTCCCACCCTAAGTTTTCCCATAATCTGCACCATCCCATTTTCACAACATAATCTTTGTCAATTCCATGGCCTTCATATCTAAATTCCCCTTATCTTTTCCCAAACCTAACATAAAAACCAATAACCTACTTTCTGTATAATCACTTTGTTCATATTTATTCTTCCATAACTTCGTTATTTGTACCTTTTCTGCTTTTCAGCATTTACATTGAATTAACAGATGCCCAATACTTTCTATGCATTCCTTACACAATTGGAGACTAAATCACCCATATTTTTTCATTTATATTTATATTCCCTTGTTGCTAAAGATTCCATTTGAGCCTTAAACAATAAACTACTTTCCGTGCTATTATCATAGATTAACTCACACCAAATGTTCCATTTACTTCTCTATATATTTAAACTCTTTTTACTCTCCACACTAATTTTCCATCTCTCCAATTCCCTATTCTTTATTAATGCATCTATTCTTTTATTTCATTCCTTACCACTATAACACTCAACAATCCTCCTAACACAATCATCCCACCTTTTGTACAAGTATACTGATATAAATTCTTTATCCAAATCCTCTGCATACCACATTACCTTTCTCACCCATCTTGTTGTCTGCCCTTTACTCATAACCCAACTAAATACTATTTTGGCTATTCTTTTATTATCCATAAACTGCAATCTATTAAAAATTTACATTTTACTTTTTGCATCTCTCATATAAAAATTTGACCATCCCATTTCTCCTTGATTTCTGCATGTCTTCCTCTTTCCTTTGTACTTTTTCTAAGTAATCTAATACCCTTTTACTAACACATAAGGCATCATTGCCATACATTAACCCTGCTACCACAACTCCCATATAATTCTAACTACATCATATTTTTTATATGAAAACACTGTTAATTTCTTTATGAATTCCTTTCTTTTCTTTGCTTCATTTATTAATTTTTTCTCCCATTCATCCAAGCAATTTTTATAATTATTTAAGATGATTCCCAAGTAACTATATCTATTCATTACACTTAACTTTATATCCGCCAATAAAAATTATTTATCTTCTCTTTCCCCACTATTGACCTGTAGTGTTTGTAAAAATGGTAGACATTTTTGTGCACTCCAGAAAAACTAGAATTTATTCGTAAGGCTGGTTTTAGATCGCGCTCTGATAGCTGAGGAATTTAATTAGTGCATTGATGTGAGGGCGATCGACAATTCCAAGAAATATTTGCTGATTACAAATATTTCTGGATAAGAGACTTTACTCTATTGGTCAGTGCATTGATTGATTGTTGCAGTTGTCAGAGAGTGATAGGAACATTGGTTAATAACTAAGCAGTGTAATATAGACAGCAGTAGAGAGCAGTCATGCAGTAGCAAGTTGCAGACCATGCATTTGGAGAGCATCCGCTTGCAGACCATTCATTGGAGAGCAGTTGGTGCAGATCATTCGTGGGAGAGCATCCATGGCTGAGCTTCATTGCAGACCAATTCATTGAAGAGCTTTGTTGCAGACCAATTCGTTTGGAGAGCTTCGTGGCAGACCAATTCATTGGAGAGCTTCGTTGGAAAAGAACAGCGTGGGAATTGTATAACGTTATTTGCTGACTGCACAGTATGACTTGCAGTTATAACCTTGGCACAGTCGTAAGTGCGGATATTACATGACCATCATTATATTTGATTTTTCTTCACTAAATTTAATCCCCATCTCTTTACCCACCCTTGTGCATGTCTTCAGCATAACTTCCATATCTTCTCTTTGTTCTACACACAAAAAGACATCATTTGCAAAAAAATACCCAACAAAGTATATACTCCCTTGTCACCTATTAATGGTATTTCTATCTCTCTTTCTAATCTTTTTATTGCTCTCTCCATTTCATTCAAATACAATAAAAACAAAATAGATGACATATAGTATTAATGAGTGCATTTAAGCACCCTCTATTAGATTACATAATAGTTAAATTCTGATTTTTGAATGATATCAATATAAGGCTCACAGGATCAATTTCAAAGAAACCTTATTCATGAGTTCTTTATACATAAACATTTAAGGTTTAAAAAATAACTGAATTTATTCACTTCTTATTTCGATTCATAAAAATTATTCAGTTTTCAATTATTGCCATATAATGAAAAGACCATTGGTATTTCTTTAAAAGACATCTAAAAGGTTCAGATAATAAATAATTACTATTAAAAATAATGTAAGTATAAAACCAGTTTTAAATTATAGTGGTACTTAAGACCAGAAACTGTCTTGAGACAACATTTTCAAATGTATTTCTTTTTGATAGTTACTTCAGATCTCTATGGTTCTAAATTGGAATAAAAGTGATATAAACCTGTTTAAAAATGGATTGAAGAATGATAGCCATACATTTTAGAAGTGATAAGACATCTTTTGTCTTACTTTTACCTGTTATCAGGAATTTGGATGTTGTAGTCTGGTTTAAGCAGTTGTGAAAAGAAATAAAGCAGGAATAAAAATCATGAACCACATAACTTACAAACTGGATTAAAATGACTATGGACAATACTTATTTAAATATATCATTGTTGAAAAAATCATACCAAATTTTCATACCTATGAAAATCTTTTAATAATTTTTTCTAAAACAATATTGTGATGCAGAAATTTAAACCTATTTGATCATATATATCCAAGTGGAAAAGTTCTTATTTCAGCAAGTATGAAGATTTATCAACATTTATCAGATCAGTTCACTGCTAATTAAGAAAAAAATAGTCAAATGGAAAATCAGTATATATTCTGTCAAATAATTTAGCATTAACAAATTTACCAAAAGACAAAAGATCTATCAATATTAATCTGTTTTTTAATTGAATTTTCACTACTTTGTAAGGTATCGATTTGACATAATTACCAAAGTTAACAAATGACATGTATGTTGATATGTGCTATTACCATATTACTGATATAACATCAAAATGAATGCAATATCCTTAGAGCCATAAAAATGGAATTAATATCTTCTAATCTTCTTAAATGACCAATGGATTTATGCATTGCTATTTTTGATGAAAATTGTTGCTGATTAATTTACTTATTATAAAAGTAAAGACTGGGCACTCAAAAAATTGTTATGACAACAGCAAGAATAAGTCTCTCAAATGAGATCTGTCATACTGAAGATGCAAGATGGTTCATCTGGAGAATGTATTTAGCCATATTTCTGTGATCTGTATATGATACCTCTAGTAATTATTTAGAAAAAAACACCCAGATAATCAAGTATGGATATCTTTTTCCCAAGGACCATAACAACATCACAAGAAATAATACTATTGATTTTCTTTAGAACTGAATCAATATAAATAGAACATTAAGGCAAGAAAAAAGATGAGAGATTGAAAAACACTTTTTATTACCTGAAAGATTGGAGAAAATCTGAATTTTTTTATTTATTGAAGTAGTTATTTTTAATATAGTTGATGAGATTATATACTAAAGCAAAATAATTTAGAAAAAGGTTAGTCTGTTTGGACAATGTCTGGAGTAACATGGTGTAGTTCCCTTTAAAATTAATTTGAATTGTTATATTATCCAATAAATTGTTTAACATGAGCTACAATATCATGATAAGTAAAAATAGGATCATACATGTATCTCCTGAAAAGTGAAAAAGAAATAAACATTTTGTTGATAAAAAAAGATGGGTTTTACACAACAGCATTGTACTAAAATTTTAGCATATTATATCTTTAATTGATATATGAATTTTTTTCTACAATACAGGCTTTTTCATACCTGAACTCCAATATGTAATAGATAGGGGATTTGAACTCAAATATTCACATGACTATCAACTATCCACACTATCTCATACTGCTAACACACATGATCACAGACATGTCAGAAAGATAAATAATCACAAATATATGTATTTCCTGCTAAACCAGCACTCGTCAGTTGGTCCAGATTATCATCTCCACACATATGTACAATCAATGCTTAGTTTATATTAAGATAGACAAACTTCATGCTTTAATGAACAGGCTCCAATCCACTCCACCCCACAACTCTTCAGCTGTTTATTTCATTGAAAATCTGGCATTGATATCAACTAATTAATAAACTGCAAGCCATAGAAATCTTAACAATTATTATTTGCTGGTTAATATGTGAATTATTAATCTTATTGTTTAATCTATTAAAGATTTCAGTAAATGATAAGTATTTATATATTTCATGGATTTCTATTTTATGATTTAAATTAAATTTTTTTATACAGTTGCTCTTAATGTATGAAAGTTTCTATTAATTAGTAATTGTGTTTAAGACTGACATTTGATTTATAGTTCTGTATTGGCCTATTTAAATCATTTAATTGAATTGTAAATTCAAACTTTTATGAATTATCTTGACTAGTGAATAAAAACATATACAGTACTTCAGAATAAAACAATATTTTGCGTGATATAATTCTTTTTTTCTTCAGTAGGTATTGCTAACCTGATTAGAGATAACTGCATGATAAGTGAACTTGTGGCTTTTAGATTCATGAATGCTGAATGTAAGATGATGCTATAACTTATTAACTATTCTGCCAAAGGCAGCAGTCATTAAAAAAATAGCATTTTCATGTATTTAACAACTTATTAGATGCTGGAAATAATTCAACATATACTCAGAAGAATTCTCAAAAAACCTCATTAAAGTTCGCGATATAATTTCTAATACTGAGCCTAAAGCAAATTATATTAAAAGGGTGGCAAAGAATATCAAGCTGCCACCAGTAATAATCAAATATTTATTGACTGCGGTACTTATTAACTAAATTTCTCCACTTGCCTTGATGCAACGAAATAATATTATTAAAACAGACAAAACTCTCTATATGTATCACCACTCAGTGCAAGCCAGAGTAATCAATGGATGCCAGAAGGCTAGTGCATAAAATCCCCATCTAGTGCCTACTCATCCAATATTCCCAGACTAGTTTCTGGCTTGTGGCCTTCTTCAGTAAAGAGCATTGGATCTGAGAGCACTGCAGCTAGATCTTAGGATCTAATGCAACTCTCTAGAAATAGTGATCATGTGAAAATAACGTATTTAATTAAATCATTAATATATTATATTATCAATCAATACAATTATATTCTTGCATATTATTAATTGAAGGAATGTCTTTTTCATTATCTTTTTGAGGCCATAACAAAATCAAATGGGGCAAATTGCTAATACCCACTCAATATGATTTTGTTATCATAGCTCGTATTACTATTTGATTATTGACAGAAATGAACATGGCTGCATGACTAACCAATATGTAAGAGCTGGTATTGCTGAGTTTGCTGGCTTTTTACTTCTGACTTTAAAATAAATAAGACCAGATCTTTTTTCTCAATTGCCTGATAGTTTTTAACTGAAATGTCAATTGGAGTTTCCTTGAAGGTAGGATGAATGTGTGAGTGAATGACTTTTTTTATATAGATATTTACAATCATTTCAGAAAAAATTAAAGAATGTTCCATACTCCCAGAAAACTGTAAAAACACCAGCCAGATTAGTGGTTGGTGCCTAAAGCAGAAGGTGCTAAGAATTTCATAATTGCAGATCCAGACAGTCATTCAATGATGACCTTTTATTTAGGTACTTATAATTGCAATCATTTTTAAATGTAGGAAAATTGCATGAATTGGAAGAAAAAAATTTAATGAGATATTGGATTTTGTAAAATTATAAGGTGAAAAGGCAATTGATTTAAAAGTGAACTAAATAAAGAGTAGAAGAATATAATATTGTGGAGATTGATAGTATATCAGACAGAATGACAAAGTTAATTGATTAAATTAATGAAAGGTATCAAATGCAGATAATTCAGATATATGCTCCATTAAGGTCTCATTGTGATGAAGAAGTAAAAGATTTTTATATGGATATCCAAAATGCTTTTGATCAAACCAAACAACATTGTAAAATTATTAAAAGAAGAAAGTATTTTGGATAAATTTAATTATAAGAGAGAACATATCTAAAAAGAGAAAAACTGTATATTATGATTTTTTTTTATTTGAGAAAAGTTCTAAATGGATATAGATATGAACATATAACACAGTTAGATTATACTCTAATGGAAAATATATATTTCAAGAATATAGTGTTTTTAACAAATTCTGCTTAAGTAGTGATTATTGATTAGTGAAATGTGATTATGTGTTAATGTAAAACTAAAGAGAGAAACACTTTTAAGAAATACAATATACAGTTGAGATTATTAATCTTCAGAAACACTAACGATTTTGACAATCATTTAAAAATATTAACTGACTTTAACAGTGATTCAGACTTGATTGAAATCAACAAGAAGATAGCTGATATTCTATTAAAAACAATAAGAAAGTTAGCTGCTGAAAGATAAGCAGTAATTTACCAATAAATTTTGCACTGAGCTAAGAGAATGTATGAAAAAAAAAAGGAATATGGAATATTTTAAAAATTATCCATTAAGAAGAATTAAATATCCAAAATTTTGTAAATTGATATGAAAAAAAAGTTAATGTTGATATAAAAAATATAATTGTGAATTGGGGGATATAGAAGAGAATAGAAATCCATAAGTGTAAAATAACATTTTGGTATTAGAAGAAAATTTCCAGCAATAAGAAGATGAAACCATTACAAAAAAGGAAATGATATTATGAAATATATGGGAAATTTTTTATAAAAATTATAAAGCATTCTAGAAAATGATGGAATTATTATCGATAATATTAAAAAAAGTGGTTTGGCAAAGCTATATATTAAATGTCTCAATAACCAGACGATTGGAAGAACACAGTAGTAATATAGTTATTTAAGAAAGAAATAAAAATATTCGAAATTACAAACCTATCAGTTAAATACAAAATCTTTTACCAAAATACTTACACCTTATTTACAGTAAACTTTCAATTCTAATTGACTAAAAGAATAAACTGGATTTAAAAGTGGTTTTAGCAGAATGATTCTCATCCAAGTATAAATGAAATTATAAAAAATATTAATAAATATAAGTTGCCATTATGCTTTGTATTTATAGATTATAAAAAGGGATTTGTTTCTATAAGTGTTTCTACAAAGCATTAGGGCATCAAAATATATATCTTGAATATTACCATATTGTGAAGAATATTCATCAAAATGCATCAACAATGATTAGATTACATAGTGATATGGAGAGGATTAATATTGAGAAGGTAATTCCATATCTCCAAATTTTTTACAACACTTTTACAAGAAGCATTTTGTGGATTAAAATGTAAATCTAAGACAATAGACATAAACAGAGATTATTTAAATCATTTAAGATTTTATGGAAGATATAGTTTAGCAAACAATGTTTCAGAGTTTCAGGATATTTAGTAAGAGTTACCAGATGAAAGTAAAAATGTAGAATTAAAGATAAATGCTAAAAAAGACTTAAGTTAATGTACAATGAATTTTTTCATAAAAAAATAATAATTGATAACCATAAATTAAAAGAAGTTAATAACTACAAATACCTGATCAGATTATGAATACAAATGAGTTCATTATAAAATTAATACACAGAAGTTAAACTCTCCACACAGTAGTGCCACTCAGTGCCAGCCAGAGTAATCAATGGATGTGAGAAGCTTGTGCATAAAATCCCCATCTAGTGCCTGCTCATCCAATATCCCCAGACTAGTTTCTAGCTTGTGGCTTTCATCAGTGAAGAGCCTGAGAGCACTGCATCTAGATCTTAGGATCTAATGCAACCCTCCGGCAACAACTTTTGAATTAAAAACATTTTTGTGTTTTTGTTTTAAACTCAAAGCTTTATAGTTATGTAATAAGATAAAAGATGGCTGCTGGAGAATTGCATTACATCCTAAATATCTAGATGCACTGCTCTTAGATCGAAGACTCCTCACTAATGAAAGCCACAAGCTAGAAACTAGTCTGAGGATATTCAATGAGTAGGCACTAGATGGGGATTTTGTGCATAAATATTTTTGCATCCATTGATACTTTGCCTTGCATTGAGTGCCACTACTGTATGCAAAGTTTAGCCTCTGTATAAATAGCTTGTATAGGCATACAGAGTAATGATCATGTAATATTTAGTGGTTTAATACAAATTAATTATAGAATTACACTTGAAAAATTACTTTTGGTAGAAATAATTTATTATTAAAAGGAAATATGTATATTTTTTGAAAAGGTTTTTATTAGATATCTTTTACTGGTTTTTATTTTTGAATCTTAGACTTGCACACTTAATAGAAAAATAATACAGAGAGAATTCCGAGGTTTCAATGAAATATGAAAAAAAAAATAGGAGTATTGACAAGAGATCAAAAATAATAGGTAAGAAATCAAACAAGTATCACTGATATTATTAAAAAATTATGAGATTGAAATGGGATGTGTTCTGGACATATTGTTAAAAGAGATGATAATAGATGGAAAGTTGAACTTTCAAATTGGATTCTAAAAGATTACAACAGCTAGAAATAGATTACATATGAGATATATGGATAAAGTAAGTTTATTAGTGTGATGTGGAGAAAAGATTCTACAGATCGGAGAAACTAGATCAAACTTGGAGAGACTTCAAGCTGCAGTGAAATGATTATGAACTTAAATACTTTTATTAGCTCATTATTTGATTAAGATATCATATAAAAGCTAAATTCTGAATTTGTGAACTGTGATTAAGGTCACAATTTTAAATTTGTCATTTATCTGGCATCTTACTGCATTTATTTTATAATAGTTTATGATACTCATATATGAGCCACTAAACATCATATGATCACTATTTCTTATGCTGGCACATTACTGTTATTGAAACAGACAAAATTCTCCATACAGTAATGCCACTCAGTGCCAACCAGAGTAATCAATGGATTTATTGATTACTCTGGTTGGCACTGAATGGCATTACTGTATGGAGAGTTTTGCCTGTTTTAAAATATATAGATGAGCTATAACTTGTTATGTCATTTAATTAAATATACTGTGTTCTAAATCGTTTATATATGTTAGGAAATACATTTCTCTCTCTCCATCTCTCTTTGTGTATGTATAAGATGTCACATTTCCATGGAATTTTAGATATGCAATAAATTTTTAATAGAAATAATGGCTCTTTAAGGTTGAAAAACAGCTTTTAGTGTAAAGAGTGAAGTAGGTTTAAGATTATACTTTAGAACTCTTCAATTTTTTTAAAACATAAATTAATGCTATATGGTATAAATATTGTATAGTTATAACCTCTCTCGGAATGGTTTTTTTTGGAAGTCATTTAATACTAAACATATAAAATAATTAGAAAGAGCAAGCGATAAAATTGTGTATAACATGATATTTAATACAACTATTATCACTAACGTTCTTTTAAAAATGATTGGACTCAGATCTTAAAGCAAACTTTATTATGCATAAATAATAGTTACAATATTAAGAGTGTTGAATAAGGCATTTATCCCCTTTTTATCTACATACATGTCTATTTATTTAATAACACAAACAAAAAGAATTATGCAGTACACTTTAGAAAGCAATGATAGTTGCCAATGACAATATTTAATAAACCCCTATCATGTGCTTTCCCATCCAAAATCCCTAGACTAGTTTCAAGCTTTTGGCTTTCATCAGTGAGAAGTTTTGGATCTTGAGAAAATGGAACTGGATCTTTACACTATATTATAGTAGCAAAGACAACTTACTTGTATAGTCATATAGAACTGAATACAGTTCTGTTTCCAGATATTATGGTGCTCTTAGTGTTTGATAATTACATCATCTCTATTCTGTGTCCAGGATTTGATATACACCAATAAAGTATTACACAACCTATCACATGACATCAGCTTACATATTGTTGTTTTAATGACATTCTTTTTCACCTTTTTTATGTCACTTATGTATAAGGATTTATTAAGTACTGCCACATGGCAACTATTACTCCTTTTCTGAAGCTTACCCTAAGTGGCATAAAGAAGGTAAGAAAAGTATGTTACTAAAACAGTAATATATAAGTTGAAGTCATGTAATAGATCATGTGATATTTTATTGGTGTATATCAGATCCTGACCACAGGACATAGATGACTTTAGTTATTAAAACACCAATGACCCCATAATATATAAAAATGGAACTGGATTCATGACTATATAAGTAAGTTGGCTTGGATTAAAAACATTTATATGTTTTTCAGTTTGGATAAATAGCTTGATACTATATCATAGAGGTAAATGATAGATGCTGGAGGAAATGTGTATTAGATCACAAAGGTCCAGTTGCACTGTTCCAACACCCAAAGCCCCTGACTGATGAAAGTTTAAAACTAGTCTGGGGACTTGGATAAGAAAATACAGGATACGGGTTTATTGAGCACTGTTATCTGACAATTGTAATTCCTTTCTAAAGTTTACTGTAAACGGCATAAAGAAGGCAAAAAAGCATGTTACTAAAACAATACGTAAACTGACATCATGTGAAAGGTCATACGGTATTTAATTACTTGTTAAATGTATTTTTTAAAACAAACAATCTAAATTAATGTCTCTATATCGCAGTGATTTGGGAAAAAATCAGACTTCAAATGCTTAGTGCAGCTAGGGACGTGGTCTCTGGTTTTAATTTTCAGTTAGTAAATAAATGTTTCTTAACAGAATGTGAGAACCAGCATAAAGGTATTTATATAAAATGTTGATTTGGAATTAAACAGAATGAAGATTTTTCTCTTCACCTTTTAACCAAGAATATTTAGAAATAATAGCAAACCGCTTTTTCTATTTCTAGGATGAAATTAATGGCAATTCATTTACGAAAAGTGAATAATTTTAAAAAAATTCTACGTAAAAATTAAAAAAAAAAAAGTTTCTGAATACGTTAACAATTTATATATATGTGCAGTATATATAATAAATTAAAACGATATCTAATGACATTTTGAAGATATCCGTTCAATATATTATACCATTTACAGTGTCATAATTTGCTTATTATATTAGGTATATGGGTATATAATCCAATATTACGTACGCAAAGAATTTTCAATTTTTCGTTTATTCCTATGCTTTTATTTTTGATTAAATGTTTTACCTTTTTTATATATTAAAGAAGTGATAATATATCATCAAAGTAAAATTCTAATCCACAATAATCCCTTTCTATTTATGTTTGTATCACTTTAAACTTAATTTATCTTTTTGGTTGATTGGCGAATGGATTTTGCAGTTGTAGGAAGTCTTCAGAGAAATTAGGGATCTGGGGCTTCTAATAAAATCAATTTAACTGCAAGCTTCATTAAACAAGTCCAAATCTTTCACGCAGTGACGTATTTTCAATATCTAAAGCAAAAGTAATTCTTTTCAAATCTTTAATTCGGCGGAAATTATTATTTTAACAATATTAGGAATTTTAAAATGTTATTTTAGACTAGCGAGAAAATTTAGCAATGTTTATTATTAAATAATTAATATATATAAACTAGATTTTCATTAACAGATTATTTTGTCTTCAGATATTTGTTTAAATAAAAAACATTCTATCACATTTTATAAATAGAAGAGTGTCGAATAACACGTTCTTTTTCGAATTAAAGTACCTATTAGGTCAAAATTGTGTCAAATAAATAAACAAAGAAATTAATCACAATTCAGCATTATATCATATAAAATTCGAAATTAAAAAATTCATTTTCAATAACATTAAAAATCCGTTTCCAATAATTTTAAAATTAGAAAATATATAATGCAATTAATTTGCAATAATAAAATTTATAATCTAAATACGTTAATAAAATGTTAAATCAATCCAGAAAAAAAAATTACATTTGACATAGTAAATACTTATATATATATATGATCACTAGATGGAGCTTTACCAATAGCTCCTAACAAGCTTGTTTACATAAACGCCAAGAGAGATAGAATTCAATATCTCTTTCATTGTCTCCCACCTCCAGACCATGGTTTCGAGCTAGTTGGCTCACGTCAGTGGTCTGGAGGTGGGAGACAATGAAAGAGATATTGAATTATATACCTCTCAGCGTTTATGTAAACAAGCTTGTTAGGAGCTATTGGTAAAGCTCCATCTAGTGATCATAAAATGCAAGCTAAAAGCAAGTTACGAAATTTATAACTTGTTTTGTTTATCATATATATATAAACTAGGAAGCTCTCAAATGTTAACAGTAGCCATTACTAGTTATGCTTATGATCAGAATTAAAATTCAGACTCTGTAAATTTTAAAAAATATCAATCTTATAATTTTTTTTTCAGGTATCCAACCTATAAGCAATCAGATAACTATCCAATATCAGTCAGTAAAAGGATAATTAGTCATACTTAGTTACAGACTAAAACAATAAAAAAAATTCAAATCTCTATAATATTAATATCATTTACTTTCTTTATTACTTTTAGATTGCTTCATATAATTATAAGGCAGTTTCGATTGCCCCAACAATTTTCTTCAGAACTTGTACATATATTTTCACAGCTTAACTGCTAATTATGCCCCAGAAATCTTCTTCAGAACTTCTACTTATATTTTCAAAGCTTAAGTAGAAGTTCTGAAGAAGATTGTTGGGACAATCAAAACAGTCAACAGTGGGTTATAATTATATGAAGCTTTGTAAAAGTAATAAAGAAAGAAAATGATATTAATATTACATGGATTTAACAAGAAATAAGAAAGATAAAGTTATAATACTTCATAAAGAATTCAAATCCTATTTACAGGCAGCTGGAAAAATTTAATGTGTATTTTTTACCCTGTTCTTT
This sequence comes from Epiperipatus broadwayi, assembly GCA_028023455.1. Classification (NCBI taxonomy): domain Eukaryota; kingdom Metazoa; phylum Onychophora; class Udeonychophora; order Euonychophora; family Peripatidae; genus Epiperipatus; species Epiperipatus broadwayi. Next base: position 14,773,172 of record JAQFVV010006207.1, read on the forward strand.
TTGAGGGACTTCGAGAAACCATTTCCCTCTCAGTGGATTTAAAAATTGCATTATTTATTCAAACCAAATTTTAAGATAAATCATTAAAAACCACACAAAGATATAACATTATATATCACAGTATGCAAATTTAAATGGTATTAAAATAAAATAGGATTATTATAAAATATAAAATTAATTTATATGTTAATAATCCCTTCATAAATTGCTATTATATAGATCATCAAAGTAATTAACTATTTTTGGTATATCTAGATAGTGAAGTGCGATTTATTATAAACTTTATATTCTTTAAAAATTCAAGTTATTAGTGATAATAATCTATCGGGATTGTTTGCTACTTATGAAGCCAAAAGCAAGAGACTAGTCTTTAGAGTGGTTTGGTGCTGCAATCTGGCTTCTTCTGATTACTCATCCTTTCATAATGTTTTATTATTGCTCTCAGTGATAGAAAGTTGTAAATAGCTATGTAAGATAAACTTTACAAAATTAACACAGAAGAAAGAGCATATTTTTCAGGCAACAAATTGTAATTTACACTAAAATGAGACATTAGATTTAAATATTCATATATTTACTTATATTTAATATATATTTTTTCTTTACTACATTTGTTGATTTGTTCAGTAGACAATTTTAAATATTTTTGCATTGTATGGTTTAACACAATGGTATGTGTCAAACTTCAAAGTTCTTACCCTTTCAATGTTCAACCTTCTTATGAACTTCCAAACAATAAACCTATTTGATAATTTTTTAAAAATAAATCTTTAATTGGATTTAGATGCCAGATGCCTTAAAAGTATTGCCCATTTACTTCAAAGTAATAATTTAGTATTAAATTAGTCTAGGAATTCAGCAAAATAATTTATGTAAAACAAAATATAGAAAAATCTGCAAAAAACAAAATCATAATGGTGTCTTTATGACTAATGTGGAAGTGCATAATTCTACTCATGCAAGACAAATTACCTTATGAATATTTCAAAATCCATGCATGAATGAGTGCGTTAATACGTATACTGAGCAAAAAGATATTTCAATATTTTTGTTATTTGATAACTAGAAAAATATTATTACATATAGTCGGTATGTGTGTGGGTGTATTTTTACATTTAGTATTTCTAAAATCTTTAACTATTTTTAAAAGATGACATCAAAGATTTTAAAAGAAAATGATTGGATTTGTGAATTGATTATCACACTTTAAATGTCAGAGATTTAAACCTATTGACTACCCTATAATTAAATTCCAATATTAACAACTATTTAAATTAGAAGTTTGCTATAACACCCACTCAGCTGACCAACTTAAATAAAAAATAAAATTGAATATTACGAAAAATATTTGTTTTTTATTGCTTAGCTTCATCAAATATTTAATTATTATTATGTAACTTCAGCAATAAATCTGGGGTTGTTTTCCTCCAGAATCACCCTACACCAGTCGTATAATCTTCATTATTAGAATTATCTTTATCAATGCTAAATTCTTTTTGTTGTCAACAATAGAATGCTGTAATATGTTTTAAATATATATTAAAAAATCGCCAATTTATAAAACTTACTATATTTGTTTTAATAACTATATTTGTAAAGCGCATATTCGTTATGTAAAGTAATATATATTAAGGCTATTATGCGTCTGAAAAAACGACGTAGTGACATCTGCAAATCTTGTTTTTTAAATAAATCTTGTATTAAAGATGCAGAGGTGCCTATTGTCACTTTTTCAGGCGTATAGTCGTAAGGTTATAGCCTTAATAGATATATTTGTTTTGTAAAAGTAAATGGAGCTTTTTTAAACTCATTTAGATTTTGCAGATGATGCAGTTGTTTTTGTAAATAATACTTTAGAGCTTCAGGAAGTGCAAATGTTATGATGAAAGTAAGAAAGTAAGACTATAGGATAAATAATAAAAAGATTAAAGTAATGTTCAATGGATTTTTTTTCAGAAGAAAAAGTAAAGATTAATAATCGTGAATTAGAAGTTAACGATTAAAAGTATCTTAGTCAGATTATTAAGATAGATGGAAATATAATCGATGAAATTAATCATAGAATTATTAATGGAGTGCTTTTGGTACCATACTTATTGTTAAAAGGAAATATGTCTACGTTTTTAATATGTGAATTTTACTTATTCTCACCTATGCATCTTAAATTTGGACACTTAACATAAGAGCATTAAAAAGATTTCAGCCACTCATTGAAATATGGAGTGATTTATATTAGGAGTAACAAAAAGAAATCAAAAATAATATATATCTCCATACTTCATCGTGTGTCTGAAATATTTTTAAGGCTCTTTGTATTTAATCTCATTTTGTAACTCCTAATATACTGTACCAGTCAGAATTGTATGTTCGTCTAACAAGAACTAGCAAAAGTACCTAGAGTTCAATCATATGCGAGATACACAGGTCAGGAATACTCATGAACTCCACCCTATTGCCCATCTTTCAATTCTATAACATTACGAACAACACTTCTGACGATAACAAACAAAATTTCTAACAATTCCCATCCCAGAGCTTCAGCAGAGACACAAGAGATCTATGGATTAACTAAAGGATGACACAATATAATAACAGACATGCATGCATGAATGAATAAAATATCCAAAGAATAAATTATTAAAGATGAATTTATTTATAACAATATTAATAATGTAGTTAAATTTGTATAATAGCAACTGGATATAAAGGATTAAATACATTATGAATTTATTTACACATAATGAATACTCTATCTGGGTTTCACATACTATTTACTTGTGCATTCCATACTGGCCTTAGCAACATGACTTAAGGATTGATGGATATGCAAATACCAAATATACATATTAATGAAAACAGTAATTAATCAAAACGATGTGGCTTAATATGCTAATTTAAGATATAAGATTTACGGGGCTTCTATTACTCATACTATGGTATTTAAATAACAAATAATCTAACGGATTTCAATAATTACACATGGGGCTTCTATCATGAACGCTATGATAATTTAAACAACAAATAATCTAACAAATTTTAATAATTATACATGGATTTTATAACAATTATATTAACTACAGATTAATTATCTTGAAAATTATAAAATGTATTCAACATTTATGATGTACATTTGAATAGGAAAGAGCATAGTTATCTCTACATTCAGTCACATGATCTGACTTTTATAGGCTTTATGAGAAGTTGATTCTCAATGTATTTAAGGTGGTTTAATGAGAGGGCAGATAGCACTAATAAGCTATAACACATGTTAGGGCTAGCTAAATTTATATGATAACATGGAGGCTTGGGATGGCTTAAGAAATCATGGCATTATGACTTACAGATGAATAAAATATAGGAGGAAGTATAAACGATAGTGTGCAGTCCGAATGATAATGCAAGGAAAGACGAGAAGTTTCATCAACACTTGATAACGAAAATGTGTGAGCTCATCTGTGCTTGTGACAGATGGCATCCGAAGACATGGTTGGTGAGATACTATGGTTTCATGAATTCCAAATGTTAACCCATAATAGAGCCCACTGCAACCAAACACAACCTTTGGAGTTGGGGCCTCCACACTCCACCGAGAAATGTGCTTTAAATATTCTGGTAATGAATGAAAGTATGACAAAGCAACATTTTGATTTATGAACGTTATCATCGAGATGCATCACGAAGGCTTTCAGGTCTGTATTAACACTGATTTATTATGGCCTTAGAGATTAAGTAAGACTAGCATAATGAAATGATAAGATATAAGTAATCGCAAAGGGGCACACAATTTGCCTAAAAGATTATTTAGAATATCAATAATAAAAATGAAAATTAGGATTCCCTTCATTAAACGCATTTCAATACATTTGAATAATTATTTAATTAAATTATCGTTAGATGGCCGGCTAATTATACACTGAATCACCAGCTAAAGGTAAGGACATGAATTTTAATTTATTCAATACTATATTTACTTAATACTAAATCAATAGCATGAAATAATAGTTAATAATATATTTTGAAATGATAACGGATAGCATGATATAAAGTAATAAAAACAATTTAGGAATATTGTTCAACCGGGCAAATTTCTATAATTTAGTAAGAAAGCTTACATTTAAGGTTTAAAATTCCATAATGGTTGAATAGTAAATAGGATAAGGTTGATTCTCCAGATTGACTTATTGGCATATTAAAATGGGTATGATTAACATAATATCACATTAAAATTTGCTGCATTTAAAAATAAGAAGACAGTAAGAATGAAAACCCAGCAATCGAGTTTAGAAAATCAAATAACAAGATTTATATATTAAAACAAAAAGAAAGCCATTGTTTAAGCAGTTAAGAATTGGCTTGACATTACCGATTGAGAAAATAAGCAATTACATTTTAATGAAAATAAAGACTACAAGATGGAAATATTACAGAGATATACTTTAGGTGAAATAACTTTACATAGTTAGAGGTTGAGTTTTACAGTTTACGAATAATAAAAATATTTAGATGAAAGTTTTTTAAGAGTTCATATTGCGGTGGGGAATTACCTTTCTGTTGTACGAGTTGATGGCTGTGTACACACATGTTGATTTCATTTTGGAGAAATATAGTCAATTTGGCATAATTTTGAGAAAATAGTGGTCAACATCCTTTCCTAGTGTATTTTATAATTCATTTTGGCAGCATTCATGAGGTGATGGCTTACAAGTACATTAGCATGGATCCAATCTTGGAGAGATCGGGGAAGCAAATTTTCTTTCTACTCACGATTCATGTTGAAATTTTGAGTGGCGTAGATTCGTTCTACAACAACTTTTAGAAATCAAATGCAGAGACTTTTAGCTAGAAAATGCAGCTGTATTTATACTCATTTTGACTGCCTCTGGTAATCCCCGGATGTCCGCTAACGGTCAACAGTGATGCCTCTAATTTAAAATATGAACGAGATAAAATTCGAGAGAGCCAGTTTTAGTCTATTTCGAGCTGAAGATAGACCCGCAGGATAAATTTTGAAATAACGTGAATTTTCAAAATAAACTTATGTCAAACAAAAAAAAATCTTTTCTGAATTTAAAATAAGGCACGTCTTTTGTTTGCTAATTTTACGTTACTCTCTCGAACTTCCTCTCAAATAAAAATACATGAATAAAAATATATATGTAATCAACACACATCTAATAACATTATCATAAAGTTTATCTGTTACACACACACACACATGCACGATTGTTTACTGTAATAGAAATTTATACGTTTTATAACTAAATTGACATGAAATGAGAATAAAGTTTAACAAAAAAAAATATAAACAATTACATGCATTTGTATACCTGCACTCCCCAGTGAATTATTATTACACAGCTGAGTTCGAACCCCTGTTTGGAGGTTTCAAACATCACTAGACAGTGAAGCAAAATGTGTGCAACAGATTTGACTGCTTCAATACATCTCCCCATACTTGATTGTGGGGTATGAAATCTTTTTAATGCTCTTAAATTATATCTAAATTCATGTGTACACCTACCCAGCATTATAGAATAGGAAATTCTAAAAGAAAATATTCATGTTTATATAAAAAATGCTTATTCCATTAATCAAGTTCTTAGAATCTCATCACTATACCTAACCACATAAGAGTATAACAATTGTACTCTCATAACAAAATCTAGCCAGATAACAAATAGAACATTATACAATCATATTATTGTACAATTTATTCATTTATCTATCCTTTATTAGTATGTAATCACTATTTATTGTTAATAAAATTTTTGTTGAAATGAATTCATGTGTATAAAAAAATCAATAATGATAATTTACATTTACATTATTTTGCATATTTTTGATTGTATATTGGATTTAATAATCCCCCTCCCCTGAAGAAAAAATCATACAAGAATGATTTTCAAAAAATATATTAATTAATTATGACAAAAATATTATTAATTAATTACCATATAAAAAAAACTTTTCACTCATTTCTACATAGTAAAAAAAATATCAAAGAAAAACTTTTGTTGAAGAAGGAAAATAATTTTTTTTTGTTCCCTTCATGAAATAATAAAATTTAATGCACATTATAACTAAGTCCAATATTTATGTGATAATAAAAAGCAAATAGGAATTTGATTTCTCCACAGAAAATTTAAAATAAAAATAGTACGTTTGCTGCAGTTCATTCACCTATTTATATTCTTAATAAACAAAATTACATGTATCACTTAAACCTGGTACACTTTTCCCTAAATATATCTCTGTTAATGTTTCAATTTTTGTGTAAGCATTAAGATATAGTTACAGAGGAGTGAGAAAAGCTACTTTTCTTTGAATTTAGATTATTTAGAATATGTTCATAAATAAGTAATGTCTAAATGGTAGACTTTCACAAATTAAATCATACATTTGAAGAGAATGAAACAAAAGAAATTCATACCACAATAGCATTTCACAAACTACTCTGAACTTAAAAAAAAAAGATAGACAAAAACATCAAGTTTAAAGGATGTTTATTGAAAAATTTAAAAATAAAAGATAAAGTGCATCTGTAAGGGTACATGTCTCCACTAGCATTGAAACTGGTGCTTTATAACAATTATATATTTAAATTTTTTAGGACTAGTGATAGTCGTCTAATCAATCCAGACTTCTTGGGATTTTCACTCTTTAAATGAAAATAGCTAAACATCCGTTTATTAAACACTATTGGATAATTATATAGATTGATTAAATTGTTTTACCCAGAAAAATGTGTCACTAGAATCATGAGCATGGCTTAATTAATATACCACAAAACTTTTTAAAAACTTAGAATTTAGTTAAACAAATAGTAATTATAAATTTATTAACGCACATTGATTACATAAGTAATATTTACTGAGGCTGTAATCTCGACAATATGCGTGTAAAATGCGATAGTAGGGACCTCTATAGTTGTTTAACCACAAGCTTTTCTTCCATAGCATAAGCTTGTGGTTAAACATCTGTAGAGGTCCCTACTATCGCATTTTACATGCATATTGTCGAGGTTACAGCCTCAGTAAATATTAAACAAATAGTGTACAGTTTTGAAACTCCATTCCATTATCATGCTTATGACTGCTTTTCATTTATGATACAGTAATACTTTTAAAACAAATAATAACAGCTTGAAAAATTATAAAGTCAAAACAATAATGCAAATGAGCTTTTTAATACAATTTTAGACCACTCTTTAGTTATTTTCTTATCGAATTTCTTTAATTCATCAATATATATATATATTAAGGCTATGTGCCTAAATATGACAGTAAGGATCTCTACAAATCTTTAACACAAGATTAACAACTTTAAAAGGCAAGAATGGCCTCTCTTATGTTTGACCTACTTTTTATTTATATAAATAAATCTAAAGCATTTTGACTTGCGAGTATGAAGTTATTGAATATTCCACTGATTACGTCCACAATTTCCATTACAAATAACATTCACAAAATCTTTCAATTTGCAGCGAGTCAGTGTAAAGCTCTTATGATTAGAAATATTTTAAGACAATTTAAAGTTGTAACTAACAATTTGTTAAGCACATACTCGTTACCTAATCAATATATATTAAGGCTATAATCTTAAGACTATCGCCTAAATACAATAGTAGGGACCTCTACAAATCTTTAACACAAGATTAATGACTTTAAAAGACAAAAGTGGCTACTCTTATCTTCAACCTACTTTTTTAATTACATAGGCAAATCTAAAGCATTTTGATTTGTGAGCATGAAGCTATTGAATACTTCACTGATTAAGTCCACAATTTCTATTACAAGCTAACATTCGTGAAAATCTTTCGATTTACAGTGAGTCATTGTAAAGCTCTTATGATTAAAAAAATTTAAGACAATTTAAAGTTGTAACTAACAATTTGTTAAGCACATACTCATTACCTAAGCAATATATATATATATTAAGGCTATAACCTCAAGACTATGCACCTAAATATGACAGTAGGGATCTCTACAAATTCATCAAGTTTTATATAGGTTTAAAATAAGAAAACACTACCATCAACATTATATGTAAGAAATTTTATTCATCATTTTGCTAATTTTAAAACAAACCTAATATATCTTTAAAGAAAAACAGTTTTAATAAATATGTTGAAATGAACTATATAGTAAAGAAAAAAAATATTTCTAGGAATTTACACACACATATATATTCTATATACAATTGACATAGAACAAAATCACTTATGATAAACTTGTATTTACATTATATCATGGAATGATTATCCACATTGGAAATGCAGAAAGTTCTGAAAACAGATTAAAGTTAGAAATGGGTTGCAGCAAGTGATTAATCTATAAAAAAAGTTAAAATAAAATAATTACAGATTTTTGAGAATATGTAAAACCTCACAGTCAATGTGAAACTTAAGAAGTAGCTTAATGACTGATTTGGAAGTCACAAATATTTATTGTAAGATATTTTAATGGCATTTTGTGTAAGTTTAAACAAGAACAATGCCAAAATGTCAAGCGTTGTCAGCCGAGAGGTCAGCGCAGCCACCTTGCAAGCAAGCAGTTGGTTGCAGATGGTTGCTGCGGGTTCGCCTCCCAGCCGATGCTATGACATATGGAAAAAAGAAAGAACAATGCAAAAATATTATTCATTTGGAGATTAGATGTCATAGATGTCAGTGGATAAATCAGATATTATGGAAAACAAAAATATTGAAAGAACTTTATAAACTGAAAATTATAAGGGTGCTCATGTTGAAACAAATATAAGATAACTTGGAAGATTGCAGATGAAATATTCCAAATTAAGAAGATCATAGGATAAGATTAAATAGGTAACAGAAGATTGAGCTGCAGGTGAAAATTTATTATAATTCCGTATTAAATTAAAAAGTAATCATATGCTATTATTGCAGTAATCAACCTGTGCCTTTAATATATAAACAAACCTGAGGAATGGATATCAAAATTTACAGTTACTAAAGAAGTGTATTATAATGAGCATTTAAACATTTATATATGAGTGTGTGTACGTGTTATATATATATATATTAAAAACACGTATAACATACATATACAGATGTTTATATATACTATACATGTATTATAGATTAAAAAAAAATAAAATGTAAAAAATTAAAACTTTTTTATTACCTTTTAAGTTTTTTTATAACTTTTTTTTTTAAAGTGTCATAGCATCGGCCGGGACGCGAACCCGCAACCCGGGCAACTGCCTGCAAGTGCAAGGCAGTCGCGCTGATCTCTCGACCACCAATGCAAGACAGTTTTTTTATTACTTGTTTGATTTATGAATATGAAACTGCAGATATGAAAGGTGGGGGGGGGAGGCGGAGAGAATTTTCTGTATTATTATTAAATTACTTGATGGACTTTTCAATTGGTTTTATTCTAAGAGAGTGTTCTATTTGTTTTTAGTTGTTGTTAGAAGTATAAACAAAAAAAAACAAAACATTCTTTATAAAACAGTTATGATCTTTCATATTTCCAGAATTATTTGTAATTGATATAATGTCTACATAGAGTTGCACCTGTTTCATTAGACATTGCCATATAGGAAATAAGTACAATAAAGAAGAATAGGATTTTATTTTTTACAATAAGAAATTGATAATTATTTTTTTACAAATGGTGTCTATTGGGCATTTAATTCTATTAACTTCAATTCTGGTCCAGGCCAATCTAATGATGCTTCAAGATAGAGTTCACCAGAAAAAAACATAATTTCTCTCAATATTCTTTATCTCCATGATCATTGGTCCTTCTTCAGTTTTTACATTTACTATAGTTCTTACCTCTTGAAATATTCATTTTTGGATTCTGATGCCTCAATAGAAAACAATTGAACATTTAGATTATAATGATAATATTTTTAATGTAACTTGAGGTGAAATCAACCAAATTATATGATATTATCATGTAAAGTTCAAGTATCTTTAGCCTTCTTATTCAAGGTAATTCAGAAAATCTACAATTGATTAATAATATTTAAGAGAGATAATATTTGATGTTAATTTTAATAAAAATTTTCTATGGAAATGAGTTGCAATTAAATAATACAATAAATACTTATGTGTGGAAATAATTGTTTTTAGATTAATTTTGTTTGCTAATATTTAATGTAATAAAGGAATTGAAAAGTTATTCATCACAAAGTAATGCAACATTCAAGTTTCAAAGCACCAGATGAAGCCTCAAGTTGTCACAAGACATTGCAGTAAACTATAAAGATACTTTGTTATATGTAGGTTAGCAGCATATAGTTTTTGATGACGAAATATAATAACGTCTAATAAAAAGAAACTTTACAAATGTTTTGAAATTTGTATTAGCATCATTAGTTGAAAAGCAATACTTGAAACAATTGTCTCTGTTTCAGAATAACTTTTGGTGAGAGGTGTTATGCTGCATTTTGGAACAGTTAATATTTTAAAATTATTCTAAAGTCATTTTAAAAATCTAGAAGATAGATTTTTTTTGTTATGCTGCCTAAAAAGAAGAATAAATTATGTCAATTGCAACTACCATCATGAATGAGTAGTCGGGCATCGGCTTCTACAAGGTCATCAGTGAAGTTTGTCATTCTGAGAAGTTCCATCAAGATATAGACCAATCCACATCATATCATCATAATGTAAGTTTGAAGATCAATTCACCTACACATCCTCAGAAGTCCCGAAGTCAACACTTTATTGCCGGTAAAATGTTTTAATTTATCCAAACTATAACTGTAACTCAATTGCATTTAATATATATCTTTAACTAGTCTTAAGCTCATAAATCATATATCTATATTGTATTTAGTAATGTTAAATCTGCTGGCTTAATTCTTTAATAATTTAAAAATCTATCTATATATCTTGAAAATGTATTTACATATATTATCTTGAGTGATGGTGGAAGAATTTCAATTCATTAAACGTGTTACACTTTCTCTGCTCTCAAAATCCCCAAGGGATGGAACATGCAAGATGCCAAATTTCAAACTTTTGAAAGTAAAAAATTATAATAAGCTGTTTATAAATTGTTTTTATAAAGGTTCTCTTATTACTGCCCACCATGCCAAGAAAATTAGCAACCTTGGGAGATCTAAACTCAAACCTGTCCACAAGTGGTCCCATTAAATAAATATATTGTTAACTATATGTTCAAACCTGGAATGGACTGATGGTTCATACCTTCCTTTTAGATAAAATAGAGCACACACCATTATTGTTAGCCATCACTACCTTCTATAAAGCCATGTAAAAGCCAGTAGATTCTTCCACCTTAATATTTGTAAATCAGTCTCCCTATTATTTTAAGGTTATAATAAACTAATAGGATTATGTCTGTATTGTGAGTCAGAATTATTCACTGATTATTATAAGATGCTACTAAATAAATCAGTTAAATGGTAGATAAGGTTGAATCTTAGCCCTGAGATATGGTTATAGATAGTAAATCAGATAAATAAGTGAGTAAAAAAGACTTAAGTGGCACTAGTGCATAGTAATGTAGTGAATACTGGAGAACCCTGAGAGAGTCCATGTTCAAACCTGAGTTACATTGTGTTGTATGAAGCAGGGAAGTTGTGTGACATTAAGGATGTTAATTAGGTGGTTGAGGCGAGGAAGAGGTGGGGGTTTAAACCAGGGGCATAGGATAACCCTATGTCTGCTGGTTGAGATTCCCCACTTGGTTTTTCAGTCTTGTTGACTGGTTATACAAAACTTGACCCTTGGCTAATTTGTTTATCAATCATCTGAATATACTCTTGTATTTTCATTTCTTGGAAGATTAATCTAGCAATGATTTTAAAATATTATAAATGATGTATTAAAATTGAACAGCTTATAATTAATTACATTTAATTTTTGTTTTTAATAGTTTGCTCTCACTCAGTGTGATAAAGTCTTTGGCTTGGCCCATAAATTTTATTAGCTAAATTAATTTTTTTTTCTGAAACGATTATAATCACCACTTACTACTTTTTTATTTCTTACTCCCAAATCATTCTTCTAATCTGAATTCATCTTTTTCTTCTCCTTACCATTTTAATAAAAATAATTTTCATTAGATCTTCTACAAAAAGATTTTACTGCCACCTAGTGGAGATTACATCATCTTAGTATATATTGTATTTTAAATTTTCTGCTGTTTTTTATTTCCTTGGAATAAGTTCAAAAAGGTAGTTCGGCTTATTAATGTATCATAGAATACGTTTTTAAAACGTTAAATAAACAATTATCGATTTAATAAAAGACACAATGAAAGGTGTTAATTTAAACAACACCTTTCATTGTGTATTTTATGCTTTTCTTACAACAAAATAAAAATAAATACGATTATAAAATCTAAACCGTGTGTGTTTGTTTTTAATTTAACTTCAGCTGAAAATAGATATATACAGACTTGATATCAGTAATGATTTTAGTGACCTCTGGGAACATTAAAGTAAAGTATAGTGTATCAGTAATTATTGCTAAAAGAAATTTAATTTTTGATTAATCTCTCGTGAATTAATAATAAATATACTGCTTACTTCTAGAGAAATAAAATGGCAAATTTAATTTCTTTTTTTTTTTTTAATTTGATTTTTACCGCAGACTTTTTAAAATAATTGTCATTACATTTATTAAAAAGAATTTATTTTATTCTTAAGAATAATATAAAAACTTTATGTAGAATGTTATATTTGTATTGAAATAGTTACAGATGTCTATTAAAGATGTGGAAGAGAGTATTATTGGCAGACTGGTTTTAGTGACTACTATTCATAGTTCTTTTTGCAAGTAGATGTGTTTGAAGATGATTAAAAATATATCACATTTAGGAATTAATCTTTTAGGGTAAATGTGCTGCTAGGCACACCATAATTAATACAAGCATAACATTTATCTAACAAAGCTTTTCTAATATTAAATATCTAAATGAAGACACATGAATACTAACTTTGCAATATAGCTAAAGAGATAATAATCCATATCATGGATGGAAAAGTTTCTGCTGCTGAAAAGTTTTCTGTTGAAGAAATTAAGACAGCATCTCAAAATATCAAATAATCAAAAAAATAAATTAGCATGTTCTATATATGAATGTATATGTTATCCATTGATTGACCTGTATAGTCCTTGCTAAACTCATCTCCAAAGCAGTGTTTTAATATTTCTCTTTTTTTTCTTCTTGAAATAGTAATAATCATATTTGTTCATAAATGTCTACTATAGAAGAATGCTCTTTCAAATAAACGTTGTATATTCATTGCAATAGTTGACAGGAAATTAATAACTTTCCTCTCTCTCCTTGCTTTCCCGTATCTAATTATGACTGAAGCTAGGTCATTATCAGAAAAAACAATACTGCTATTACACTCAAATTTTACAACTCTTGAAACTAAAGGCAAATTTTGAGTTCTTTTTGCTCAATAAAATTCTTTCTAGTGTGTCATATCAAATGTCAAACAAACAATCCTAGAACTTACACAACACACCTAAAATAAATTTTAGCACTCTATACTATTCACAATAACATTTAACTATATACACTAACTTCTGTAATCCAGAAAGTATACTAAACGAGCTATGTTATATGTATCACTACATATCCTAATACTCTTCAAAATGCCTTGATACTAAGTTGTACTAACTAGTTTACTATTTATATCTAATAAGGAATTAAGATTGTCAAACATAAACATATTATACAAATTAATGTGAAGTTAATTTCTATTTTCAAAAAAGCCTATTGCTGTGAATTGTTAATCCTCATAAATGCATATACTGTTTATTATATCTATTATTTATCTTCTTTAATCCCAAAACTTTTAAATGAATTTATTGTGTTTTAAATTGTTTTTTTTTTCACCCATAGTTAACAAATTATAATCACAATAGAATATTTTTCACATGAAAAGTTTTTTTAAAATTTGAAATGATTTTTTTTTAAATTTGTCAAAAAAAAAAGAAAAAAAAGACCAACACATATTTTCTAACTCTTATAATCTTGATATAATCATTATTTTTACTTTTTTAAAATTAAAAATAATTAACTTTATCCTCTTTCCAATTTGTTCTTATTTTGTACAAAGTGTTTTTTTGAATGCAAAATTTGTTTTCTTTTGCAAATATATATTATTGCAATAATCAGCTAAAGCAAGGATTTCCAACCATTTTGGTTCTCATATCCCCTTGGGTTTAGTAAATTATTTAGTATCCCCTATTTATTATAACAAAAACTAGGCAGGTGGAGAGTGTACCAAGCAATACATTATAAGCATGAGCAGGAGGTGCAGATGCCACAGGGATGAACCTTGAGGGGGCATGGATCTGGAAATATTACTAGCTATCTTAAACAGTAACTGGGCATTTTGAGTAATCAGACCCTGCAATAAGAAAAAAAAGTCTATGTAATTTCATTATATCCATGTCTAAAAATGTGACTACAGACAGTACCAACATGGAAGAGTCTAGAAATGTTGATAACATAACTATTTTGGGAATATATTAATAGCACAATATACTTATTTACTTTTTATTCACCTCCCCCCCCCCCACGAGTTTTCTGTACCTCATGGGAGTACAGGTACTCCAGGTTGGAAATCCTAAACTAAAGCATAAAATTATTTTAAAAAATCTTATCTATTCGCAATAATTAATATTAACTTTGATTTTTAAGCATATACAATTATTATAATATTAAAAATTATATATATTCTGTATTTTATACTTACACATATGTAACACATTTTGAAATAATGAGTTATCCTTAAAACTAACAATTAAATTGTGTTTTAAGTGTACAATATTTCAGTGAACCATCAAACATCACATGATTAGCATTGTTTAGGCTTACATGTTTTTCACAGAGGCAAAACTCCCCATTCAGTAGCACCACTAAGTGCAAACCAGAGTAATCAATGGATGCAGAAAGGTTTGTGTTTTCATTTTGGACTCAAAGCTTTACAGTTGGCTATAAAAGTAAAATATGGCTGCTGGAGAGCTGCATTAGATCCTAAGATTCATGTGCAGTGCTCTCAGATCCAAGGCTCCTGACTGATGAAGGCCACAAGCTAGAAACTAGCCTGGGGATATTGGATGAGTAGGCACTAGATAGGGATTTTACACACAAACCTTCCTGCATCCATTGATTTCTCTGGTTTGCACTGAGAGGCACTCACCACTGTATGAAGAGTTTTGCCCCTGTGATAATTTCAGTGAATAATCTTTAAAATGATTTTTATATCAATAATTTTAAATAAGCTTCTACTCTATAGCTTTTATGTATCCTTTGTTTAATTTTTAGAGTCCTTCATAAAATGATATATATATATTGTTAACCTCGGCTAAATTTGTACCTGCAAAATATTAATTATTGTCTATTTATTTTCAAATTAATCACAAATGAATTTTCAGGTTAAACATTGGAGACAATATACACTGAAAAATTTACTAATTTTTTCTAAAAAGCTTTCATATATTAAACCATCTTTTTATTAAAATCAGCTGAAATTATATATGCAATGACTTGATGATTGTATATTTATTTTTGTAAATTAATTACATATAAATGTTTTTATCTCAAGTAATTTTTATATAAATATATAAATTAACATAAGGCAAAAAATGAATGTGTGTACACCTGCGTCTTGTTTTATGTGGTAGATAGGTTCCTCAGAAAATGCGTACAATTTAAATTGCACAAAAATAGACTTAACTTACTTTGAAAAATGGGGGATAAGTTGGAATAATTTTCAGAAAGTGCATAGAAGCAAAGCAACAAGGAAAAATTACTTTAAAATTCGCATTAAAAATAAGGAAATAAAGTATGACTAATAAAAAATTTCAAATATTTAAAAAAAATTAATACAAGGTAAACTTTTTTTGCTTTTTTTATTACTACAGTATTTAATTTTAGATTTTTTCATACATATTTTAATCATTACCGCTATTTGACAATATGTGTTCGTTTGTGAACTGATAAGAAATTAGATTCATGATGTGATGTACAACTAGTGCCACTTTCAGCCTTGTGCTGTGTTAATGGTTTTCTGTTTCTATATTAAAAAAATGAGATCGCAATCAAAACAAAAAGATTATACATTATCATTAGAAAGATTATTTTCAGTTTTAAAAATCAATAAAATCTTTGTTATTTATTTTAACAATCTAAAATTTTTTTATTTCTGTTATATCTAACAAAATACATTTTAAAAGTTTTAAATTTTTGAATATTTATTGTGATGTTTTTATACATAAGTATAAATCTATTATTATTATTATTTCTCATTAGTATAAGTAGGTTATTTACATAGAAGCTAAGATTCTAAATACAGCTTCAGGCCATATTAATGTTAGCTGCTAATATAATGTTATATTTTTGAAAAAAAAAAGTATTTCAAGTCAAAATAAGTTATTAATAATCTAAATTTCTTGATATCTAATAAATGTAGTGAAATATGAAAGATATTAAGAAGAAACATGAATCGCATAACTTCAAAATTGCATTAAAATAATCTGCATAAAACGAGACCCAGGTGTATAATAAAACTATTAAAATTAAATAGCAAAAATTAATAAATTTTACTAGCACAGTGGTTAGGTTGTAATTAGATAGAAGATAATAATCATGCCTCCTTATGCTATTAAACAGTGATGTTAAAATTGCAAGAACACTCTCACCACATTCGTAAGATAGAGACTTTAAGAATGACTGTCTTATTTTCAAACACAAATTCACTTATACGAGCTAATCTTAAGTGTCTAGAAAAGCATTCTTGCAGTTTTAATATCACTGTTTGGGACGATCACCTTTATATAATTAAAATTAAATAGTTACTAATCTTATCACATTCTCTGATATACCATCAATTTCCTCAATGTCATTTTTCCATTTTTTATTTATAAAAAATCTTACCCCATTTGTGTTTCCATTAATTATGTCTTTGTAGTAAAGTACATACTTTTTAAATCAATTGTGTCTTCAGCTCTTCTTCTACCTTTTCAAATTTTCATATTTAATATGTGATAATTCTTTCAATTCTTGCAATCTTCCTTCACTTGAAAGTGATCTGTATTTGCAAGTAGCTAAATAAATAGTCATCACTGAATGGCAGTCTGGGTCCATAATCGGAGGATTCTTATTGCTTTCTGCCTTCAGCCACCGATGACTGTCTTGACTGCTGATTTTAAAGGTTTATTCACACACACATTCGTTCTGCCTTTAGGAAAATTCAAGTGATAATTCAGTTAAGATTTATCAGGCAATGGAGAAAAACAACATGGGGTTTCTTGATCTTAAAATCATCAGCATATCTCTATTAGAACTTAATAGGATATTTTATAAATTAAAAAATGAAGTACTTAAAAAAGTAGTTCACTAAAAATAATATTTTTTAGTAATGTTATCAGATCTATTAGGATATAGTTTGAGTTATTATCTTTGGTTCAGAAAAAAATAATATGCAAATATACTCTTTTAAAGATGATATCAGGACAGAAGAAAGGATTATAATTTTGTATACTGAAATCAGAGCAAATATTCAGTTAAATTCAAAACAAACTTTTCTGAAATTTAACTTTTTAATGATATAAATAAAACATTAGAAAAAAAAAAATCATAGACTTTGAGTAGTATTAGTACAAAAGCCAAATTAAATTATAAGCTGTGAGGAATGCTTCAAAGATAGGTTTTGAATCGAACTTCAACTCTCTAAGGGTATAGCTGTCAGAAAAATTTGATGTCGAAACTGATCATTAGCAATTAACTGACATTTATCTTTTATATATTTATGAGAATGAATACTCTGCTTTTTTTTTTCCATTTGCCTTTTCAAGTAGATAATATTTACTAAGGCTGTAAACCTCAAGAATATGTGCATAAAAATGTGAAGGTAGGGACCTCTACAGGTCTTAACCACAAGCTTACGCTTTGGAAAAAGTAGAATATACTGATCTCAATACTAATTTTATCATCTGAAAAAAATGTATGGATAACCATACCATATCATATAATTGATAGAATTTTATGACATTATTTTAGTGCAATGTCAGTGGATTTTAAGTTAAAAGTTGATGGAATATAGCTGATCTCAATCATGTCCAATATTCCAACATTACATGATTTTCTGATTGACAAACCACTGCATGTTTTAATGCAGTGATAAAATAATGAGTCCAAAAGCTAAAGATTCACGGATTGTGATTGGCTGTATCATTTTCAGGGCTCAAATGTCACATGACCTTCAGATGAGCAACTTATAATGACCAGTATAATTTAGCATAGTAGAAGAGCGACGGACTTAAGAACTAAAAATTACTGGATGAAAACTCAACCTGTCACTAACAGCGCTTGAGCCCACGTGACATCTTGAGTGACTTTGAATTATGATTATTTTATTATTTGTCATAAATTTTTAATCTTATCGTACATTATTAACGCATTAGTTCCAAATATGTTAGTTTAAGCAATTTTTAAAACAAAATAAATAAAAAAAATTATCCTTAATTATTTCGGGCAGAAATTAACTTGTTTTTAACCTCAGTTATGATTCATTATTGCACGATTCTGTTTCAATTAGTGACAAACAAAAAAGATTTTTTTTTATTGATTTTCTTTTTTTTACTACTAATCTAATAGTTCACAGTAAATAATTATCGCCCACAGTTGAAACCTGACGATCACTTTCGAAGTTTACCTGAGAGTTATTGTTTATATGTTACCTAGAAACCATTAATAATTTGCGTTTCTACAATAATTGCCAGAACATGTTAAGCTGGATTGCTAAGTGGTTAGAGCAGCCCAGGTTATTCAGTAATCTTTGTTTTAAAGACAACCATTACCATTTAAGAGAATGTATAAATAAGTGATAATCCAATAGAAAAAAAAATAATTGGCGACATCTACCAACATTAAATAAAACTTTAGAAAATTCCATTAACGCAGCCGGGATCTTTTAATCAGCAATAACCTGTTAGGAAATGGAGACTTTTAGTTTTCAAAGAATCAGTCACAACTTATTAAATGACATTTAACTAAAAAGAAAACAAAACAGAATATTAATTCACTCCTACGCACTTAAACATACTTGGACTTATTTTACATTTTATGATTATAAAAGAAATAACGCTATTTTTCTATTATAACTTTGTAAATTTGCTTAACAAACAGAACTTTGATAAATGCAAAAGTTTGAGATGTTTAACCAGCACTGGGCTAATCAATTTTGTCACCTATGGAAAACCTTAATAACCTCTCCTTTTAAAATTATTTGGGAAAGGTTTCGTAGTGCAAAGATAAAACAGTCATCAAATCTATGACTTGGGGTTCAAATTCTGGTTAAAATAGTTATTTTTAAAAGATATAGGGATTTGATTTCAGATAGTTGGGTTATGACCAACTATCCGATATTGATTGGTAAATGGGTATCTAATTATCCTTAGTTAAAAGGTAAAAAACAAGAATGGACCTCTCGCCACCCAACAATTGGAAGACTTGGTGAGTTCTGTCGTCTCTTTTTCATTGTTCTTTTATCAGATGTTGGAGAGGGTTTCCCTTTGCAGTGGACTAGCTATTTCAAAAGACTACACTTCCATTTATTTAAAAAGATCTAAAAAAATACCAATTGATAATAATGGAATATATATATTAAATATATTAAAAATATACACACATATTTAAAAAATATTAAATTAAAAAACGAAGACAATAAAGTATAATAAAAAAAACAGAATAAAAAAATTATCGTTTTCGTCAAGTGATGGTGGCCTTGCGGTTAACATAGCTGTCTTCCCAGCAGCTGGCCCGGGTTCGGTCAACACTTTGACACATGAAAAAAAAAAAACGTTTTCCTGAAGGTTAATGACGATGGTATTTTAATTGTATTTATAAAATAGATTATTTACATCATCTAGTATTGAACATTGAATGTCTTTAGAAAAAAATAACTTGATTTTAAATTTTGCAATTACATTGACTGTAGTAATAGCATACAGATTAGTATGTGCACAACGTTTCAAGAGGTATTATTTCCCCCTCTTCTTCAGGTGTTGCTGGCTTGACCAGTGGCAGTACTAGCATGGGTACTCTTAGATCCTTGAATTTTTAAGGTAACACTCTAACCAACTGAGCAACCCTTCTAAAAACAATAGTCAGTAGAAATTTCATATACTTATCTATAAGGTTCTTCCTGATTTCTCCACTTTTTCCTAAGGGCAAATTAGCGGTTTCCATACATTATATATAGTCACACTAAATTGACTTAATTATGTTATTCACCATTGTCATGTGAGAGGCTTTTTTGAATTTTCTTTTTTTGTACCTTTTCCTCAGCTTTAATTATAAGCAAACAGCTTAATAGCTTTTTTATAATTTGTGATTTTAGATATAACTTTTTCTATGGAAATTATTGCTGCGATCACTTACTTGATCCTAGGATGTTGCCTAAATAATGATTTAGTTTAAAAGCTTATCTTTGACTACTGTTATACGTATAGGTAATATTAGGAATATGCTTTAGGCCTTGTCACTAGTTTTTAACTAAAATAAGGCAATGCCTAAATTCTGTATATACTGTATATTAAAAAAGAGGTAACAATTATATAATAAAACATGTGTAAATTGGTAACAAAAAATGTAGAAGAGAATAAAAATCTCAAAGATATAAAACAGTATTTTGATACTGGGAAAACAATTATTTCACCAATAAGGAAGAGAGATGAAAAAAAGAACTATAACATTGTAAAATGTTTTGAAAAGTTCTATAAAGAATTATATAATTAAGAAAAAAGTATATGGCTTTATTGCTCTGGTGTTCTGAAGACCAGAATTGATCTCAAGACCTCTCAATCCCAAGTTGGATACTCTGCCAACTGCACCAAACAACACGGGGCATAAAAACAATAAAAAAGAAACATTTCCCAATTACATCTTCTGAATTTCTAAGCATTTTAAATGCAATTAAACATCCAGGAAATGATGCTGGTGAATAAATAAAAAGTTGTTGGCAAAACTCTATATCAAATGTTTAAATGATAAAAATATGCAAAGTAAGTGAAACAAATGTAGTAATAATATTGATAAAGAAAATAAGAGAAATTAGAGACCTATCAGTCTTTTATTGATATTATACAAGATATTTATCAATTACAATTATTTTGAATTAAATATTTCCATGGATTGTTATTATAAGGAATAGAAATGAAGAGATTACATCCATGCAAACAGAGATAACTTTTAGCTTTAGATATTGCTAAATAACACAATTATTACTAATTGACAATCCCTGAAGCTAAAAAAAACTTTTTCATTAACCTATAATAGCTCTTTTGGTTTGAAGTAAAATATGACTTTTTTTTACTTTAAACAAAAAACTTTAACAAAAGGGCTATTATAGATTAATGAGCAAACCAATAGAAATATTAGATAGAACATGTAATTAATAATGTACAAGTATTGTAATTTATTAACATCTAGCTGTGCTACCACTAACTCATACCTTTAATAGCAATGAAATTCTAGTCAAAAGATGACAATAAAAATATCAGAAATTTAAAGGTAAAATCAAAGTACCTGTTGTGGATAAATAAAATGAAATATCTATCACAAGGAAATGTCAATCATATTATAGGTATGGAATGAATTGATTCATGGGGAATAAAAATGAGCAGGAAACAAGAAATTGAGTTTCAGAAATTATATTTAAAAGTGATAAGAGGCAGACCAATCCCATCCTGGTAGCAATACTCTTAAGAGAATGGACATCCCCAACAGAACTTGAACAATATTTTTCTGATAGTGATACTCTTATGAGATGGGCAACCCCAATAGTTTGTAAGCTGTGGAAAGTCCCTTTCATGAAACCAGTGAAAACTGAAAAGAAATTAAATGATTTTGTTTTTAAAGGAATGCTTACATTGGTAAAGAGCACTGAATGGAATATCCTTATAGTGGTAATATCCATATTACTGGTGACCAGGGATGAAGCATCCATGTATTGAACGGAATGAGTGCTTCTGTAGAAAAATTCACTAAAACTTTCAAAAGCTTTAATTGAAATTCAATTTAAAATAATTCACTAAAATATGTACATATTGAAACAAGTTATACAAACAATAGTATAGTAAGAACAATAAGTACATTTGTGTATATAAGCTATTTTGCTAAACATAAAAAAGAAGAATGAACTATTCAAACTTTTTTTTATTGTATGGAATTTCTGTTGAGTTTCAATTTTTTTTTTACTAACAGTTGAATTATTTTATATATGGCAAGAAATGAGTTTGACCAATGCATTATTGGTTAATTTTAAGAAGTTTACACAATTCTAAAATCTAATTTACAATTAAACTTAAGAATGTTAAAGCAATTGTAAGATAAAAATATATTGATAATGTATTATCTATATTTAAACTAATTACGGTCTGATTAACACAAAAAAAAGAAGAATAAATAATTCAAACTCATTATTTTTTGCACAGAATTTCTATTGACTTTCAATTTTTTTTTACCAACAATTGAATTGTTTTTATATATGGCAAGAAATGAGTCTGATCAATGCATTATTGATTGATTATAAGAAGTTCACACAATGCTAAAATCTAATTGACAATTAAAACTTAAGAATGTTAAAAGCATTTGCAAGATAAAAATATATTGTTAATGTATTATCTATGTTTAAACTAATCATAATCTGATTAACAGATATAAGAGTTCCATATTTTTATAGATGTACATAATATGTATATATTTTTTCTATTATGTAAAAATTGTTGTGGCAAATAATATAAAAGCACACTATACTTCTAGATAGACTTTGTGATCCAGCGATCTCCACCACTGAAGGCACCAAAGTAGAATGTGGGCCATAACCTTATTATTTTGTATGCCATGAGGCCAGATTATGTAAGTGACTATATAACATTATTGTGTTAGTGTAATTTAGTTCATATGTAGCAATAGTTACCAAATTTAGCCCTAATATCAATTGAGAAGGAATTGCTTTAACATATTGAACTTAAAAACAATTATTATGATAAAGTAATAGATCATTTTGCTACGAAAAAAAGGAGGATTGAATTAAAATATAAAAATTAATAACCAAAATAAAAGTCATAGATCACATGACCCTATCTCTTAAGCTTGTAAGTTATAAACAACGAGGATTGCCAATTCCTCTACAAGCTTTGTGATAAATGCTTAGCCAGAGCCAGCACTTAAAATATCTCTGTCAGAAACCCCTCCCAAAACCCCTGACCATGGTTTTGTGCTTTGGCACTCCTCAGAGAGGTGTCAGGGTAGGTTCAGACACTAGATCTAAAAATACCAACCCAAAGCCAAGCACTTATCTAAAAGTTATCTATTGAGTGGAAAATCTGAAATTTTCAGACATCTACATGTCTTCAAACCCAGCTATCCAACTCAAATAGCTATATGGGGCTGATAGATCTTCAGCCATACCATATATTAGTAGTCTTAGCAATATAAAATTGCATAAGACTTATGGCAGAGACTATAAATAGTCAAAATAAGAGTCATAGATCACATGACTTATCTCTTAAGCTTGTAAGTTATAAACAATGAGGATTGCCAATTCCTCTACAAGCTTTATGATAAATGCTTAGCTAGAGCCAGAACTTAAAATATCTCTGTCAGGAACCCTCCCCAAACCCCTGACCATGGTTTCATGCTTTGGCACTCCTCAGACAGAGATATTTTAAGTGCTGGCTCTGGCTTACCATTTATCACAAAGCTTGTAGAGGAATTGGCAATCCTCATTGTTTATAAAAAATAATAATTTCAAATTTTAATTATAAGATAATATACTGGATTAATTAACCAATGAAATAAAACAGATTTTGTTTGATATAATTATATTTTTTTATTTATATTAATTTGTTCTATATGAACTTTTAAATTAGGAATGAAAAATACATGAAAATTGTTGGGCAAGTAAAATAAAAACATTATTAAAAAATTATATAGTGTGCTTCCATTCCTACAAAAGTCATGTTTATCACTGCTAGTGACTACCTTACCACTGAAATTCCAAAAAATTGGTACGTAATGCTAATGTTAGAGAAATATTGGATAACACGGAAAAAAAGACAAACACATTCAAAAGTTATAATCATTTATTGGATTAATTTTGTTATCTAATATTAATGTTTTTTTTTTAAATTCAAACTTTTATTTATTTTCAAATACTGTACAGCCAGTTGTAGTAACAGCACACAGATTAGTATGTAACATAACATTTTGAGAATAATTACTCTCTTCTTCAGGTGTTTCTGGCCTGGTAAGTGATAGTACAAGCATAGAAATCAACCAGTGAAATTAATCATGAATTTTAAAATGACTGTCTAATAAGCTAGGCTATTCTATAACTTTAAATTCAATATTCATAAATCCAAAAGTCTCCTGGTTTAATCACCATACTAGTGTTATCATTGGTCAGAGTTGCTTCATCTGAAACATTGTTTTATATACTAACTTGAGCACTCTTATTAACAGCTGAATGTTTCTAAAAAGTTCAAATAAAGTTTACATGTTTCAAAAAACATTTAACAATTAATATTAAATGATGGTAATAGCCTAACATATAATTTTAAAGAAAATCTATCATCACAAACTTTCATATTAACATTCTACAAATATTAAATTTGAATTAGTTTTTTTTTTTAAATGTCATAACATCGGCCGGGACGTGAACCCGCAACCCGGGCAACTGCAAGGCAGTCATGCTGACCTCTCGACCACCAATGCAAGACAATTAGTTGTTTTGTCATTAAAATAATGTCATGATTATTGACAATTATCACATTCATATGTCTGTTCAATTATAATAGAGGGATTTACAAAATTACAATGATTTTTAACCTCTTTTAAGCCAATATTGACATGGACTAAGGGCAAAATAGAAAGTCAGATCCCATATTATGATGACATCCAACACAACTTTGAATCAATGACTTGTAAAAGTTTAAGATAGACTTACAAAGTTCAGAGCATGAAATCATCAACACTAAATGCATCTGGATAAAGGTAAAGTTTTTGGTGTAAATAATATCTACTTTAGATAAGAAAATTGGCCTTAAATAATTATAGTGATAATGGATGCCACAAGTCCAGAATAGGAAGAAATTACTGGTCTTTTAGAGCTTCTAAACTATCATCAGACAGATTATTGATTCTGTTGTCTTTGGTCTGGAATACAGACCCAACCTACAGAAAATAACACTAGCACCAGTATTTATAATTAATATAATATTTATTATATTTACAAATATATACAATACAGAATGATATAGTTCTAATGTGAACTTTTTGATCTGAGTCTTCACAGACTACTGCTTCCAGCTACACCTGATATATTGCCTCATGGATAGGGAAAATGACTCTTCTGGCTGTAGCAGACAGCTTGCCTCAAGTCAGCAGTAGTCTTAGCAGTGTTTGGTTCTTATGTGGACTTGCTTAGCTGCAAGGACAAATAGCTTATTGCTATTGTAAGAATGCTTACCACTGTTTAGATTAGCAAAAATTCTTCTGGAGAATGCATACCATCTTTGCAGGTTAGACAGACATTCTCTCATCTTTCCTCCAAAAAGGCTAACCATTTATAGCCAGATCCCAGACCTCACTGGAGAATTCTCAGTCAGCGATCATACTTGCTTATTGACCTGTACGAATCATTGGCTATGTGTTTAGCTGTACATCAGCCTATTGTTCAGGAGCAAACAATGCTTAATCCAATCAGTAAAGTAGGAATCTGGAGCAGTCCACTCCTGAGGGAAAGGAGGACTATAATAGATTCATTATGATTGCAGATATGATATAATTCTCACAGCAGATATGTTAGAATTTGAATAAGCAGAGTTTTAAATATTACAATAAGAAATGGAAAATTATCAAAAGCATTATCATCCAGAACATTATGGAGAGTTGAGAAAAGTTACAGCTAGCTAGATAAAGAGATTTTAGCTATTGTCTTGTCAGAAAGTTTCATTACAATCAATCACAAACTGTTGTTGGAAATTTTTGCCAAAATCAAAACAGACTAAACATTTACATCTTAGAATTCTGCAATGGTTCTATTTATTATCAGGCTACACTTATGAGATAAATTTTATATATGGAAATTTAATCCAAAACCTTGATGCCATCTCAAAAATGCTAATATATCAGAATTGGGATTAACTGAAATGTTGATGAATGATACTAATGTAGAAAATATAAAGATCATAAATGGTAAAGAAATAGCAGAATGAATGAAAAAATTGACAAGAAAATATTAAAGACTAATTAATTATAGTGGATTAGTTAAAGGGTGGCCAACTAATCCCCAGAAGCTATCCCAAAATCCTTGTGAAATATTAGGAAGAAATTATCAATATAAATGAAGACTGAATTCTAATGAATGATAAAGTACCAATTCCAAATCATCAAATGAGTAGCAGGAGTTCTCTATTTCATTAGCCATCTCTTAAAAGGTCCAGAAATAAATTACACAGTTACTGAGAAAGAAGCATTAGCAATAGTGTGGGCTTTCCAACAATTCAACAAATGATTATTGGATCGGAGGTGATAGTGATCTCTGATCACAATAGTGTCAAATTCTTAAATCATAGCTACTTAACTAATAGTCATCTTGTTATATGGAATTTGCTGCTACAAGAATTCAATTATGCAGTATAATACTGTAAAAATCCCCAAAACATTCTAGCCAATGTGCTAAGTTGAAATTCATGCCATCCAGAACAACAACATGATAGTATCTACATTTTAAACATTCATCTACCAATTAATAAAAATGTAGAGAATAATTTAATAAATATTCATAACCTTCAAATCCAAGATAAAGATCTGTCTCACATTATTAAAACTTTAAAAAAAGAGGAAATTCTGTATAAAGGCAACAATCTTAAATATTAGAAATTAGATAGACAAGTATTAAAAGACAAATTAAACAATACAAAGATGAATGGAGGATAATAGTAACCAAAATCTTGAAGGGTCCACTCACACAATATGTATATTGTTTATATGAGTACTACAGAGCTCACAAAACTGAACATATATTAAAGAACTGTTTTTACTGACCTAGAATGTACAAGACATATCAAATGAAGTCCAAAGTTTTTACAATTATCTAAGGGTCAAACTAGTAAACAAAAATTACATAAGTTCAGTAAATTAAAAAGGTCATATGCAGTTATCATAAAGATTTGATATCAATAATAAATATTCATAAAGTAAGTCTCATATGTAGTTATCATGAAGATTTTGTATCAATAATAAATATTCATAAAATATGATAACAAATGCCAAGTAATGAATAATGTTCCATTAAAAAATAGAATGATAGACAGTTATAGAAGCCTCATACATATAACTCATGCTGGATGATTTTAGACACATATTTTTAGTCCTAATTGTTACAAAATCTAAATGGATAGAGAGATAGTTGAAAATGCAAGTTCAGAAGAAATAACCTCAAAACTGAAGAAATCTGTGCTTTTCGAGGTTTATTTAAGATTTTAGAATCAGACATTGATGCAAGTTTTAGGTCCAGCAGATTTGAAGAATTATTGAAAGAATAGGTGGTTAGACATATTGCAACCCTTCCCTACCATTCAGAATGAACTAGCATGAAAACCTTAAAACAAATACTACAAAAGGAGGAGAATGCAAACATTTAGAAAACCTTATATACATTTCAACCATTATAGCATAGTAAGTTTTCAACCACTATTGAGAAATCTTTAGCCAAGATGTTTTATGGAGAAAAAAAATTGAATAAAGCTATCAGAAATTTAATTGGAAAGTATACCAAATATCACTATGCTGTTGGAAAAAATTTGAGAATAAAATATATTATTGGGAAATACTGGGTAAAACATATAATAGTAGAATACCTATCAAAATAAATCAACATGGAAATGGATTAATGATTAAAAGGAATATAAAACAAATTCAATAATAAGGAAAAACAAAGGAGCACATGGAAGAAGTTGAAATAGAATTGGACCAATTCCAATCCCTGTAAAGAAAAATAAATCAGATAGTGCAAAAAGAAACATAAAATGACAAAACTAGAAGCATTAAAGGATAACATCCATAATCATACAATCCACAAAGAGTTCTGGATTATGTGAAAGATTGTTTAGTTTCAGAAAATCTAGTTTCTGAAATGGGGGAGATTTTGTTTGGACTATGTGCATTTATTAAGTTAAAGAATATTTAAATATATATTGTGAATTAAATAACAGTTTACATATATTTTTTATTAAGTAAAAAAATACTTATATGTATACGATGAATTAAATAATAGGAAGTATATACTTTCAAAAATATATTTTCTAGATTATGTTGATTACAAAATTCTTCCTGCTTGGAAAACACAGTTTTCTAGTTAATTAATTACCATTTATCAGTAGAATGAAATTTTCTTAGATATGCAATAATACCTTAATGAGATATTATTTTATATAGTGCTATGTTTTTTATGTAATAGTGATATTCTTGCACATGCGCTTTAAAGATAAATTATAAATGAATACTCTCAATTTTTCCAGACACAAGATAAAGTATTTTAGAAAGAATGGAATGAATTCACCCACTCTTTCAACCCAAACGTTTATGTATGGGCAAATCTTAAGTGTGTGGAAATGAGAGCGTAAAGGTGTTAAAAGATCACTTTAAATTACATTTTTTATGTTTGGCTTAATCACTAATATCACTAATAATACCTTAAGTAATATTTACTAAGGCAATAAACCTAAAGCATGTGCGGTTGAAAATGTGAAGGTAGGAACCTCTACAGGTCTTAGCCACAAGCTTACACATTGGAAGATATCAATGTGTGTTAAATAAATTTATAATAATACCTTAAGCTGATTATAATATTGCTATCTGGAAATTATGAGGTTCACAAAATCATAAATCTGGGAAACTAAGTTTTATGCACTTATTGCTGAAAATACTATATAAATAATGAAAACAGGATTATGAAGACCAAAGTTGCCAGAGCTATAAAAAATAAAATGACTATCCAATGATTGCCACCACTGAAGAGGTGAAAAAGAATCTAAGGGTATATTACATTTTAATATGATATCCAGATTGTAGATATACTGTTTTTATATCGCCTCTTATTGCTTTTATATTGTTCAATTTAATTTGACAAACTTATGAAATATCAGTTTAAATTTATCATGAATTTGTTGTAAGCTATTTATATTATCTTTTTTGCCTAATTATCATCATCATCTGTATTAAGTGGTTCTCAGGCATATACAAGCTCAAAGTTTAAAACTTTCATTTGAAACATAATTCTTTAGAATCAAAGTAATGTATATTATTAATATAGTTAATACTAAACAATTTAAACACATATAACAAAGGACAATCCATGCCAGACTTATGCAAGCCCATCATTTTATGGATTTACCTTTCCTTCTAAAATCATTTTTAATAAATCAGTTAATTGTAAAACAAAAGTAAGTACAGATATTTTTATTAATCTAGCTCCTATTTCCCAATTGGACCACCATCAAATATAGGTATATATAAATGATTTTCAATTATACATACATAAAATGTTTTCAATTCACATACAATCTCATTATTACTTAAAAAGTTTTAGCCTTGGCAAAGATGAAGGTGATTTGATCAAAATGTTGGCAAGCTATTTGATGGATGAAGACATTGTTGATGAATTCAAAACCTTTAAACAGGATTCTTTGTGTACTGGATGGATGAATTTCTCTACACTGAAAATTAATACATGATATCAGCTAAAAAGATTTTATTTTCATCTTATAACCATGAAAATTTTCATTATAATAATATTTTCAAAAGTTTTTAAAACATATGCTATTAGCACTGCTGAGTAATACATACATATTTAACATGCAGATTAATATACATTTTATATGATGAATATTAACACTGTGATGAGCCTTTGACACAAAAATTCTTGTCACATATTCAGGATACAAACATTTAAAATATTCTTTTTAAATTTATTTTGATATATAATGATCATAATTCATTCCAGATTATGCTAATATAATAATGATATATATATATTGAGGTTAAATATTTCCATGGATTGTTATTATAATAAAGATTAGAAATGAGGAGATAATATCCATGTGAATAGAAATAACCTTTAGCATTTAATATTACCAAGAAAATATCAATTATGACTAATTGACAATTCCTGAAACCAAACTAGTTTTTTTTATTAAACCTATAATATCTCTTTTTTGAGATTTTTTTGACGGAAACATCAAAGGTTAAAGGTTATTTCTATTTACATGGATATTGACTCCTCATTTCAAATTAAATATAATAAGAACACTGGATTTACTTCAGTTTTATTTGTTGTAAATAAATTCACCTTTATGATAAAGAGTGGCAATTAATTATATTTAGTACATTAGAAGTACACAAGTATATGTAATTCCTATGATTACTATTATCTCACATAGATTTTTAAATAACATCTCTGTTTAGCAAATATTCTTTTTCAATATTATTTTATCACATTGCTTTTGTACACACTTTTATGTCAACTTTTTATAGATTTACCTTTTTTGCACAACTATGATGGGTTTCAATCAGATATGAATAGGTGATAGTTTTTGAAATCTCCATTTTAATTAGAAGAGAGGATAGGAAGTGCTTTATTTCTACAGCTTGTAAAATAGGTTTTTCAAACTTATTATCTTTATACATTCTATAATTTTTTTTTTTTTGCTTTTCCATGATTATATTTTTTCTCTTTTGTCAAGAAACCATGGTTAATTGTTTTATAATATTACCACACCATAACACATAGTTAAATTATACTATGGTTTTACATAATAAAACAATGTGTGTATATATGCATGATTACTCAAACATTGAATTTAATTAGATAGATAAAGTAAAAGAAGTCTCTAGTTCATAAATATTAAATGACTAACATGGAAAAGCAATTAAGATATATATTTAGTTTACATATTCTAATAATTTTAATAAGATCTTAAATAAATTATGGCTATTAAATGTATAGTGCTAAGAATATAAACTTATTCCTAGAGCATTTAAGTCCATTGCTATAATAATTAAAAAAAAAAGGATTCTCAGAGAATGATTTTTTGATAAACTTGCTAATAATGCTTTCTTTCTCAGATCTAAACCAATCTATTGGTCATATAAAAGATGGATACTTTTGTCTGATTCCCACATTGTTATATGTTAAATAAATCAAACATTTACTTGTCAAAAGGTGAAACATCTTATTAGTGACATATTTTAAAACATCACATGACCTTCGCTTATTTTAGAAATTTCTTCTCTTTTTATTACTTTTATGACATTTAATGTAAGCTTTAGAAATCAATAGATGCCAGATGAAAGTACTAAATAAATTCTTTTCCATTGCTGGTCAAATATTCCCATACTAGGTGCAAGCGTGTGGTTAAGACCTGTAGAGGTCCCTAATATCTCATTTTTACACGCATATTCTTGAGGTTAAAGCCTTAGTAAATATTACTTATGACTTATATGACTGAGGAGTGTTTGGATTTTTTGAGCCATACACTTGTGACTTTAAAATCTAGAGAATTTTTTCTCTAGCATATATTTTACTTTTAGTTAACCTCAAACTATCTTTCCAAATTAAAACACTTGTTAATTTTTTAATTCAAGTTTGTTTGCCTAAATAGTTATATAGACCAAAAAATAGTTCACTTTTTGTATATTATGGTGACTCTAATTTTTTATAAACTCAGGAATCTTTTTTTTTGTGGCTAAAACTGGGACAAAACAATCAAAATGTCACATGACAAACAAAAACATCATGTTGCTATTCTAAGCAATTTCTGTCATTTTTATTACTTTTATGCCATCTAGTGTAAACTTTAGTAATCAATTAATGTCAGTGCTTAATAAATAGTTATCCAGAGCTGCCCTATATAATATTATTAGATTCATTGATGAAAGTCATAGGCTAGACACTTAGTCTGGGGATATTTTCATAGAACAATATTTGATAAGGATTTATTAAGTATTACCATTTCCAAAATTCACACTAAATAGTATAAAAGTAGTAAAAATAGAGAATTTTTTTTCTAAAGAGTAGCAATATATAAGCTAAGATCATATAATGACTTATTAGTCATGTGATATCATGATGATTTTGTACCAATTCTAGCCAAGAAAAAAGGTGCTTAAATTTATAAAATAATCTAAGGATACCATAATACATACAAACTGAATTGGTTTCAGATCTATATAATTTTGTGGATGAATAAGCTTGGAATGAAAATAAATAAGTTTTTCAATTTGGGCAAGTAGTTTGAATAGTATAGCAAAATGTAAAACATAAAGTTAATTAGATAAAAAAATATCCAGTTGCATGTTTCAAAAAATCCAAAAACTCCTTATTGATCCTAAGCCATACGCTAAAAACTTGTTGAGAATATTTGGATAGGGCAGCATTGGATAAAGTTTATTAACACTGTCATCTGGCATCTATTAATTATTAAAGCTGTCACTAGATGGTATAAAAGTAGCAAAAACAGAAAAATTTTCTAAAGTAATTTTTTAAATATGAATTTTTTTTTTACAGTACAGGCTTTTTTATACCTGCACTTATGTATGCAATATATAGGGTGTTTGAACTCAGACTTTCAAATGACCCTCAACCATCCATGCTATCTCATACTGTGAATACACTTGATCACACACATGTCAAAAAGATAAATATCACAAATACACATATTTTGTGTTACCAGCACTCATCAGTTGGTCCAGATTATCATCTCCACACATATATACAATCAAAGCTCAGCTTATATTAAGATAGTCAATCTTCATAATTTAATGGATAGGCTTTAAACCACTCTACCCCACAACTCTTCAGCCATCCATTTCATTGAAAATATGATGATGGAATGCTCAAAGGCCATCTTAGTGCCAACCTTCTCATCCTATCCATGTTGACCACAAGTCACTCTGACCCCTCATGTAGAGGACATACCCATTTACATACAATACGAGGGATGAGAATACCTTACAGCACTTTATTTTGAAATATGAATTTTTTTCTCTACAGAAAAGGTTTTTTTCATACCTGCACTTATATATGTAATATATAGGGGGTTTGAACTGATTTTTATAAATTTACGATATCTTATAAATGCTTCTTGAATAACTTTATATAATTACATTACATATTTAATAGCAAAAATTTACTTAGGGTTTTGCGTATTCCAACATTATATTTTCAATGATATGGTTGACTGAAGACTTTGGTTGGAGGGTGGAGAAGATTGAAGCTTGTCCATTAAAGTTTGAAGATTTGTTATCTTAATATAAACTGAGAATGATTACATATATATGTATGAGAGATGATAATCTGGACCAACTGATGAGTGCTGGTTCAGCATGAAATATGTGAATTGGAGATCATTTATGCTTTTCGCATGTATGTAGTAATGGGTATCAGTTATATAAGATGGAGTGGATAGTTGTAGGGAGCTTGAAAATCTGAGTTCAAATTCCTTCTAATTATAGGCTTGTTAAATTTATTAAAATGTTTAACTAAATTTCTCAAATATAAAGTTCTACTTTTTAGAGTGCTAATGTTTGCTTTATTTACTATATAACATTATGGAGGTCATATAAAATTAGTCATCCTTTGTCTGACCAATAGATTGGCATTGACTTGTAAATTGTTGTAATAATATATTCGGACTAAGTTGGTTCATGAATAAGTTTGGTCTACAATGTATATACATATGTGGTTATATAGATATAGTATTTATGTGAATAATATTAATAAACAGTAATAATATTAAAAAGTGTCTTGGAATTTTTATCACAAATTTTTCATTAGTAATTTTAGATGTAATAACGGAACTTCTTAAAAACTATGAAAATTTTGATCTAGTACATCCTCACATATTAAATGTTTAATAAAACGAATAAAAAAAGATAAAAATATCTTTTTCTTCTAACCTATTAGTTTGTAAATACAGTTTATTTGGAGTTCAAAAGACTTACATAAGAATCTTTCTACTCGGCATTCAATGGATTTAATAAACAATACTATTAATCTACCCACCAAGGATATACTAAATAATAAAGATAGACTTATTATTTAACATGAATTATGATATATTTTTTATTTAATCTTTATTTCATACGCATTAAAAAAATTAAATGCAATATTTTCACTCATCATCATCATTGTTTATTATTAACGATCAACTGCAAGATGAAAGTGTCTTAACGTTTAATCTTGTCTCCTATCTCTAATTTCTCTTTTCCACATCGCATCCAAAAAAACTTGCTCATTTCCTCCATCTATTTTTTAAACGGGGGTTCTTTTTAGATATTGTAAATCTCCTAGGATTTAAATTAAACCTTCAATCATCCATTTATTTTAATCTCTTCTAGCAATATAAACAAACAAGCATCATTTCATTCTCTTAATTCTTTTAATGATGTCAGTAATAGCTGTTTGTTCTCTCATCCATATATTTTGCTTTTGATCTCTTTACATTATGCCTGTATTTTATTGAGTGTTTGAAGACTATATTAATCTTCTGTTAAAAAACTAAGTCTAGATTCTTGAAAAAAATAGTGTTATACATATATTAAAAGCATTCCTTTTCATACATATAGGAATATGTCCTTTTAATATTAAATTATTTCTACCAAAAGCTATCCATCCAAGTTTAAATCTATGATTAATTTGATTATGTTTTCTTCTGTATTAATAATCTTCTAAAGTATTTGAAATTGATAATTTCTAATTCATGATTATCAAACTATTGTCTTTTCTGACAAAATCTATTGAACATTAATGTTTGTTAGGATGTATTTTACTTCTATTTCTTTTTTACTTTTATTTGATGACTCTTGCAACATTTCCTGAAGCTCTAAAGTATTATTTGCTAAAACAACTATATTATCTGCAAAATTTAGATGACTTAATTAATCTCCATTTACTTTTACTCCCTTAGCTTTCATTTTAATCCACAAAACACTTCTTGCAAAACTGCTATAAAAAGTTTTGGAGATATGGAGTCACTCTGTCATACACCCTTCTCACTGTTACTCTTCTTATCATCAACAGGTGCACTGCTGTTGCCACCAAACATTACATGATCACCATTTCTCTACACTGCTGTTGCATTTAGTAAATATCCTTTATTTAACAACAATATCTTGTGTCTATATCTTGATGATCCTAAGCTTTAAACCCCAAAAAATGTTTATAGAATCAAATATTTTTTCATAATTTACAGTAATGGAAACTTATATTCATCATTTCATTATATAACTTCTGTCAATATTTGGATCTAATCCAGTTGTTATAAAACTACTTTTAAATCGAGGTTATTCTTTTGATTCATTAGAATCCACAGTTCACTGGATAAAAGTTTTAATTATCTTGAAAGATTTTAAAGACCAATATATCTGTAATTTTTAATATTTTTTATTTCCTTTCTTTAATATCAATTTTATTATTGTATTCTTACAATCATTCAGTAGATCTTTATCATTGTGATATTTCATTTATAGACTTATCATCATTTCCTAGAGCTTTTATTTCTTTTGTTGATTTAATTGCATGTTTCACTTCTTCATTTAAAATATTTTGCAATCCAGAAGATATAGTATTTGTGGTGACACTTTATTTTCTTGTTCTTTATTATCAACATAATTCTTTATAGAACTCCTCCACAAATTTCATGATGGTATCTCTTTTTTTAGTAATAGTTCTATTCTTTTCTATAGTTTTTCTTGCCAATTCACATATCTTTTTATCCTTAATAACTCTTTTATAACATTTTACAAAACACTGGATATTAAATTCTTAATGGATTATTAAAATTTTTTCCACATTCATTCTTTTCTGCATATATTATCTTGTCTCATTAGAAAATTGAATGAAAAAATGTTTACTCTTGTATCAGCTTTTTTCTTGCAGTTCTCAATGGAATATTAGGTATCTTAAACTGTTAAAAACTGTTCATATTTTTAAATGATTCTAATTTAAATTCATTATAGTGTTTCTGAAGATTATGAATATGAATTATTGACACTATTTGATTCAATAGTTTTCATCTTTCTACTTTCACATTAACATGCACCTTATAGGGGATTTTAACTCAGACTTTCTTTCACATGACTCTCAGCTATCCATGCTATCTCATACTACTGACACACTTGATCACACACATGTTGAAAAGATAAATAATCATCAATATATGTACTGAGCATTGATTTTGTATATGTGTGCAGATGATAATCTGGACCAACTGACGAGTGCTGGTTTAGTACAAAATATGTATATTTGTGATTATTTATTTTTTTGAGATGTGTGTGATCAAGTGTGTCAGCAGTATGAGATAGCATGTATAGCTGAGGGTCATGTGGAAGTCTGAGTTCAAACCCCCTATATATTACATACTGGAGTGCAGGTATGAAAAAAGCCTGTACTGTAGAAAAAAATTCATTAACATGTACCTTAAATGTCACATGATCACCATCTCATGCTAGCACATATCTATTGATTACTCTGGTTAGCACAAGGTGGCACTACTATATGGAGAGTTTTTGCCTGTTTACCTTAAATGCCACTACATGATAATGACTTTCTAGGTTGAATCACTTAAAAATGTTATAATCTCTTGAGATACATATTTTATGCTATTCAAAATATAATACAATTGATTTCTTTTGGATGCTTCCATATCCATTTCCATTTAGTATATATCTAAAAAAAAAAATGTATATTATGATTTTTTTTTTATTCTGTGAATTTTATAAGTCTATTTTCTCTCTCATTCCTGTTGCTTTAATCTAATTTGTAGACAGCACTTTTATCTTTCAGTTATTTACCAATTGTAGCATTAAAGTTATCTACAATAATTTTAAAATGTTGTTTGTGATTGGATTAATTAAAAATATTTTTTACATTGATATAAAAACCTCCATTTTTTTATAATGAGAACTTCTCCAATAAGAAGCTGACTTACATGCATTTGGGAACTTGCATTCATTTCAATAATTTAATTTTGTCATTCTGTCTTATATACCATCATTCTTCACCATGTTATTCTTTCATTTTTTATTTAAAATGAATCCACTTTTTAAATCAATTATCTCTTTATTTTTTTTTGTAACTTTACAAAATTCAAGTGTTCCATTTAACATTAGATAATTTTTCTTACAATTCATTCAATCTTTATTCACTTGAAAGTGATC
This sequence comes from Epiperipatus broadwayi, assembly GCA_028023455.1. Lineage (NCBI taxonomy): Eukaryota > Metazoa > Onychophora > Udeonychophora > Euonychophora > Peripatidae > Epiperipatus > Epiperipatus broadwayi. The sequence continues at coordinate 14,810,425 of JAQFVV010006207.1, forward strand.
TACATTTTTAGATAAAAATGATCATCATATGGATGACAAGTAGGTCCACAATCAAATGATTTTTAATATTCCTGCCTTCAGCCATCAACAGCTCAGCTGTCTTGACTGATAAATTTGCTGTCTCAGGAAAATAAAAACCATAATTTAATAGTATCTGCTGTAATGAATATCTATTCAAAAAGTCATTCATGCACATATTTATCAATCCTTCAGAAAAAAACTCGATATTACAGTTGTGAATTACCAGGTTTCTAAGAAAATAGACTCAGGAAACCAATAAATTCATCACACTGGGAGATGTGTGTTAATTATTAATTCATCCACGTTTGGTTTATCATATGAGTAATCATATTATCAGCTGCAATAACAAAAATATATGTAATGGACATTAAAAATTTTTCCCACTGTTTTTTCAAGGCATCAAAGAGGAATCAAAGGACATTCTTTCTTTAGTAATAACCCCTTTTCTTTAACAATGTGGTACAATTTTTAATTAATATACCTACATTTTGAAATAACTCTGAAGAAATAACATAGTTGATTTAAACATAAATTAAAAGTCTAACTGATATATGTGCCATGTTGTTTTATATTTTGTGATACAAAGACTACTTAAATCATAAAGTTATTCATTTTTGCCTAAAAAGAGCAGCAGAAAACTAAAATTGATAACTTTTAAAGAAAAACTCAACATTTGAGAAACAAAACACTGCACCATTTATGCTGGAGTAAATTGGAAAGAACTGCTCTTAAAAACATAACATTAAGTGGAAACAGAGAGGTACACATGATGTTTCATTAGTATGTATTATCTGATCAAATATGATAACATTTCACAAATAAAACTAAAATGATATCTAAATAACTTTAAAAAGCTAGTTTGAATTCAGAACCTTAAAATTTTCTAAATGTCAAGTTATTAGCTTGATAGTATAAAAGAGTTAAAAGTGTCTGCTAGATGTGTATGTATTAAATTTCAGTTTTAAACCCTAAGTGTTGATTGACAAAAGTCATGTACCAGAAACTAATCTAAGATATGGATATATTAGTATTTCATTTAGTACTCAGAAGTTGTCTAAATTATCACTGGAGGTCTCTAAAATAGAATAAAAAGATAAGAAAAAAGTAGATAAAGAATTCCAGAAGGTGGAAAAGAATGTATGGATGAAATAGGAAAAGTAAACAATCAGACAGTAGTGATAGCAAATTCACTAATTAGAGCATGAGGAGATGTAATTGCAAGGAAAAATAAAAACAGGTATGTAAGAATGTGTTTGCCTAGAACTAGAATTAGAGATACTACTGTTAAGGTAAAGAAACAAGATAATAGAGAGGTTTATGTTATGGTAGGGACAAATAATTTGTCAGAACCATCGGAGAGAGTAATGGAAAGAATTTATAAAAGAGCAGTTAGGAAAAAAGAAAATTTTGAAATTGGATATGAGACCAGAAAAGTGGCTGGAAATAGTGGAAACACATCTAAGAAAAGAAGAACCCATATTAGCTGACTGGTATGGCAGGATATAAATAGAAAAAGAAAAGAAAAATAGGAGTGGTGGTATAGGAGTTATGTTAAATACTGTTAAATGTCAAGAACATTTGTGGTATAAATAAGGTTAGGAAGACAAGAATGGATGGTGACTATAGTGAATATAGCCACTGGAGATAGTCAAACTATAATGGAGTGAAACAGTAGTATAAATAAATGCCTAGTTAAGGATATACAGAGTTTCAAAAAACGGAGAAATAAAATAATGGTTATAGAGGATATGAATGGGTATATTGAAGAAATTGATGATGTAGATAACAAGAATGGACAGCTTTTGAAATTTTTTTGTTAGAGAGTGAATTTGAACATTAGAAATTTATGCAATGATCTAGAAATAATATATTTCACACAATAGATTATGTATCAGTAGAAAAAGAGGGAATTAATAAAATATGAAAAATAAAAGTGTTTGCTAATGAAGAGAGAGTATGTAATAGTGATCATAATTTCTTTATAATAAAAATGTTCAGTAATTTGATGGAAAATAGTAATAAAAGTAGAAAGCATAATGAAAGATGTGAATGGAAAATGAATGATAAGAATAAGTTAGAAGAATATAAAATAAAAGTAGAAGAAATCATGGAAGAGTTTTTTGGGGATCGATATAAGGACTGGTGTGGTGAAGTAGAAAAAATGACAAATAGGATTTTAGGTGAGAATATTCAGAAGAATAAAAATAATAGGAAAGTGAGAATTAGTAAAAGTATAAAAGAGAGGAAAAAAGCATGCAGAGAATATAAATGTGCTATTAAGAACAAAGAAAGTGAAAAAGATATTAATACTAAATGGGAAAAGTACTTAGAAAAAAAGAAGTTGGCTAAAATAGATAATTATATTGAGAGAATGAAATTGAATAGTAAATTGTTGAAGAATATTAATAAAAGTGGAAGAGATGGGAATAAAAAAATTTGGAAATACATTAAAAGAAAAAATGTAGGGGAGAGAGAAATAGTTTTACTAGATCATGAGGGAATAATATTTAGCTCTAGAGAAGAATTAGAGACAATATTAAATAAGTATGTAATGGATATAGAAAAGATGTTAGATGTGAAGTACAGAGTAATAACAAACATGAAATCATATAGTAATGGGAATATTAGGCTTGGAGAAAATGAATTGAATGAGGCAGGGAAGAAATTGAAAAGTGTAAAGACAAGAAGTTTAGATAAATGGGCAACAGAGATGATGATGAATTTAGAAAATAGGGCAAAATTAAACCTAATAATATATTTAATAAGATAGCTCAAAAGAGAGACTTTCCAGATAGGGGTGGAATAATACAAGTGTAAGGTTACTATTTAAAGGAAAGGGTAAGGTTCATAAAAAGTTAAGCAATTATAGTCAGATAGTAGTAATGTCAGAGTTATATAAAGTTTTGGCATATATGGTGGCTGGAAGGATCACAAAATGGATTGAAGAAAATAATTTAGTGGGAGAAATGCAAGGAAGTTTTTGAGCAGATAGGTGTATAGAAGATAGTTTATTTGAAGTTACACAACTTATAGATATGATTAGAAATACAAGTAGACAGTTATATATGATTTTTATAGATGTAGAAAAAACATATGATAGATTAAATAAACATAGATTATATTTAAATTTAGTAAATTTGGGAATGGTAGATCTTATTAAGAGGTTGTATAAAAATAATTATTATATGTATCAATTAGAAAATATAGAATCACTTAAAGTTAAAATGAGGTGGGACTACAGCAAGGATGCCCCATGTCACCTATTTTGTTTTTGTTGTATTTGTAGATATGGACAGAACAATAGAAAGACTAAGAAGAGGGGTAGAGATACCATTAATATGTGGCAAGGGAGTCTATACATTATTAAGTCTTTTTTTGGTAGATGATGTCTTCTTGTGCACAGAAAATAGGGAAGATATGGAAAATTATGCTGAAGACATGCACAACAATGGGTAAAGAGATGGGAATTAATTTTAGTGAGGAAAAATCAAAAGTATTGATAATAAATACTGGGAAAGAGAAGAGAAAGAATTTTTATTGTGGGATATAAAGTTAAATTTGGTGAAATAGGTATAATTATTTGGGATTAATCTTAATTGTTTGGATGAATGGGAGAAAAAAATGATAAATGAAGCAAAGAAAAAAACCTGATAAAGAAATTAACAGTGCTATCATATAATAAATATGATGTAGCTAGAATTCTATGAAAAGGAATTGCAGTAGCAGGGTTAACATATGGCAATGATGCATTATGTGTTAGTAAAGGGGTGTTAGATTACTTAGAAAAAGTATAAAGAGAAGTAAAAAGACATGCATTAGATGCAGATGTGTGGATGGCAATGGAGGAAATTCAGGTGGAAATGGGAGGGCCATGTTTTTATATGAGAGATGCAAAAAGCAAAATTAAAATTTTCAGATTTTAATCTATGGATAGTAAAAGAATAGTCAAAATAGTATTTAAATGGGGTATGAGTAAAGAACAGGCATCAAGATCGGTAAGAAAGATAGTATGGTATGCAGATAAAGAATTTGTTGGTATACTTGTACAAAAAATGGGATGAATGTGTTAAGATAATTGTTATAGTGGCAAGAAATGGGATAGAAAAATAGATGTATTAATAAAAAAAATAGGGAGTTGGAGAACTAGTATGGAGAGTAAAAAGACGATAAATATATATATAGAAGTAAACAGAATATTGGGTGCTAGTGAATTTATGATAATATCAAGAAAAGTAGTTTACTGTTTAAGGCTTGAACAGGATCTTTAGCAACAAAGGAATTTACACAGATGATTTAGTTGACAAGTTATGTAAGAAAGTAATAGAAAATGTTAGGTATCTGCTAATTGAATGTAAATGTCTTCAAACAGCAAGGATACAAATAATGAAATTGTGGGAGAATAAATATAAACAAAGTGATTATACAGAATGTGCTTGATTTTTATGTTGGGTATGGAGAAAAGGTAAGGGGGATTTAGATATAATGCCATGGGGTTGACAAAGATGATGTTGTGGAAATGAGATGGAGTAGGATAGAGAAGAATATGAAAAAAAACTTTTGAATGGGGAAATTAAAGTGGCTAACAGATTTCTGAACTCTCCATACAGTAATGCCACTCAGTGCCAACCAGAGTAATCAATGGATTACAGAAGGCTTGTGCATAAAATACCTATCTAATGCCTATTCATCCAATATCCCCAGACTAGTTTTTAGCTTATGGATTTCATCAGCGAGGAGCCTTGGATTTGAGACCGCATCTAGACCTTAGGATCTAATGCAACTCTCCAGCAGCCACCTTTTATCTCTACTTAACTACAAAACTATGAAAATAAAATCGAAAACACAATATTTTCAATCTAAGCTCAATAGCTTGTGTATTTTATCAGTGAGGAGCCTTGGATTTATGATCTAGGTCCAGTACTCTCAAATAGAAGACTATTCACCAATGAAAGCCACAAGCTAAAAACTAGTATGGAGATTTTGGATTGTAAGCTTTAAATAGGGATTTTATGCACAAACTTTCTTGCATGCATTGATTACTGTGTTTTTATTTGGTCCATTACTATATGAAGAGTTTGTCACTGTTTATCTCATTGATTACTGATATAGACATCAATATCCTGCTTTATTAAGATACTATCATTTTTTCTTTTATATTTTAAAGTATTTTTTTGTATTTTTCCATTTTTTGGAGCCATTCTATCAAATATGCCAATAAATATTTCTTACAATTTATTTCTATATTTTTCATTACTTTTTTGTTATATCATTTCTCTATTTTAATTCAGCATTTTTAAAATAGCATCTCACCTTGGTCATTACAACTCGAAATCCCTTTCGATTTTTGTTGAATAAGTCATTTTATTTCTTCTTATATTTTTTTACATAATTACGTTTTAATTCATTATACTAGTCAAATAAATTAACCATTAGGAACATAATTCTCTCCGTTTATTCCAAAACCATCTCTCAAGAAAGGAAACTATTTCTTAGATTGGTTTTGAATCTTTGGTTATTAATTTGGATACTACAAGCAAGATAAGGTGGTTTGTTGGTGCCTTGATCAATTCTGATTTTTCTAATTGGGGAAAAAAACAAACAATAATTAGAAGTATTTAGGAGATGTGATGTGATGTATTGTGGCTTCTCCTTAAACAAAGTCAAGAATATCTCAGCAATTATGCCCAAATAAACCTGTTAGCCACTTTATTTTCCATTCCCCACTCTAAATTTTCCCATATTCTGCTCCATCCTATTTCCACAACATAATCTTTGTCAACTCTATAACCTGTATATCTAAATCCCTTTCATCTTTTCCCAAAACCAGCATAAAAAACAATAATTCACTTTCTGTATAATCACTTTTTTCATATTTATTCTTCCACAACTTCATTATTAGATCTGAATATATAGTTTAGCAATGCCATCTAGCGTCTACGGATTTTTTAAAATTTACAGTTGTTGACTCAAGAATAGAGTAAAAAGGGAAATTAAAAATAATGTTTAATTGGATTATATGTTGAGGTTAACAAACATGGGATAAGCATGCAAATAATATATTATAGGTACATAATTAAGAAAAACAGAAAAAGAGAATAGGTAAGCTGATTAGATATTATAAAAGTAGAGTTGTGAAAATAAATATGAATAGTAAATAGTTTGAATTGATATAAAAATAAAAATTATATAAAATATAAAGAATGTATGATAAAAGGAAACTTTATTATTTAGTGCAACAGTGAAGCTTTGGATACTAGGAAAACAAAGTATAAAAAAAGATTAAGGATTTAGATTGCAGACGTAGTTTTTAATGGAGATGAGAGAGAGAGAGAGAGGTCTTGCACATTTATTTTTGGAATAGGGTGTACATTGTTTAATGAGTAAAATTTAAAAGCAAAGGAAGTGAAAAAGGTAAAAACTTTATGATTTTTTTGTTTAAGACTTTATAAAGATATTGGGGCAAATGAGAATAGGATAGTTGAACTAATGAAGTAACTTTAAATGTGACTGGAGTTAGATAAGTAATTGACTAATAAGGAGTAAGAAGTAGAAGAGGTCATTGTGGTGTATGATATTTTGGAGAATGTTTAATCTGGCCAATAGGATTTTTGAGCACGTACTCTATGTATTGAAATGTCTGATTTCGTCAGGGAAAATTCATTTACATCACATCACATAAATTATTGCTCCTAAGGCTGCTAATGAATACAAGCTGTCACAGTCACGTGATGATTTGTGTAGCATTAATCAGTCATCTAAATTAATTATATAAAGCAAACTGTGAAATGAAATCAATTAATTAAGTAAAAAGATAGAAGAAGCATATTTTGAATTTAAAAAAAAAAAGATATAATCTAATGTAATTATTTTTGTAATAAAATGAAATTACATACAATAATTTTAATGTTATTATTTTTGAATTGTTTATTAAATTAATATCGGAATATATGTAATTTTAAAATATAGTAATTATTATAAATGATTTTAAAAATTATAAAGAGTGGTCTGTTTTGCCGAAAATTGTTTGGGCTTGTTTATTATGAATTGTAATTACCTTAAATCAGTCCTTCCAAGCAATTAATTAAAATTTATAACTTCGTCGTTTTAAAAAAAATGAATTAATTCAAAAACTGGTATCACGTGGCTTTTGCCTTTGGATAATGCCATTATAATGCTTTTGAGGAATTTGATTTTTAAAAAGTTTTAATTTGAATTTATATTGATTTATTTTCTCTTTAAAGTTGAATGAAAATGGAAGTAGTAAAAGTTAATTGACTGCGGCTTGCTTACCACGAGATAAAATAAATGTGTATTTTAAATCTGAAAGTGAGAGCAATTTACTAATGGTACCAATTTCATTAGTTTAAATTTAAAACTGTAATTGAACATTATTACCACCTACGCACAATGTAGTTTTGTACCTATTACTACAGACTACTACAATAGTAATTTAAACGTGAATGCTCACGATATTTCAAACTGATTACATTTGGTATCAATTACATCTTTTAAGCATTTATATTTAAAGAGGCACGGAAGAACTATTTTATATATTACATAACTGAATGGAAGAGGCTTTTATATATGTTTTTTATGTTAAATTCTGTATTTTACTTTTTAATATAATTTAGACATTTCTACTTCCAAACTTTTTGCCACAAAAAAAAAAAAAAGTTTTAGTTTTATATTTTTTGCAGATCTTTAATATATTACAATCTAAAATATCAAAAAAAATTACATTATTAATATTTTTTTACTGACTTCAAGTGAAAGTACAAATAAGGTATTTGGATACTAATTGATAATGCAGACAGATTCTCACGATTGTGTCTTAACTAATTGTTTTTTTTTCTCTCAGAGAAAGTAATGAATTTGCATTGTTACTGCATATATGAATAAGTTTTTATTTTTATACTATTATTCAAAATTAATGACTGAAAAATACCATTATAAGGTTTGAATCCACAAAAATTAACTTCCATAGTTTCATAGATTAGACTTTTCATAATTAATTAATTTTTAATATTTTTATTCCATTTTTTACAAAGATTAAATAATATAGACATTCATATATGAATCAAACTGATTTAACATTAACATAAGCCAGTTTGATGAAAAATTAATTACCCCTTCAATGATACATGTTTTGGCAACTAAATCTGGTGTCATCAGCTGCTCATGAGATCTATTGAGATTATATCAAATATAACTCAGTTTCTACTTAGATATTTGTGTGAAAATTGTAATGGATGGAAGATCTAAGCATAGTGAAGAAGATTTTGGATTCGACATGGAAAAGTGAAATATTAGATCTTTTATATTTTTATACATGTCCATATAATTTATTAAAAAGATTGGATTTTAAAAATAAAAAATGATGGCCACACAATCTCTATAGATAGCAATGATCATTCAAAACTTATCATAACACATTTATATTAAGATTTAATAATTAATACTGTAGTTTATTTCACCAAATATTGTCCATAAACATCTGTACTTAATGATTATTCTCACAAAAATTAAGTAGTGAGTGCCAAATTAATTATTGTCATTAGGGTAACATTACTTGTGTTATCAAATAAATTGATATATCACAAACTTCAGTCTGATATCTGTAATTTCTTCAGTTTAAAACCTATGATTTAAACACAACACACACACAATTATTAAAATAGCAATAATTAGATAAAGCACACATATATAATACATAGACTGATATAAAATATATAAAACAACAAATAATGCATTGGATATAAATTATTTAATGAGAAATTAAACACAATTTAACAATGTAAAGCTTCATGAAAAAAAGATACAAATATATACATACATAATGTATATACTACCAGAAAATCCCTGCACATTAGTCCAGATATCATTACTTTTAATATAATTAATTAATTGTAAGCACTTATTTTTAAAATAAATTTTAAATCAGACACTTTTAATACAATGATTTATTGCATTGTTATTTTTGCTTTTGTAGTATGCAATACAAGATTGTACATAAATATGGAGTGTGGAGTAGATTGAAGTCTGTCCTTTAAAGTATGAAGATTGGCTATCTTAATATATATCTGAGCACTTATAGCATATATGTGTGAAGATGATAATCTGGACCAACTGATGATTGCTTGTTTAGCATGAAATATGTATATTGGTGATTATTTATCTTTTTGACGTATATGTGTTCAGGTGTATCAGTGTTATGAGATAGTGTGGAGAGTGGTGGGTCATGTTAAAGTATGTGCTCGCATACCCTATATATTACATATATTGATGCAGGTATATTATAAGCCTGTATTTCAGTTATTACATAGTAGAGATATCTGCTCATCTCTTGTTTATGTATTTAATGGATTATGTCCTGTACATGAGGGATCAGATTGACTTTAGGTCAACATGGGTGTGACAAGAATCTCAGCTTCAGGGTGGCCTTCAAATGTTTCATCATCAGATTTTCAATTGGATGGATGTTTGAAGAGTTGGAGTGTGGAGTGGATTGAAGCCTGTCCATTAAAGTATGAAGATTGTCTATCTTAATATATATCTGAGCACTTCTTGTAAACATGTGTGGAGATGAAAATCTGGACCAACTGATAATTGCTGGTTTACCATGAAATACATATATTGGTGATTATTTATCTTTTCAACATATATGCGTTCAAGTGTATCAGTGATATGAGATAGAGTGGTGAGGTGGTGGGTCATGTGAAGTATTATTTCTGATGCATTAAAAGGAATATATAGACTTCAGAAATAGTATCATAATCCTATTAAATTCAGCAATGGCACTCTGTTATATGTTAATAATGCTATTTTCACAGGCAAAAGGAGTACTTTGATTATTTTTTAAATGACCTTTAGTGATATATCCATTTTATTTATTCATTTAGATTTGTATGAAGACATCCAGTTTAATGAAATCAAAATAGCTGTTTGTAATCTTAAAAATAGAAAAGTTGCAAATCCTCATAAGGAAATGGAGGTGTTTTAACAAAAATATTGACGGTTTTAGAAACATTCAGACCCATGATGTTGTATCACTTGATTTTAAAGATGATTCAATTGTTCTCATTTTTTAAAATAAGGAAAGTATACAGAATTGCAGGAATTATCATGGAATATCATTTTTAGTCATTATAGCAGAGTTACTTTCAAGGATTTTGATGAATTGTATACTTCCAGTTATATATGAATGGTTATTAGAGATTCAGTATAGGTTTAGAGAATGAAGAAGAGCCATAGATACAGTTTTGCTACCAGAAAAATGCAAAAACAGTGTCAGGAACAAGGGTATGATTTATATATTGCTTTTATTGATTTCATCGAGACATTTTATTTAGCTTATTGAACATCTTTATGATGCTGTTTAAAATTAATTGATTTTCATCTATGTTCTTTATTACTTTTACAACATAATATGACAGTTTTGATTGTCCCAGCAGTTTTCTTCAGAACTCCTACTTACATCTCCAAATATAAGTAGGAGTTCTGAAGAAGATTGCTGGGGTAATCAAATCTGTCATATTAGGTTGTAAAAAAGCATTGCAAAAATAATAAAGAACATAGATGATATTAATATTACATGGATTTGACAATGCAATGGAAAAGTTTATTAATATTTGACAATTACTGGTGAAAAATCTGAGGCATTTGAAATGAAAAGTGATCCAAAAACAGAGTTATATTTGCTCTAACATTATTTCCAATTATTATAAAGGTTGTCTTTGGGACTGTTATAGGTTATCAATAAAACAGTAATCAAGGTGCAATACAGGTTTGAAGGTGGAATTTTTAATTTCATTCAACTAAAAAAAAAACAAGAACTTCATTTTTTTGAATTCACAATTTTCATTGAGTTGATGATAGTGTTATTTTTGCTGTTCAAATGACAGGATGTACTTCATGTTTTGAATACATTTAAAAACTTTTGTTTAATAATTTATGTTCAAAAAAGTCAAATCCTTTATCAACCATCCTTAGCATATTTTATATCAGATTATTATCACCTTGACAATCTAAACCAATTTAAATATCTTGATAGTTTTATAAATAGGAAAGCCAAATCAGATATTGAGATACAAGGTAGCTATATATATAGAGAGCTGCTATTTTACTTAATTTTATTGTATGGAAGTAAGACATATACTGTATTCTATTCACACAATATAAAGACATTAAAAAACTTTTATTTAAGGATGCCTTGTAAAATTATAAAAATACATAGTATGGCAAGATCATAAAACCAATTAATCTGTCTTTCAACTTGTAAATGTGATATTATAAAATGCACTATTGCAGGGGTCCCCAACCTTTTTGCACTTAAGAGCACATTCTATAATACCGGCCAGGTGGTGGGCACCATTTATTTTTTCAATGTTAATTTGTAGTTGGATATTGTTAATAATACACATAATGTACAAAAAAATATTTATTTCAAAAATAAAATTTTTGCATATAATTAACGTTTATATTTTTATGCTGTAAAAGTATAGTATGCCCTACAATTTGATTACAATACAATACAATAATTTATAAGAAATTTTAAAAATTAAATTTATTTGCATCAGATAAATAATTTTTAATTGTGTTTGGATAGTGGCGGGCACATGTAAAATGGTCTGCGGGCGCCATGGTGCCCACGGGCATAGGGTTGGGGACCCCTGCACTTTTGTATAATCATATTTTCATTGGACTGGATATGTAATACGAATGAACAATTTTAAACTATTATCCCAAAGGCATTCTAAAGAACTGCAATAATTTATTATTTCCTTTAGGAAGAATTGCAGAAAATAGAATATATTGGAAGCTACAATTAGACAAAGTATTGAAATATTATGGAAAGAAAAGATTTCTGCTAAAAAATGTCAAAACAATGTAAAATATCAAGTAACCAAATATGGATCAGACATATTTTTGGTTCACAGATATTGCAAACTTATTTCTAGAGCAGTTTTTTCCCATTAGAGTTGAAATGATGATACTTGATTATGAATAGTTGCTATGTGTATGTATATATTAATTATTTAATATTTACTACCACATATATATTGCAGGATTATTACCAGTTTAGTTATGGATATGTGATCATATACTTTGGAATCGGTGTTAGCGTTAACTTTATACTGATGTTTCCACTAGACTCTTTTATATTTTGGGTATCTCTAGTATCCTGAACTTAGAAGATGCTTGCTGAGAACCAGTTCCAACGTTTTTGTAAAGCTAATGTTAACAACAAATAAGTGTATGTTTGGATGAATTTGAAATATGTGGTCATATTTTTTAATCTGAGAAATTTTACTTTAATACGTATATACTATATATATATTTTTACAATATTATTGAATGTTAGAAAAACGTTTTAATAATCTTTACAGGTGCATATGATGAGAAGATATTGACATATTGTAGGCTAAAATAAGTATTAATGAAATTTTCTTCCAAAAAAGGTAAATCTAAGAAATCAATTTAATCTTCAATATTGATTAAGTTTTTCACCAAATCCCTTTTACAAGATAATTGCATTAAATATTAAAAAAAAAGAAGTCATTTTTCTATTGTAGTTAAATATAATAAAACTACAGGAATAAACAAAATATCAAATCATTACTGACAATCAAACCATATTTTGTTTTATAAATATAGTTTTAAAATATTAATAATAATATAGTACATAGTTTGCATTTTTTAAACAGAATGTTTTTTAATTAAAAAGTTATAAAGATACAATTTTTTTTTTAAGTAGGATTATCTCTATTTTGTTTTGCAGTCTTCATAAAGATGACATTTAGATTATAATTACTTAATTCTTGAAATAAAAAAAAAATCAAATGTTACATTATTTATTAATATTCACTCAATAACGCATAAATGTTAATTATAATTTCGAAGAAGAAGAGAGAACTAAAGGAAAAAGAAATTAGTAATAAATTATGCGATTACTAAACAAATCAATACACAAACACAAATATATTCACATATATTATATTCTGATTCTTTAGTTTATCTATTTAACTACTGTGACATTGTCCGTCAACTTCCATTGTATTCTGCACTCACACACACAATACATATATTAAAGCAAATATTTATGTAAAAGATGTAAACATATATTTGCTTGCGCTAATATTATCTTAAATTGGTATAATGACCAGCTCATTTCAACCATCATCCAGATTATAAAACTCATTCAAGAATATCTGCAATAGAACTTGGATATCGGAGGTGATTACCTTAAAATATTATGATAGATTGGGGTTATCTTTCATTTGAAACACTATCAGTGTCTGTAATTGTTTTTATTATTCTCCAGGATGGCTTATAGTAATGCTTCTGATTATACAAATAATATTCAAATGGTTTTATTACTTAAGAGCTCATAAGAAGAATTCTGACACCATAAGAAACAAATCTAGGCATGATCCATAGACCTTAAAATGTTTAACTACATGCAAGGTATGATTCTGATTACAATTTTATAATTATTACCATTTGGTCGAAGATTCAGTACCATTTCCCGAGGAGTTGGGTGACAATGCTGAAACAGCTTTACATTCAAATAAAACTTTGATCCATTTTTGGATCTTAGTATTATATTTATTGAGCTTATGATGTTGTTATTGAGATTTTGGATGCGACCAGTCTTATATTGGTAGAAGTGAGTTCTAAGTTGCAGAAAATGGAAAATATATATCAATCAGCTTGACTAATGTCAGGCTGATTTAGAGTAGGAACAGATTTGTTTGGTTATTGGAATATTATTAATTTTTAGTGTTGTTTTTGTGATGTATGGAATGTTTTTTTCATACTCCTTATTACATAAGTAGTTCTATCTCTCTTTTGCATGTCAATGACTTTTCTGTTACTTTTTTTGCTGAGTGATGCTAATTTCCAAAATTCCTTTTAATATAGGCATGTCTTTAAGTTAGTTCAGTCATTTTTCCATTACATTTTTTTGATCATCAATGTTCGTATCTGAGCTGCTTACAGCAATAATGGATCTTGCAAGAACCTTGATATTGCATTTTGTGTCAACTCTCTGGAAAATCTATTCACAAATGAATAACTGTGTGTATATATCAGAGCTATGGCAATGATAAGATTACTTAGCAATATTAGGATCAGGCTGTAGAATAGAATGATTCTATATCTCCAAACATTTTTACAGCAGTTTTACAAAAAAATGTTTTATGAATTAAAATGGAAAGTGAAGGGATTTAGGGTCAATGGAAATTATTTAAGAGATTTAGATTTTGCTGATGATGAGATGAAAGTAAGAAAGTAGAATTGATTTTCTCAGAAGAAAAAATTAATAATGATTAATTAGAATAAGTTAACAATTATAAATATATTGGTCAGACCATTAGTAAGATGGAAACATAAATGAAATTAATCATAGTATTAAACTTTGGTGGAGTACTTTTGGTAGAAATAATATTAAAAGAAAATATGCCTGTGTTTGAAAAAGGTTTTTAATAAATGTGTTTTACTAATTCTTACTTATGGATCTAAGACTTGGATGCTTACAAGAAGAACAATGCAGAGACTTTATACTACTCAATAAAGTATATATAAATTTATGTTAGGAGTAACAAAAAGATATTAAAAACCAAATATATGAATGAGATAACAAACAGATATTATTGATATCAGAAAGAATTAAAAGATTGAAATGAATCTGGGTTAGAAATATTTCTAGAGAGGATGATAATAGATGGACAGTTAAAATCTTAAACTGAAACCCAAGAGTTTTGTAAAAGATTTAGAATAAGACCACATGTAAGGTGGATGGATGAAATAAAAAAATTTGTTAATGAGATGTAGAGAAAATAGGCTATGTATTAGGGGAGCTGAGTTAAATTTGGAAAGACTTTCATTTTGTGATGGATCAATAGTGATTCAAAATGATTTATACAGGAATTTTAAATTTTTGATGGTTTTCAGAGTGGGAAATTAATAATAATAATTATTATTTTGTGTCATCAAAATCTGATGTTAATTATGCATATGTATTATATGATTCACAGATGTAAAAGTAAAGCACATTTTACAAGTTCATCCTGGGACAAAGACTTGCACAAGATTCTCATGAAGAAATAGTGAATTATAAAATATTTCTGAATAGAGAAAATTTTAAATTATTTTTGAACTATCTTTTACTTTAAGAAGTTTAATACATTGTACAGGCTTAACACCTGCATTTATATATGTAATATATGTGGGATTCAAACTCAGACTTTCACATGACCCACAACTCCAGTGCCATCTTATATGGCTGACCCACCAGATCATACACATGTTGAAAGGATAAATAATCACCAATATATGTATTTTGTCCTAAACCAGGACTCATCAATTGGTCCAGATTACCATCTCCACACATATATACAATCAATATTCAGCTTTATATGAAGATTGGCTATGAGTGCTAGTTTAGGACAAAATAAGTATATTAATGATTATTTATCTTCAACATGTGTATGATCAGGTGGGTCAGCAATATAAGACGACATTGAGAGTTGTGGGTCACGTGAAAGTCTGAGTCCAAATGCCACATATATTACTATATAAATGCAGGTATGAAGCCTGTATAATGTATTAATTTATATAAATAGTGTGTAAAAGGTCTGCTCATCCCTTGCATATGTATATATAAATTGATTATTCTCCTGTACATGAAGGGTCAGAATGACTAAATGTAAACATGGGTAGAATGACAACATTGGCACTATCATGGGCATTAAACATTACATCATCAGATTTTCAATGAAGTAGGAGGCTGAAGAGTTGTGGGTTGGAATAGTTTGAAGTCTGACCACTAAAATATGAAAATTGGCTATCTTAATATAAAGCTGAGTACTGATTGTATGGCTGCAGAAAGGAGTTTGCTATTAACTGAAAGGAGACCCTTTGATTCCTCTTGGAGGCCTTAAAGGAAATGAGCAGGGCAAATTCCTAATGTCTATTCCATATGTTCTTGTTGTTGCAGCTGTTATTACTATGTGATTATTAATATAGTATACGAACATGGATGGGCTGCTCACCAACATGCATTAGCCAGCATGGTGAGTTTATTGGCTTTTTACCTCTGAGTTTAAGATCAAGAAACACCATGGTCTTTCTTCTCAGTGCCTGATAAGGCAGAATGAATGTTTGTGTAAATGATAAATATTTTTCCAATACATATATACAATTATGACAGACAAAAATAAAGCATGGCCCTTATTTCCAGGAGGCGGTAAAGTCACCAACCAAGGCAGCAGTTGGTCATCAAAGGTGGAAGGTACTAAGAATCTCGATTGTGGACCAGAATGACTCTCTTATATTAAATGGGGCATTATTGGACTTTGTGAAGTTAGAAGAAATGGTGAAGAGACAATTGATTTAAAAAGTGGACATATACTCTATTATAAAGGCACAAATATTGGAAATACAAGTGGAGTAGAATTCATTGTAAATAAAAAGTGGAAGAACAATATTGTGGAGATTGATGGTGTATCGGACAGAGTGGCAAGATTAGTTATACAACTTAATAGCAGATACCAAATGCAGATAATTCAGGTTTATGCCCCAACAAGTTCTCATAGTGATGAAGTAGTAGAAGATTTTTATATGGATGTATAAAAGGCTTTTAATCAGAGTAAACAACATTTTAAAATTGTTATGGGAGACTTTAATGCTAGAATTGGTAAACAAATGAAAGATGAAAATGCTGTAGGTAATTTTGGTTATGGCAATAGAAATGAGAGAGGACATAGACTTGTGGAGTTTGCAGAAAAAGAAAAGCTTTATATTATGAATTCTTTTTTTGAGAAAAAGGTTAAAAGGAAGTGGGCATGGAAGCATCCAAATGAAGGTACGGCAGAATTGGATTATATTTTGATTAAGAGGAAATACATATTTCAAGATTGTAATGTTCTTAATAAATTTAACCCAGGAAGTGATCATTGATTAGTAAGGTGTAATATATGTGTTAATGTGAAACTAGAGAGACAACAATTATTAAGAAAAACAATATTTACAGTTGATATTCCTAATCTTCAGAAACATTCTAATGAATTTAAATTAGAACTTACAAATCGGTTTCAAATATTAGTAGATTCATTTGAATGAAATTAATATGAAAATAACTGATACATTTTTAAAAACTACAACAAAGATAGCTTGTAGAAAAAAGAAGCAATTGACCAATAAAATTTCTACTGAGACTAGAGAATTTATGAAGAAAAGAAGGAATATGAAGATATATAAAAATGATGAATTAAAAAAAATTGAATATCTCGAATTTTGTAAAATGGTGCGGAAAAGAGTTGAAAATGATATAAGAAAGTATAACTGTGAACTAGCAAGGAAAGCTGTAGAAGAAAATAAAAGTCTTAAGAATGTAAAACAAGATTTTGGTATTGGTAGGAAATTTATATCTGCAATATGAAAAAAAAGATAAATTATTACTAAAAAGAGAGATGACATCATAAATTGGTAGAAGATTTTTATCAAGAATTATATAGTAATAAAGAACAAGTATTTCCTATATCTATTATATCTTCCAAATTGCCCAGAATTTTAAATGAAGAAGTGAGACATGCAATTAAATGTATGAAGAAAGGAAAGGCTCCAGGTAATGATGGAATTATAATTGATATATTAAAAGAAGCAGGTGAAGAAATAGAATTTTTTTTAGCAAAGTTATATACCAAATGTCTAAATGATAAAGATGTACCGGATGATTGAAAGAATGCAGTAATAATATTAATATTTAAAAAAGGTGATATAGAAGATATTAGAAATTACAGACCTATCAGCCTTTTATCAGTTTTATATAAAATTTTTACCAAGATAATTACAACTGGTCTACTGAGAACATTGGATTTCCACCAACCAAGAGAACAAGCTGGATTTAAAAGTGGTTTTAGTACAGTAGATCATATCCAGGTGTTGAGAGAAGTTATAAAAAAAACAAATGAATATGAGTTGTCATTATGTTTTGGATTTGTAGATTATGAAAAGGCATTTGATTCTATAAACATTTCTTCAGTGATTAAAGCATTGGATCATCAAGGTAGATAGATCCAGGATATTGTCATATTTTAAAGAATATTTATAAAAATGCAGCAACAATTAGATTACATAATGATACTGGGAAAGTCAACATTGAGAAAGGTGTAAGACAAGGTGACTCCATATCTCCAAAACTTTTTACAGCAGTGCTGCAAGAAGTATTTTGTGGATTAAAATGGGAAACTAAAGGAGTGAAAGTAAATGGAGATTATTTAAGTCATTTAGATTTTGCAGATGATGTAGTTGTTTTTACAAATAATGCTTCAGAGCTGCAGGATATGTTGCAGGAATTATCAGATGAAAGTAGGAAAGTAGGACTAAAGATAAATGTTAAAAAGACTAAAGTAATGTTTAATCGATTTGCTCAAAATATGAAAATAAAGATTGATTATGATGAATTAGAAGAAGTTAACAGTTACAAATACCTTGGTCAGATTATTAATACAGATGGAAACATAATGGAGGAAATTAATCATAGAATTAAACTTGGTTGGAGTGCTTTTGGTAGAAATAACTTGATACTAAAAGGAAATATGCCTATGTGTTTGAAAAGGAAGGTTTTTAACAAATGTGTTTTATCAGTTTTTACTTATGGATCAGAGACTTAGACACTTAATAGAAGAGCAATACAGAGACTTCAGACCACTCAAAGAAGGATGGAGAAATGTATGTTGGGAGTAACAAGTAGAGATCAAAAATGCAATATATGGGTACGAGAACAAACAGGTGTTACTGACTTCATTGAAAAAATTAAAAGATTGGAGTTGGGCTGGACATATTGCTAGAAGAGATGATAATAGATGGACAATTGAAATTTTAAACTGGATTCCAAGAGATTGTAAAAGACCCAGAAAGAGACCACATGTGAGATGGATGGATGAAATAAGAAAGTGTGCAGGGGTGATGTGGAGAAGAGAAGCTAAAGATCGGAGAAGATGGATTAAACTTGGAGAGACCTTCATCCTGCAGTGGATTGATAATGGTTGATAATGATGATGACTGATTGTATATATGTATAGAGATAGTAATCTGGACCAACTGATGAGTGCTGGTTTAGGATGAAATACATATATTGGTGATTATTTATATTTTAAACATGTATATGATCAGATGTATCAGCAATATAAGAGGTCACTGAGAGTTGTGAAAAAGTCTGACTTTAAGAAGTTTAATAACTAATTTTTCTTATTGCATTGCCAAATGTATATGTTGGAGATATAAATAAAAGTTCCGAAGATAATTAATTGCTGGGGCAATTTGAAACTGACAAAAAGAGTTGTAATTAAAGCATTGTGAAACAGTATTAAAGTGCATAATTAATTAATTATTATATTATCTTTTACATTCTAATTAGTATCAGTTAATAGTCTATTTATCTGATTAATATTTGGATATCTAACTAAAATATATATGAGGCTGATAGAATAAATGGTAGCCTATTTGAAATAAGTAAAGATTTTTTTCAACCTAAATATAAAATCAGGTTATGTATATAGAAGTAAAATAAGTTAATTAGGACATTATGATACCCTTTAATTATATGAAAGATGGAATGTTAATAAATTGTGTTATTGTTGTGATATATGTAAATAGGATTTGAACTCAGGATTTTTTACTCTATTCATCTTCCATTCCATCTCAAACAAGTAATACATTTGATTGCACACACACACACACACAAAATATATGATCCTCAATATATGTATTTTCTGCAGAATCAGTACTCATCATTTGGGCTAGATCATAATCTCCCACACATATATTGATAGCAATATATATATATAAAATAGCAATACCTCAAACTTCAATGGACAGGCTTCAATCTTCTCTCTTCCAACTATTCAACCATCTATTTCATTGAAAAAGCAATGATGGAATGCTTGTAGTCATACCCATGTAGACATTACAACAATTTAACTCCTCATATTACCAGACTATTACATGTTCATATATATTAATAGGAGAGGGATCTAATCCAACTGATGAGTGCTGATTTGGAAGAAATATATATATTGAGGATCAGGTATATTTTTTTGCATATGTGTGTGATCATGTGTATCAGTTGCTTGAAATGGAATGGAAGATAAATGGACTAAAACATTTTGAGTTCGAATCCTTCTAGTTACATATATGAAACATTAAGTATAAGCAAGTTATGTATTGCCTTAGAATTACATATTGTTGTGATAGTATATAAGTAGAATTATATTAATATCATCTAATAATAAAAGGGAAATTTGGTTCTACAGTTATACTTGTATTTATATTTAATCTATTCTAGATATTAAAGTAATTGTAGAGTTCAAGCAGCGACATTAATATTTTGTATCATTAAAATAATTTTGTCTATTAAATTCATATCGGATGTTTTAATCTTACGCTAAAAGAAATATATTTATTCATATATAGATAGATTTAAATAAAACTGTAATAGTCTTTATTTGTAAAATGATTGACTATAAAAGTCCTAAATTGTTAAAACCATGGTAACATAGATCAAATTTTGTGATGAATCTTGCCTCGGAGAGTAAAACAGAATTAATGTATCGTTAATTACAGTCAAAGCCGATAAAGAAATCTAAGATAGAAAATTTTTAATTTTGATTATTTCTCTATCATCATTATGGTTAAATATTGATATAATCTATTTACATTTGGGTGTGCTTCGTCATAATTTTCATCAGAAAAATCAATATTTGGTTTTTATTTTCACAAATGAATTTATTTCACTGAAATCATTTTGAAATCACTTCTGTCAAAACGTTTAATGAGAAAATATGTCTGAAAGAAACATTAGAATATAAAAATAAACAAATTAGCACAATTTATAAATATCAATGGAGTCATAAAAATGTTAGACAGCAATTATTATACATATACGTATGTAAGCCATGACTACCGTAAATGAGTTTGCTATTAGCTAAAAAGAGACTGATGTTTCTTTGATGTCGTAAAGTAAACGAGCAGAGTAAATTTTATACTTTCACTCAATAAGTTCTTGTTATTGGAACTATTATTACTATATAATTATTTATATAGAAAATAAACATGGATGAGCTGCTCGTCAGTATTAAGCAACGAGCACGGTGATTTTTCTGACATCCATTTATGTTTAGGATCGTCTTTTTTCTCAGATGCCATATAGTTTTTAAGTAAAACATCATCACTTCATATGCTTTGAAGGCAGGATATATGTGTGTTTACAATCATTTAAATTTATATTTACAGTTATGAGAGATGCAGTTTAAAGATGAGATAAAGGACAATGCTGGAGAAATATTGAGAAATTATGGATTGAAGAAACTAGATTAATCTTGGAAAGACCATCTCGCATTATGTTAATAATAATTCAAAAATAAATGAGGTAAGTCAAGCGTTGTTAGCCGAGAGGTCATCACAGCCGCCTTGCAAACAAGTACTTGGTTGCAGACAGTTGTGGGTTCGCCTCCCGGCCGATGCTATGACATATGAGAAGAAAAAATAAATAAATGAGATAATATATTTTAAAAAAATGATATTCTGAATTATAAGATAAATACCTGAAGCTGAAATAATTTATATTTCAGTTAAATAACAAGGATCTATTCATTTCGATTATATTTGTGATTTATAAGTTTAATCATGGAATCTTTCAGATTTAGAAGTCAATCTATAAATATAACAATATATTTAGATAGTTGTATCTTTATTAATTAACCATTTTTTATATTAAAAAGAGATATTGTGAATAGCCCCTCCCACATTGCCTAGAGTTCCTATTTGAAGTTTGATAGTATTTTTGAGAAATTCTCAGCCATGTTCAGACTTTTAATTAGACAAATCATAACTGATAAGTTAGATATTTAATATTAGTTGAAATTGTGACTATTTTAACTTAGGACAATCTAGACTGGTCAGATGAATGACAACACATTAATTATAAATATATTAAAAAAAATTTGGAATGCAAACTTCAATTCTGTTTAAAAACATCACATCTGCTGTACTGTGGTCTGGTCATATTTTTTTATTGTTTACTTGATAAAATATTAATCAGCAAGTGAGATGTTCATATGTAGTATGCCTATTTATAATTAACTGTTTGTTACTTGTCTATTAGCAGACATACATCACTTGATGGTACTGTTTTTATTCAAAAACCTATTAATATAACATTTCTGGGCCTGCCTTTTTTTTTACTTTGGAAAATTTACATTATTGTTAGCATTCTAAATTGAAAAACGTTTTATGTTTTTTTTTTTTTTTAATTTTGTTAAAACATTTAATTTACTAGTACAAGGATAATGTTATTCTTATAATACTAAATTAAATGTTTAATCAAAAGGTAAACCCCCTCCCCCCAAAAAAATTTTTTTTATTTTCAAATTTAAGCTATTCTTCTAATAGTAAATTAAATGTTTCAACCGAAATTTAAAAAAAAAACAACCTAAAATACTTCATTACAAAAGGAATCAACCTAAAGAAACCAGTTTTCTTTTTATTTCCAAATTTACTTATTTTTCTAATAGTAAATTAAAACATTGAAACAAAACTAAAAAACAATCCAAAACACTTCATGAAAAAAGTAATCATACCCAAAACAAACAGTTTTCCTTTGGATTTCCAAATTGACATTATTCTTCTAATAGGAAACTAAATGTTTAAACAAAAATAAAAAACACTTCATTAAAATAGGAATCAAACGTAAAAAAACACACCCAGTTTTCTTTGGATTACCAAATTTACATTATTCTTTGAATACTAACATTCAACATTTAAACCAAATTTGAAAACAACCCAAAACACTTCATGAAAATAGTAATCAGCCGACTTTATTTTTTACGCCACCACCAATGAAAAGAAAAAAACAAAACCCAAACACTTTTCTTTTTATTTCCAAATTGATGTTATTCTTGTAATTGTAAATTAAATGTTTAAACAAAATTAAAAAACAACCCCCCCCAAAAAAAAAAATCATTAGCCAATGTTTTTGTATTTTATCAGCTGACTTGGTTTTTAAATCTGTAATACAAGTGTCAAAAAAACCCTTTTTGGATTGAATGGGTTTCAAAGAAATTGCATCAAACAACAAAAAAAATCTCACTTGTAAATGGAACCAAATACGAAAAAATAATAACACTGTGTAAGACCAAAAATGTCTTTTGAAACTACTGGTTGTGTATGGCCATCTCATCAAGAACATGAAATTTGGCATGAATCTGCCACATCGTGCTCTGAAAAAAGCCTTTCCAAATTTCTAGCAGTTTCCAAGATGCATAGGGAAGCATGCTGATAAGGTGATAATTATTACTATGCAATACTACTACAGTTGGTGTGTGAGACAATGATTTTGAAAAGAGATTTCACTTGTGTGAAATTGAACAACAGACACCCTCATATCAAATGTAACAAACTCTCATTACTGAACATATGCATAAAGTGTGGCCACACATAGCTAGGCATACGATTTAGGTGCTTTTGCATAGAGAACAATGCCATCATATGGCTATTACAAAGGTAGTGTTGTAGTAGCCATAGTTTCAGCCATGTAAATGGCCCATTTCTGTGTTTTTGCACAGAAACAGTGCCATCAAGTGATGTACGGCTGCTAATAGACAAGCACCAACTGTTTAGTTTTAAGCAATGTAAATGCTCATGTATATATAATAATTTATAAGGTTAAATATTTATATGCAATGTTTTAAAATATACTCATTGCAACTGTTTAAATATAAAAGATACATCTTTAACTTCACCCTCCTTCATATAGCAGGAGGATTGTCTGCAATGTTTTTGCTAAAAGGGATGGGATGAATTATTAATCAATAAGAACTTTATTTCTAAATATTTTTAAACCTGATTGACATATATATCTGACAAGTAATAAATTTTCTTTCATTTTTAATCTTAACAATGATGATTTAAATTCCAATATTATGTAATAAATAATAATTTACAATGATAAATATGTAAACAGATTGAGATTGTTGATAGATATTGATATTATTTAAGTGTCGACTGCTTTCATGTAGTTACATTTATAAACATATCTAGCCTTGAGCACTGTTAACTTTATTATTTAAATAATACATAGTTGGAGTACACTTTGAACGTTATAGTTAACTGTTTTCAAATAGATTAAATTTACATGTTTAATAAAGTTTATTTAAACTTCTTTGAATTAATAATTTATCCTCTGTAGTCAAGTTGCAATCTTTAGTGTTTATATAAACATATTAGATGATAGGTCAAAGATGGGGAATCTTTTTTATGCTAAGGACCATTTGGATATTTATAAACTCATTCACAGCCCACACAAAATTATTGACATAAAAATTAGCCTACTATATTTTAATAAAAAAATTAATTAATTTAACTCTAATAAAATAAAGTAGAATTATTATAAAGGTTGTATTTGAGAAAATAAATATGTTCTTTTACTTTACTTTTAATTCAGTATTTGCATATATATTTGCACTGCACTGTGTGTGTGTGTGTTTAAATATACGTTTTATACATTTCATTTTATTTACACTTGTGAAAATGTGTGGGGCAGATTGAGAGCTTTCAAGGGCCCGAGTTGGACTATGAGTCAGAGGTTCCAAATGCCTGCCATAGATAAAGGTGAATTTCACTCCTTATTGTTAAAAGAAGATTGCTTTGATAACAGATTGCAATTGTTGATGGTTATTGATATTGATTAAGTGTTGACTGCTTTCATGTATATATATAAAATAAAATAAAGCTTGATTAGTGCTATTGGTAAGCTCCATCTAGTGATCATAAAATGCAAGCTTAAAAGCAAGTTATGAAATTTATGACTCGTTTTAATTATTATAAGTGTACCTTTGAAGGCTTTTGTGATGCTATAGTGCAGAAGTGATTACTATATGGTGAAACTGAGCTGAATTCAGACCCATATAGCTATCTGGTTTGTAAGGCTGGATTTGAAAACATTTAGTGTCTGAAAAGTTCATGTTTTCAAATTGATAGAAATGTGTTTTATAAGTGCTGACTTTTGAGTTAGTATTTTAGATCTAGTTTCTAGAGTCCCAGCACTCCACTGAGGTGAGCCATAAGCTCAAAACCAATTGGTCTGGAGATAGGGATTTTCAATAGAGATTTTGAATTCTTTCTCCTTCGGCACTTATAAAATAAAGCTTGATTAGAGCTATTGGTAAGCTCTATCTAGTGATCATAAAATGCAAGCTTAAAAGCAAGTTATGAAATTTATAACTTGTTTTAATTATTATAAGTGTACCTTTGTTTTTGCAATGCTATATTGCAGAGGCTATTACTATATGGTGAACCTGAGCTGAATTCAGACCTATATAGCTATCTGGTTTGTAAGGCAGGATTTGAAGACATTTATGCATCTGAAAAGTTCATGCTTTCAAATTGATAGAAATGTGTTTTATAAGTATTGACTTTTGAGTTGTATTTTAGATCTAGTTTCTAGAGTCCCAGTGCTCCACTGAGGTGAGCCACAAGCTTGAAGCAATTGGTCTGGAGATAGGGATTTCCAATAGAAATTTTGAATTCCTTCTCTTTTGGCATTTATAAAATAAAGTTTGATTAGAGCTATTGGTAAGCTCCATCTAGTAATCATATATATATATATATTATAATGATCGAAATGAAAGTGAAGATCGAATCTAACCACAAACTACGATATCTGCTCTACAGGGCGCCATCTAAGCATTTAAACCTAGAAAAATTTATAGAGTAGGCAGATACGCGCTGTTAAGATTCCACTTTATTTAAATATTCAGATCATTAGCCCAAGTCACTAGCTCAGTGGAGACACAGAGATAAAAATCTATATCTTAATTTATATCTTAAATATAAATAAATAAAAGCCACTGCCAGAAATTAACACATAAAATAATTTATTTACGCACATATAAAATCATTCTAATTTGAGGAATAAGTTTAACATTTTAGATTTTTATATTACTTTTAATTTTACATTTAACTAAGTTTCAATGAGTTTAATATTTTATTTAGATAGTCGAGTATGAATAGACTACATAGACCTGCATTTGAAAAGAAAATATTCTATCCCTTATTTAACCTTAGGCCAAAAAATCTGCTATCAAACCGGCGCCAATCCACCTGATACATTTATGTATTTAATGTAGCATGAAAATATGACAACACAAAATACTATACTGTCAGGAATGTACATCTGATCAGTAAGTAGAATTAGAGAAGACATTGTCTCTCCACCAACAGGAATGTTACATCTGTTGGCGAGTAGAACAATAAACATAAAACTCCATAGGAATGGATCACGGTCCTTTGCCATCTTAGAAACCCATCCATAGGCAAACAGAAGGTGTGTGGTGTATATACACAATCCTGCATGTAGCGGATCTCATACTACATCTACTAATTACACAAATATATCCAATCCATTGAGCTAATTCAACTACGAAACGAATAACCTAAGATTACCCTCCCTTAATATAACTTTACAAAACTATATAGCCATTCACGCCCGACTTAAATTTAACATTTAGATACGTTTGCACAGATAAATTTTATAAAATTTGTTTTAAAATGCTGAGTATAGATTGGCTGTACAGATTCCGTGGTCAAAAACATTCAAATTAAACACAACTGATCAAAATACAAAGTCATCGATAACGTCAATTGTTGAGGGAATACAGAAGACCCATTGGTATTCATCATAAGATACCACAGTGTCATCGTTGACTTATATATTCTAATCGACTGTGAAAACCACAACATAATCAACCGCTAACAAATCCATGCAATGTCTATACCCAACTTAAATTTCCTGCATTTCATAATTTCTACAATAAATATTACTACAAATAAAAATAATAAAATGGAAATGATTTTAGCAAACTTAACTATATAAATTTAAACAATCAATTACTAATTTGAAAATCAAATAAGAGTTCATTTTAAAATTTAGATTAGCTGAATCTTTAGAAAAAACAATGACGAAAGTTCTTAATTACTTTTTTTTTGTTGCTGTTAATTTGTAAAGTTCATAGCTCACGGTAGAAGAGTCCAGGTTCCTGTTTTAAATTTCCGCGATGCCTCCATTGGAAGATAATGTTCTGGAGATGGAAATAGCTGGTTCAAGGTATCACAGTCTTTTCATTTTTTTTAATAGAGAGTGTGTGGTATGTGCGTCCTATCACATCTCTCAAACACAAAAAGCTGGAACTGTCCAAAAAAACTGTATTTCTCTTTTTATATTATCCACACGGATTCAATCAACAAAACATCACTAATCCATCACTTTCGTTAGGGTCCGAGCCAAGGCTTGGTGCTTCCATTGGCCAAGCTAATTTCTCTTTATTTTCTTATCTATCTTTCATCAGATCATTTTAATTATACAAGAGCCCAAGGCTAGCTTGCTTTTCATACAATTATAAACAATCATTTCCATTTACAGATTACATTAATTAATACCTGTTTTTATTTTTAAATCTTGTACTTTTTTATAAAAAAGTACATTCAAATCCTTATTTGTTTTTTTTTTTAAAAAAATATTTTTAAAGTTTGGCCTCTGTGCGAATGTATATACGTTTAACAAACATTTTAATTTTAGCGTTTAGTTTTTTATTTTTATTTGTGAACTTTTAAGTTTTTATTTTAAATTAATGTAACGACATATTTATATATCGTTACATATATATATATATATATATTTACACTCACACACATATATATAATTATTCAAAACAATACAATAATTAATACAGTAAAAAATATTTTAAAAACAAATATATACCATAATTGAATAGAAATTATTTTGGCTATCTATGTAGTCGTTATCAATTAGATTCAAATTGTATTACAAAAAACCGTTACAAATGTTTTTATTTTGTTGATTTATGTTTTTAATTTTTGGATTTGTTTGATTTTTTTTTTGTTTTATGCATATTTCTTAAAAATAAATAATTTTTTTTTTGGCCTTTTTAAAACAGTCTGTTTTTTTTCAAAACAAACATTTTTTTTTCCGGTCTTTTTTTTTTTTTAAGAAAGTTTTTTTTTTCAGTCTTTTTTCTTGTTTTTGAAGAAACTTTTTTTTTTGTTGTTATCATTGACCGTATTTTTATTCATAAACAAATACATAGAAATTGCTTTTTTACTTTTAAACAAGGCTTTCTCGACAGCGCTCTCTACAAGCTGTCGTCATAGACATATTTCCAACTCAGCACCAATACACTTCACTGTAAGCTCATCCTGGTTCCAATAATAATTATTTGGCAGCCCTCAAACCACATTCCATGACCGAATAGAATACCTTTAGCAACATTGACACAAGTGACATTCCATTTCAGATGTTTGACAATGCCTTAATTTCATTAAACCACCACAAAGACAGTTTTTCTGGGTGGGTGAAATATTTTTTTTGGTTAAAGGAAGGCCACTGCATCTGCTTCTGTAGCAGGTAAATCTAAAAACTTCAATGCCAAATGGTCATCTGCCATTTAACTGTTTTGATCTTGAAAAAATATTGGAAAGTGTGCGACTTAATCGTGAACTTTGCCGAATCATGATTTACACTCCTCATTTAGTGAATTGTGACCCCTGAGAACAAAAGTAGGGGTGTTTGAGAATTCGTTACAATTTTTACTAACTCACATAAATTACAATACATTTAACCCCCCAAAAAATCCGTTCTAATATACTTTTCGTCATTACAACTACAGAAACCTTCATATCATATGCTGTACAATATATAGAAAGTGTCACAACTCATTGCTAATAATGTTCACATGCTAGTGATGTTGGATGAAGGGTGCAATTCAACAACATCTTAGTGTTTGAACAGTTTAAAGACCATAAGATCTATGAACGGCCTTGTAAACAGCATATTTATGTGCTTTATGCATAGAAACAGTGCCATCAAGCAGTGTGGATAAATAGACGATGTATTACCAAATGGAAATCCCCAAAAAAAGTGGGTTTGCCTTAAAAGTATTTTGTATATGCTTTGGTTGTATATATAAACCAAGTTGATGTTTTATGAGGATTGAATTTTAGTTTGAATTCAGATGTGTATTGATCTAATATTTTCTGTAGTATTGGAAATTCTTTACATGATTTAAAAAAATATATCATCCATGTATGCTAAACATGGGCTGTTTTGTTGTGTGTGTGGAATTTGTATTCCAGGTATGTTTTGTTGTATTTTTCTTATTAGTGGATCTATGTAGAATGTGAAGAGGAGTGAACTTAGTGGTGATCCTTGTGAAATTTTCCATTGAGTGTGACATGAATTTGTCTATTAAGGAGAAGATTGGCAATTACATAGATTAGCATACATAGTATTGTGGGTTGGCTAATTTATTAAGAAGCATCTTGATTGACACTGAATCAAATGCTGCAATTGTACTGCTATTGGTGTGTATTTTTTTTTACTTTTGTATTGTAGTCATAATTGTTTTTAAGAGCAATCCTGCTTGTCTTGTAGATGATTCTTTTTTTGCAAATTATAGAGATGATATAATTGGAAGTGTTGTTTGATTTGATCTTTGATGACTTTTTCTAAAAATTTTATGGCTAATGTTCCCATAGAAATAGGTCTTAGATTGGTAAGTGTTGATAAATTATTATTTTTTAATAAATGGCACTATGGCTATTTTTTATAGTTGTAGAATTTTTGAAAAAGATGATTTGCTAGATTGCAAATATATTTTGATGTGAATTGGCTCAAATGTGTGAAGACAAATTTTGATATTCTGTTTGTTCCAGAATAATATGCTTTTAATTGTATTAAGTTTATCTGCAAATTATTGTGTGTTAAATGGATAATTTGCTTCTGGTTGTCCAAAGTATTTATCTGAAGGTGTGAATTATTTTATGTTCTTGTAGTTTTTTTTTGAAGTAATTATATATAGGTTTTATCATATTCTATCATGCATATGTTATTCCTTCTATTTCTAATGCCATTCATACTCTTAATTTTGTTGGATATCACAGAGCCCATCTAATGTATGCTTTTGATCATGTGTGCATTTGTGTGACATATTTTTGCTTTTTTAATTGTTATGTATTTCTTTAATTTGTTACATGTGTTATTAAACTAATAATCAGCATTAAGCTAATGCACATGCACTTTGTGGATTTTAACAATTCAAAAACATCACACTATATAAAATAAATATCTCATTTACATATGTTATTGTATATTTGTGTGAGCTTGTATATATTTTCCTGTGAGTTATATGAAGAATGTGAAATTGTGATTCTTTTGTGTATTTCATCTGCTATTAGAAGCCTTGATGGTGTTGGTGAATTGTGTGTTAGATGATTTATGTTGAATGATAGTATGTTGATAAATGCCAAGTATATTTGTATTGGGTCAAGTATGATAGTATGCATATGGATTGTTTTTTCTAATTGAGTGGTGGTTGTTTGAAAGTTTGTTAAATTTATTATAAGTGTTTATGCTGAGTGATCAGAGAATGGAGATGGATTCAACTTAATATTTATTAGGTGATGAAGCATTAGTGAATAAAAGCATAAGTCAATTAGAGTTGCAAATTATTTGTTGTGTAATGATATTGAATATAAAGTTAGGAATCCTCCATTCTTAAGAGGTATTGTTAGTTGGTGAAACCATTTGGTTATAAATTGATTGTAACTCATATTAAAATCACCAATTAATATAGTAAGATAAGAAGTTGATGTTAGCATAGAGTTTATTGTGAGAATTATATGTGATATTATTGTAGGTCATGGTGCAATGTAGATAAAGATGATGTTAATGGGTGTGATGCAGTTGTAAAACATTGTAATTAATAAGTGAGAATATAATATTTTGAAACTATAAAATATGGTGGTCGGAGTTATAATTATTCCAGTACCTGTTGATGGTGTTGAAGCATCACATGATCAAGCACAAAAACCATATTTGTTTAAATAGTTGGATGGATCTATATGTGAGCCACTATATATTTTAGTTTCTAGAAGACCAACTATGTCAGGTTTTACAATACTTATCCATTTACTAAGATGTTTGTAATTTTGATATTGAATTGATTCCTCTGACAAGCCATTATTTTAATTTTAATGAAGCTGTTTTATTAAATGTTAGATGATTGTAATTTTCTTGGTTATCTGTGAATTGTGATTTGTTTCTTTAATTTTCTTATGTTATTATTTTTGTGGTATGATTTGTGAGGTTGATGATCTTATTTCATATGATGTATATTTTTAGATCGAGTTTTTTTTGCTAGATATTTTGTTGTAATTATTGAATTTTATTTGTATGTTTTCAGTTACAAGATCAGATATACTTGATTTATTATCCTTGTTTTCTGTTTTAATTTTATTAATATCAGGTTTTGTTTTGAGTCGTGCCGTTTTTCTTTTAGTTTTTTGTGTTGATGTTTCAATGATTGTCTGTTGCATTATTATAGTTTGCATAATTTCCGTTGATGTTTTTTTAACTATAATATGAGTCATTTCTGGGTCCATGTTTTCTTCATTTTCTTCTATATCTGTTGAGTTATTTGTGTTTAGATTGTTTTTGTTGTGTGATGTATTGGTGTTACTATTATCTTCATATCTGAGATCATTTATTTTGAGTTTTTTTGCCTTTTGATCATTGTTGATTTCATCATTTTGTATGATCATTTTTGTTTTATCTGTTATTGATGTGTTGGTTTGGTGTTGAATGTGGGATTATTATTATTATTATTATTATTATTATTATTATTATTATTATTATTATTATTATTATTATTATTATTATTATTATTATTATTATTATCATCATCATCATCATCATCCACCTTTGGAATTTGTAATAGATGGTTCTCATGAACATATAAAACCTATGGTAAATAGTAAGAGAGATTACAAACATGGTGACTATTATGGCCTTTATAAAGCTTTTGAGGACATTGATTGGAATGTAATTTTGATGGAAAATGATCCAAATATAGAGGAAAATAATTTTGTTGGTATAGTTCAAAATTGTCTAGATCAATATATTCCTGTTAGGCATCATTTAAATATAATAACAAATATCCTAAATGGTTTTCTAGGGAATTGTGTAAGGGCTTAAATAGAAAGCATAAATATCATAGGTTATATAAACTAACTAATGATAAAGAGTTGTATAAGAAATTTAGTGGTTTTCGTGCTTATACTAAACTCTTATGAAAAGAGATAATAATAATAATTTAAATAGAGTTGAAGAAAATTTTAGGAATAATCCACAAATGTTTTGGAATTATATAAAAGATCTTAATATTGTTGGAAGTAAGAGTTGTAGATATAATGTAATTAGGCCTTCTATGGATGATCTAGTTAATCATTTTACAAATATGTATTTAGATACTTCAGATAATGATAATATGGTTGATATTAAATTTAATAAAGAGAGTTTTTGGAATATAGATGTTAATAAAATTGCAATTCCCGAAGTGTTTAATGCAATTTCTAAACTTAAATTGAAATCTTCTATGGGATATGATAATATTCCTAATTTTATTATCAAGGGTTGTGCTGAATGTTTGGTAGCACCATTGCATTATATAATTAACTTATCAATTGAGAAAACTATTATTCCTGATATATTTAAGATAGCTAAGATTATACCAATTTTTAAAAAAGGGGATAGATCTGATTCTGGTAATTATAGAACTATTTCAATTCTGTCACCTTTTGCTAGGATTTATAAAAGGTGTATTTATAGTAATATTATTGTAGATATGATTAAGGTATTACCTAATTATCAGCATGGTTTTTTACCTGGTAGATCTGATGAAACTAATTTAATGGTGATATCTGATCATATTGCTCATGCCTTATCTGATCAGAAGCAATTAGATCTTGTATATTTTGATATGACTCAGGCATTTGACAAAGTTTCATATATTAGACTTTTGTATAAACTTAAAATGTTGGGTGTTAGTCCTCATTTAGTTGAGTGGTTTTCCAATTATTTGAGGGGTCATAAATCTTATGTACATATGGATAAAACTAATTCTCTTTTTTTTGATAATATGATAGGTGTTCCTCAGGGTGGAATATTAGCACCATTGCTTTTTAATGTTTATATGTGTGATCTTGATCATAGAATAAAAAATAGTATGATACTTACTTATGCTGATGATTGTAAGTTATTTAAAAGAATTATTACTTATAGTGATCATATTGAGGTTCAAAAGGATATAGATAGTTTTATTATATGGTGTAGATATAACAATATGGAGATTAACATTAATAAAACATGCATTGTTTCCTATACTAATAAAACTGAAAAATCTGTTTATCAATATAAAATTGAGAATGGTGTTATTAAATATAAAGAGACTGTATCTGATTTAGGAATTATATTTTGTAGCAATTTTACTTTTAATGCACATATTAAATATATTATTAATAAAGCATACAGAAAGATGGACTGTATTTTGAGATATGGGAGAGATTTATCTATTTCCATAAAATATAGGTTATTTTTTTCTCTTGTT
Source organism: Epiperipatus broadwayi (assembly GCA_028023455.1). Lineage (NCBI taxonomy): Eukaryota > Metazoa > Onychophora > Udeonychophora > Euonychophora > Peripatidae > Epiperipatus > Epiperipatus broadwayi. The sequence continues at coordinate 14,843,964 of JAQFVV010006207.1, forward strand.
GTTACAGTTTTAGAATATAATTCTTGTATATGGAACTTCAATCTGATTAATATTCAGTCTAAAATATATAATATTGAAAAAAGATTTAATAAATTAATAATGAGTGAATGTCAAATTGTTAAAACAGTATTGAAAGAAAGAAGAATATTGAAAGATATGATATTGTTGAAAAAGTTGATTGATGGAAAAATTGATGTCAGTAACTGTATATCAAAAATAGAATTGAAAGTACCTTGTCGTTTATTTAGAGAAATGCAAACTTTCAAGATTAGTATATGTAAAAATACTTTCTTTGGTAAATCAGTTATTAATAGATTGCAAATAGAATATAATCTAACTTTTAGTAGTATTGATGTTTTTTGCGATCAATTTGTGATGAATGTTAAAAAACAACTAAATTTATAATTATGAACATATATGTATATATAATTTTATGTATGTAGTTTGTATTTGCTTATAGTTGTTTTTTTTTAATTTTAATTATTATCATTGTTATTTTTTTATTTTTATTGTGTATTTCTATTAAAGTGTAAATGTTGAAATGCACATAATAAATGGATATTGAATTGAATTATTATTATTATTATTATTATTATTATTATTATTATTATTATTATTATTATTATTATTATTATTATTATTATTATTATTATTATTATTATTATTATTATTATTATTATTATTATTATTATTATTATTATTATTATTATTATTATTATTATTATTATTATTATTATTGTTTATTATTATTATTATTATTATTATTATTATTATTATTATTATTATTATTATTATTATTGGTGAGTGGCAGCTAAAGAGAAGTTTGAGCTTTAGATTTGATGTATTAGGATATGTTAAGTGCTTTCAAAGGCACTTAGCATATGCCCAAACCTCAGTTTAGCTGCATACGAGTGCACCATTCACCAATTAAAATGAAGTATAATCACAAACCATTATTATTATTTTTGAACATGATCAATAAAGTCATTCTAGCATTCCTATCTTCTCTGGAATAATTTAATGTGATGCCATTATTTTTGATTTATTAATGTGCCAATTATCATGTTTATATTCAAGAAGTTTTTATCTATTTGCTTTTATACTTTTTGTGTGTGCTACTTGTTGTATTGCTAAAAAGGAAGACATTTATTATTTTAACCTTTTAACTGCTAATTATATTATTGGTTGTATGAGGTAAAAATCAAATCTTTTAATTGGCCAACTCACAAACTGAAGTCAAAGCCTATTGTTAAAACATATTCGCCTATAATATTAAATTCAACTCAGATACGTTTATAAAAAGTATATTACTAATTTTTCAGGTTATGAAAGAGAACGAAAGTTCTTTCAAAAATAAATTGCTATTTATTTATTATAAAATAATCAATTTCGGCAAATTTAAAAGCGAATGTCTAAACAAAAAAGTGCTGACGCAAACGCTTTTTTTCAATTTTATGTTATGGAAAAGTAAAGATTTCTTTTTGCTAAATCTTAAATATTTTTACTAAAATCTTCAATATTTTTCGAAAATAATTTTGTTTTTTTAGTATATTTTATTAAAAAACTATTTTAATTTCTCAAATTATATTTTTTTAATACTTAAATTACATTCGAAATGAAAATCTCAGCGTTTTTCTTTATTTTCTTTGATCAGACGATTTCTTTGTTCTTTCCAGCCAATCAGAATGTCTTTTTTGGCTGAGAGCTGGCTGACAGCCAATCACCAACAAGGTTCTTTCTTTGTTTAGTTTTAAATGTGTTTTTTTTGATTTTTTACTTGTAAAATAATTCGGAAGAGGGCACCATCTTACAGAACTTTTAAAAACCTAATCAATAACTGTCAAACGAATATTCTAGCATTAAAACTAGCAGAGTTAGAGTGACGTCAGCTGTCAATGAGAGACCTCGTAAGAGGTGGGAAAATTAATAGAAGTTGCTAAAGTACATCATGGGGGGAGGGGGACAACACATGGTCATTGTGACAAGTTACTATTTGGAAGACAGAAAGGATTTGTTGTAAACTTTGTTAAAATATATTGCACTGGCTCTCAATGTGAATTATCTGAATTAGTTAACTTTGTTTCTTTTAATTCTAAAATATTTATATTGTCAAGCATTGGTGGTCGAATGGTCAGCACATCTGCCTTACAAGCAGTTGTTCTGGGTTTGCAGGTTCGCTTCCTGGCTGATACTTTGACACATTAAAAAAAGAAAAAAATATGTATATTTCATAGTTGTGAAAACAAAAGAGACAAAATGGAATCTTTATCAACTGAATATGTTGAAATCAATTTAATAGAAATTTGTGGAATATGTACAGATGTTTTTATAAAGATCAACAATATATTGAATGTAATAGCATTGTCAATTGTTAGCTGAAAATGGAAAAATTATTACAAATGCATAAATTGCTCTTATAGTGATTTCTTGACACAAAAATATTTAACAAGTTTGTCTAACAACTCAGGCCAACTTTCTAAGTCATTAAGTAATTCTTTTTTATTTGTGTCAGGGGAATTGTGAGGAGAAAACTATAATTATAAATAATAAATACAATGCAAACTAAGAGAGGAAGATTAGAAAATGGAAATTTAATTATAAAAGATTCTATAGGTTCTGATATAGGTTGTTCTGATAGCAAAATTATTTAAAAAAATATTAGGTAAATTAAATGACATTAATAATTCTTTATTACAAATTAAAAAAGAAAATAATTTTTTGAATGCAACATTTTGATGAAACAAAAAATTAAAAATGTTGTTTTCACACCTGATTATAATCAAGTTTCCTTGGAAATTAATAAATGCATTTTATCTAAAAATTAGAAAAATAAGTTAATTCTACTACTATTCTTATCTCTGAAAATAATATAAATACTGGAAAAAATACTAATGAAAAATTGATTAATTTTGAAAATTTGGGTTGTGAAGATTTTTTTACTGTATCTTCTAAAAATAAAAAACTATGTTAAAGCAAAAGGAAAGCCAGTGATTGGTATTAATTCTCATCACACATTAAAAACTGTATAAACCTAAAGTTCATTTTAAAAAAATATTTCATAACTAGATTTTTTCCAACAACTTCAGCAGATGAAATTAACTACTTAGAAAGTGAGTTAAAAGTTTCAGTGGTATGTCAGAGAATTTTAACTAATAATTTAAAATATGCATTATTTGTCTCTGTTCCTGAAATTTCTAGTGATAAAATGAATGATGTGAAATTTATGGCCCAAAAATGCTGTTATATTGTCTTTTTTGGGGAAGCTAAATAAAGATGAGAAAGTGAATGAAAATATTATAAAGAATGATACTATTAATGGAAATAATATAGAAAAATAAGATATAAATATGGAAGAAAACATTTATACTAAGTCAATATATGATAAATAGCCATCAGTAAGTTGCTATTATCAGAATGTATGTGGGATTAGAACCAAAATAATAGATTTTACAAATGAATTACTATTATCAGATTATGATAGGTATTTTAACAGAAACCTGGTTGAATGAAACAATTTCTGTAAATGTATTTGATCATAGGTATAATATATAGGTGTGATAAAAAGTATACAATTGAATCAAGGATTAGAGGTACCATGATTGGTATCAAAATGTATTAAGCATGTGGAAATATTAATTAATAAATATATTATAGATTCATGCTGGATTGAAATAACATTAAAAATTAAAAAAGATTTTATTAGGTATAATACATTTATGACCTTCTTTGTTATATTCTGAATTAGAAGAATATTTGACAAAGATTGAAGAGTTTCTAATAAATTGCAAATATGACATTGTTTTTACTGGTGATTTTAATGCAACTGATTGTAATTAAAAAGATGTGGATAATGATCCTAAACTTTATATGATTAAAAACTTGTATGATTTAATTAAGTTAATACAGCATAACATTATCAGATTTAAGGGAAAAGTATTGGATCACATGGCAGATCAGGCTCTAATATCTCCTGATCCATATCATTCACCATTAAGTAGTATATTAGATGACATTTATAAACTTTTAATGATGATTAAAAATAATTTTAAAGATTATAAGCATGGTGATTATTGCGATTTATTTAAAGCCATGAGGGATTTGGACTGAAATGTAATTTACACAGAAACTGATCTAAATATGGTTACTAATAAATTTATTTGTATCCTACAAAATTGTTTGAAACAATATATTCCAGTTAAGTGCTTACAGAGAAGCAATAATAAATATTCTGAGGTTTAAACAGAAAACAAATCATTGAACTGTAAACATAAATATCATAGGTTATATAAAATATCTAATGATAAAGAATTATATAAAAGATTTAGTATTTTGAATGCCTATAATAAGTTTCTTATGAAGAGATTATGATAATAATTTAAATAATATTTTTTTTTCATATGTCAAATGTGTTGACCAAAAAGTGAACCCAGGCCAGCTGCTTGGAAAGCAGCTATGCTAACCACTAGGCCACCAATGCTTGACTAATTTAAATAATAGTTGAAAGTAGTTTTAAACAGAATCCTCAAATGTTTTAGAATTATATTAAAAATGTTAGAATTACTGACGATAAAATTTGTGGAAATAACTATCAGCCCTCTTTGAATGATTTATGTCATCAGTTTTCAAATATTTATTCAAATTTATATGATAATGATATGGCTGTTGCTAAATTTGATAATGTAAGTTGTTGGAATATAGATGTTAATAAAATATTCATTATTGAAGTAGGTAACACAATTCATAGACTTACATCAAAACCTTCTATGGGTTGTGATGAGATTCCTAATTTTATCATCAAAAGTTGTTCTGACTAATTGGCAGCTACTTTAACTTATCTCTTAATTAATGCACTATTCCTAACATTTTTAAAATAGCTAAGATTGTGCCTATATAAAAAAGGGAATAAATATGAGTCTGACAACAATAGGCCTATTTCCATTTTGTCACCTTTTGATAGAATTTATGAGAGATGTATATATAATAATATTATATCAGATGTAGTTAAAGTATTGCCTGGATTTCAGCACGAGTCTCTTCCAGGTAAATCTGTTGGTACTAAATTAATGATGCTATCTGACCATATTGCACATGCATTATCTAAGCAGTCACAACTTGATATTATATATTTAGATATGTCACAGGCATTTAATAGAGTGTTATATGGTAGTTAATTTATAAACATGAAGTTCTAGGATTTTGTCCTTATTTAGTAGCATGGTTTAAAAATGATCTGATTAATGAAGTCTTTTTTGTTTGTGTAAATAAAAATAGATCTATTATTTTTCAAAAATGTGATAGAGGTACCACAAGGTGGAATATTGACTCTTTAATGTCTTTATGTGTGATATTGATCAAAATATTACAAAAAGCATGATACATATTTATTGCTGATGATTGTAAATTATTTAAAAGAATTGGCATCTATAAGGAACATATTGAATTTCAAAGTGATATTGAACATTTTAATGAATAATATGCAGATAAATGTAAGAAAAACAAATACTGTTAGTTATACTAATAAAACTAATATACTATTATATGAATTGAAGAAAATTATATTGCTTATAAAGAGGTCAATTTTGATTTAGGGATTCTGTTTTGTAAGCAATTTACATTTAGAGATCGTTCTCTTTATATTAAGTATATGATATTCTTTTCTCTTATTGTTCATTTTTTAGTATATGGTTCTATTATAGGGAATCTGTATTTAATTTAGATTAAATTAAGAATTGATAATATGGAGAAAAGATTTATTTGATTAATAAAGTGTGAAAATTTAAATGTTAAATCAATATTAAATGAAAAATAATTAAAGACATGATAATGTTAAAAAAATTGGTTGATGAAAGAATTCATATTAGTGGTTGTATATCTAAAATAGAATTAAATGTACCTACCTACTCATCTATTAAGAGAAATACATACTTTTAATATTAGAGAGACTAATAATTCATTTTTAAACAAATCATCCATTAATAGGATGCATAAAATATATAACAAAAATTTATTAATATCAGATATTTTCTGTAATTATCTTATTACTAATATTAAAAAAGAATTGAAATGTAATACAAAATAATGAATATATGTAAAATGATATGTATATAATTCGTTTTTCTTTACAATATAATTTTGCATTAGTATATTTTTGTTGAAGTAAAAGTGTTGAAGAGCATTTAATAAATATTGAAATAAATTATTATTATTATTATTATTATTATTATTATTATTATTATTATTATTATTATTATTATTATTATTATTATTATTATTATTATTATTATTATTATTATTATTATTATTATTATTATTATTATTATTATTATTATTATTATATCATCATCATCATTAATTCAAAGATAGATCTTTATTGCTAATTCAAAAAGGTTAGATAAGTTTTACAAGTTTTTATTGTGTTGTGTTACATGTGCAATCATGGGTTAGGTTTATATATTAGTATAGTTCTATATTTGTGAGTTCACTTGTATTTTTACAGCTTCTTGTAAGTTTTTTCTTTGAAGATGCCTTGATGAATGGGAAAAATATATAGTTACAGTTATGGATCTGCGAATGGATGTTGGTTATTTGAGCTAGTGTATTCTGATTATAGATTGGAGGGTTGTTTTATGAGTGACCATGTTGCAGATACAATGTCTGGAGGAGTAATTTTGTAATCTCAGGCCCTTAATTGTTGCAGTTTGTTTGTAAAGGTACCCGGATGTATTCTTGTGTTATTTCCAAATATGAAGGTGCAATGAGTGCACCAGTATGTGTATAATAAAAATGTAACTGCCCATACTGTGGGTGTAGAAGTTTTCTTATATGAGTGCATGCATGATATTTATTATTGACATGTTTTTGCATTAATAGGTATCTGTCATGACTTTATGCATGTTAAATAGAGCTGGGCAAGTATAAAATATGTGTTATGTTTTCTCTGCTGTGTAACAAATATTGCAGAATGGATTAATGCTGGTGTATAAATAGATGTCTGCAGTGAAGAAAATATGATATTCATAGTGCATGTAGATTGATTCTCAAGATGAAATCAAAATATTTATTATTAATAATATTATTGTTATTATTATTGTTGTTGTTATTTTATTTTCATTATTTGGTACTTACATATTAGTCCTGCAACATAGGAGAGATACCTTTTCACATTTGTGATAAATGTCTAACCTTGGCTTCCCATTAAATAAACCCTGTGATCTCATCCAATCTTGTCTGATAACATGATCAATTTACACTTTCATCTATTGTCCTGATTTAGATCAGAGAAGTTCTTCTCAAAATGTTTTTTACTTCAGTGCTGATTTATTTTTTTCCAATTTTCTAATTAATAATACAATTGTACAAAATGATAAATAAACATTTGGAGTTTACCCACTACTGAGAACAATGTGGTCAAGTACATCCATCACTTTGGATAAGCAATGATGTTGTAATGTTCAAAGATGTAATAATAAAATAGTTCTTCTGGCATCCATTGATTACTCTAGATTGCTGTGTGTGGCAATACGTATAGTGAGTTTTGCCTGTTTTAATAACAGTTATACACAAGCATAAGAGGGTGGTCATGTGATGTTTATTGGCTTAAAATAGGCCTTCATAAGGGAACATGATTGGAAGATTGCAGAATTCCATTCTCTCTGGCAATTTCATTTATTTTACAGTTGGGTTCACAAATTAACAATCCATAGAATGGTGAAAAACAGAGCTTCATTTATCAGAGGAAAAATGTAAAATTGGAGGCCATAACCAAACCGTTAAAATTGATGAGATCCTTTTGCACACACACAAAAAAAATAAACCAGATGAATTCTTCCAGAACAGTGGATGTTTGATGGCTTGTGTGACATTAAGAAAAATAGTTCACCACATTGAAGAAATAATAAAAGGGTAGTAATTTAATTTTTTTTGTTTGGTTTTGAAAAAAATAGATTTACTACTTATTTATATTTCTGGTAAAGATCTTGTGCAAGCATTATATTACACAATCATGTGTTAAGTAAGTCTCTATTTGGGGAAAAATAAAAAATTTACTTTTAATCTTCATTTTGAAACAAAATTAATCCACTTGAAATAAAGTAGATAATAGACAAATTGATTGTTTTATAATTTCCAATTATAAATTTACATTGAAAAAATAAATAGTGCCCGCCACCTGGTTGAAAAAATAAATGGTGCCCGCCACCTGGCTGGTATTAAAGAATGTGCTCTTAAGTGCAAAAAGGTTGGGGACCACTGGTTTTATTGTGACAACTCACAGTAAGTATCATATAATTTTAAGTGTTTTGTAATTTAACGATTGCTTTGTCTGTATTTGAAATAACATTTGGGGAATTGCACAAAAATTTTTAGATTTATTTTTGTGTGAAATATATATTTGTAGTATTGTTAAAAATTAATATTTTTAGCATTGTTACATTTAGTCTTGAGCAATTACTGTCATGTATTAGAACTGCCATGCCTTTTCACATACATATTCATACTGCCGATAACTTTGTAAATTTTGTGAAAATATTACATAGACATTGTTTGTTTTGATGAATTTATCATTTTAAGCCTGTACAAGATTTATGTGTACATATTATTTGATCATATCACAAGATTAGAAAGTTATCAATGGATTGATATGAATGTGAAAAGGCATAGCAGGTCTAATACGTAAATATCTATTATTATTATTTTTATTAATTATTATTATTATTATTATTATTATTATTGCTGTTATTATTGTTATTATTTTACTGAGGATATATTATGATATAAATATATAAATTTAATCACAAGAATAATCTTATGAGAAATGCAAATTTATACTGTGGAGGAAATGTTATTAGTGGACTATTATTAACCTAATAAAATATCCCAGAATTTTAAAAGAATCTGAATTTTTTTTATGCGATAAACAAGAATGTTTTAAATATGCTTAGTAATAATGCAAAACGCTGTGGCATTATATAATTACAACTGATATGTGCTTATGCTTTAAAATTATATATGTGACACATTTTTATCCTCCATATGGGTTAGGTAGGCCTAAGTGTATCCCATGATTAAAAAAAAGCCAAATAGCAATTGCAAAAAGAATACCTATTTTTGAATACAGTGATTGTATGTAATTTTTCACAGTATTTATTTGTTTTATTATTATATAAAAAAATAAATATTTTAATTTAATTATTCACTTATTTGTTCAAGTTAAAAGAAACACGTCTGACAAATAAAGAGATAAAAAGAATGAAACGGATGTGTGTTAACTTTGAAGAATGGTATTAGAAATACGATTTTATAAAGAAAGATTATTCTTTGTGCTCAAGTTCTATTATTGATTTTTACGTTAAGAATTATATTAATTTCGTTAGTTATTACCAGTCTATTTTTAAAAATTGTAGAAGGTTATATTTTGTTTATTTTTGGTGTTCGCTTACTAATAAATATTTTTTGTCTAATTGTTATACTTTTTCAATTTAACTACTTTAACAGTTAGTACATTAAAATTTGTCTAAATATGTATAAAGTCAAGACTATTACATAAATTAAAAAATTGAAATGGATATTAAGAATTTTAGCTCCAAAAGCAAATCTCAATATTATATTCAGTTTTATGGGCTGTAGCAAAAAAGTTCTCTATTGCATTTCCATCATAATATTTAGCCGAAAGGGGATTTAGTGTGGTTACCAATTGAAATAGATTGTTAACAGTGCAATATGGCAACTTAAGACTGCTGATGACAAAAATAAGACCAAATACTGGTAAATTAGTGTCACCACATCAAGCTCAGTCCTCTTACTAATATTATTATATAAGTACATTTTTGATAACATTTTTTTTTATTCTACTTTGAGCGAAGCCAATATTGTTAAATTACTATAATAAATAAATCGAAAAAAAGAACCTGCCTTTGTTTTTGTAAGGAAGCACTGATTGGATTATTATTTGATATGGTGAGTTCTGATTCATAAAGGGTTGGGAACGTCTGCTCTGGATGGTGATTGAGTTGAGACTGTTTTATTGTTTTATTCTAATTGAAAATTATTCTCTAAAATCTTTGAATCAAATGCTTTAAATATTAAAACTTGAGTGTAAATTATGTCATAAGAATTAAGATGGAGTTGTTAAAATATTTTAATGCTTACAAAAAAAAAAAAAACCTGTCGACTAATAAATTAATCACTGACTATCATTAATATGGATATTTATTTTCAGTGGTTGGTAATAATTTAGATTTCAAACTGACATGTCAAAGAGTATAAAAATAATATATTTTACGACATATAATTTAGATTTTTTAAAATCTTTTACAGAGAATAAAAATTTCAAACTTATAAAATGTCATCTTGATGTTGGTAAGGAAGTTATTTCAGGGAAATAAGGATATGATTAATAAAATTAGGGATGGTATCATGCAGTGTGTGAAAACAATTCCCAAAGTATAATTGCATAAAATGCACTTTAAGAGATATAATTAATGTATGAAATATTTTGCTTGATATTTTTTATTTTATTTAGTATTTTTATATAATTTATTTGTAAACTTGGTAAAAAAATAAGAGACACAGTTTTTATCCATGATAAATAAAGAAGTTAAAAGAAAAACAATCTTTTGAATAAGTGGGGTGGAAAAATTGGGGAAGTGTTCTCAATACTATATACTCTAAAACAGGCAAAACTCTCCAAACATTAGTGCCACTCAGTGCAAGCCAGAGTAATCAATAGATGCCAGAAGGCTTATGCTGAGTGACACTCTGTATGGAGAGTTTTGCCTGTTTTAACAGCATGAGCAAGCCTAAGAAATGGTGATCATGTGATGTTTCATGGTTTAATACCAATCCTGTCTAATAAGATAGTGATGGCTATAGTTATTAAAGAACCAAGGACACCAAAATGTATAGGTGCTAAATTGAGTTCAGACCTATGTGATTATATAAGATAATGAGCTTGGATTGGAAATATTATTATGCTTTCCATTTTAGACTCATAGTTTTCTAATTAAGTAGAGATAAAAGGTGGTTATTGGGGGGTTTCATTAGATCCTAAGATCTAGGTGCAGTGCTCTCAGATCCAAGGCTCCTCACTAAATATAACTAACTGGTGTAACTTTCATAGAGTTATATATAAAGTAAACAAATATGGAGATAATTGAACCTATAAAAATGGGTTATATTTTCCAACTATCTTCACAAAATCAACACTAAGCATTGAAATAGACTTTACCACTTAGAAGTAATTTGTTTTAAATAAAGGGGCATGCATTTTCAGCCTTTACTTGGGTGCCATTTTTTCATTTGTGAATTAAAAAATGCTGAATGGACCAAATTCAAATCCTTCAATTCTCAATCCCCAATAACAGTTGATATTACTTTTTTATTAGGTATTCAAAATAAAGTTAATATAATTTTTTCTAGCAAGATAGTACTGAAAATGTAATAGAGTTGTAGATTTTTAATATCAAAATATAACTAGCTTTTTATTAATAAAAAATCTAATGAATAATAATTTCACATAAATAGTATTGGACAACTTTAGCAATCAACTATGTACATTATACATAGTGCATAACTTACATTAGTACTTCTTAAGAAATTATTAATGATTTGTGTAATCAATTGTCGCATCAAACTGTGGAAGGAATTGAAAGATAAACAAAAATTATTTTCAAATAGAGTATGTTTAAACAAAATGATAGTTAGGACAATGTTTTTTTTTTAAAATTATAGTTGAGATAAAAAATAATTAAAGGTAGAATTTATAAAAAAACCGAATAAATGTTAATATAAAAAAAATGAAGCCACACTTAATTAGAGTAAACTAAAATCATTAATAAAAAAAATTACAGCAAAAAAACAATATATATTTTTTTCCCCGCAGCAGGGGGCGACCCCAACCCCCACCCAACCCCGCCCGCCCGGCGGGCCCCCCCAAAAAAAAAAAAAGAAATTTTTTTAAAGAGTTTCTCAAAAAATTTTGTAGAAAAAGCATAGCTGCAGATAAAATTCCACACATAATATTTTCTGAGGTGAAATATAAATCATTTTTCAAATTGTTAATTAAGAATTAATAAAGTTATATAGCATATATTTACAAGTTATTTAAAAGAAAACACCATTTCTATTAACTGAAAAACGGAATTTGTATTGTTTTATACAAAAGAATACTAGCAAAGAATTTTAAAATCTTTGACATGTCAGTTTATTATCTTTTTATATTTATGTCAGTTCACTGTTTTTTAATATTTATTTTTCACAATCTACATAAAATAAATGAAAAAGAAATGTTTTCATTTAGAATGTTTAGATTATCCACGATGCTATTTTCCTTCTTTCTCATATTTGAATAAAATCCAGTTGATTTTTTTTAAATTTTCTGCAATAAAATTTCCGGTAAAAAAGAAGATAGCAAACGGATAGGTCCCTACAAAAATAATTGAATTTTTTTACTTCTCAGAAGTTCATAAGAAGTTTAAAGACCAGAAGTGTCAGAGTTAAGACCACATCCATAGACTTTAAGCTCCAGAATTCATCAATCTACCACTTCTCTTAACCACACACATAAATCTTTCTCATATTCTATAAAAAATAACCTGCTTTGTAGCCAATGAAAAATCCAGAATTGTAATGAATATAAATTTTGAATATGTCAAGAGTTCGTAGATCATAAAACAAGCTTTTCATTACACACGGCTATCAACTGCGATCAGTTTTTTAAAATTGGGCAGTGAAATACATTTCTGTTGAAAGTATTAAGAAAATATAAAAAAATGCAATATCTTCAATGACATTCCATTAATCCATCAGGTCTCAAGATGAACTATTATTATCTAAATCAGATTTACAAATGGTGTTATTTTTATCATAGTAACTAATCAATCTTTTGCTATCAAAGATCTGTGACCAAAGATAAAACTAAATTTTAGTGAAATTGAAGAAATGATTTAACAAATGTATTTTGCTGAAATACAACAAGTAAAAAGGTAAATTATATTTGTTTGAACAATTGTATGTGTGTGGAGGACCTTTATTGTTAATTAAAACAATTAAAATGGCTTTGTATTGACAGGCTAGATATTGTACCGGTCAAAAGATATTATACTCCAACATGACCTAAATGTGAAGTCGGATTTCAAACCCAGTTAAACCAAAGAATTAAATTCAAGACCAAATTGAATTTGAACCCAACTCATGAGCTCAGATCAAATCAATGGATAACACATGTTGACGGCACATGACTATGCGCCATGGAACTAGCTCAACGGATGATGATTTCTGAGACCCCTGATCTGACTCTAACTAATGTACAATAAAATGACTATGGATATTTCTAGATCAATTCATATATGTATGTTTGGGTTGCCAATACAGACAGTAAGCATTAATATTAAAAAGAATTAATAACTAATGAAAAATATCAAAACCAAGATGTTTAATAATAATAAATATTTGTTCAAATGTTTATGATTAGCTCGATATATTACCTCTAGTCTTTAGATTGTGAATTACAATAAATATGCCAATAATTAATATGCAATTGTGGGACAAATATATATGTCTATGCCCTGACAAGTAGACAAAGGAGAATAAAGGTATTTTACTTGGAAAAAAACTATGATTCTAATTTAATAAAAGAAAGATGTGAGATTCATTTTCACACATCCATAAATCATGAAGAATATTTAGGGCATAACTTCAATATTTAACAAAGAACTTATCTAAAATTATAGATGAATATAAAGTTGTTGATTTTAATAAAATCAATTCATTATGATTTATAAGCATAAGAGCGGGCTTTATTGGAAATGAGAAATAAATGGTACTAATGACTTATGAGCAGTAAAAACAAATATGAATTATAATGGCTTGTCAGTGATTTAAGAAGCAAAAGGGTGGCTTGTGTTATCTGCCCTAGAAATAATCCATGGAACACAGGAAAATCCAGGTTGGAACACAGACATGAACCTTTGGTGTTCCAAATATAATAACAAGCAAAGGAGAAAGTGATTTCTACCTATATATTTAAAATAATAAGATCACCGATGTGACAAGCCTATGAAGCAGGAGGTGGCTCGTGTTAGCAACAGTCAGAAAGCGATGATTCAATGATCATCATATTTAATTAATAAAACCCAAATTATATAAGAAATGCTTTACGTAATGACCTGATCATGTCAGATTAGAATCAAACTGGCTTGGAATAAAAGTGCTTGAATGCAATTATAAAATTAAACTAATCATACCCTAAATATCCTGCCCTCCCTGAATATTAATATAAAATACAAAATTCAAACTAGAATACATTTATTTTATCTCCTTTATCAACTTTTAGTAAAACATTCTCAATATGAATAAATAAGTTTGTGACTCAAATAAAATAGCTGGGAGCATAAGTTATAAAATGAGCTAATAATAATTATCAGCCATTGGTAAAATAGAAACATTTAATAAATCCTTCAACTTGATAATTAATAGAACCATATTAATTTAGTTCTAATGGGCAATAATTAAACTATAAAATTTAATACAATATTATTTTCATAAGGTAAGTTTAACGAAAGAGATTATTATCGGTTGAAAGTATTATTGGCATATAATCAAAATAAATAATATTAATAATCATTCAAATAAATATATAAATAAAGTTAATTAAAATGAACCACCATCATAAGAAAAGGAAAGTTAACAAAATATTAATTTTAAGACTAGAGATAAGAATAGAGAATTACTATACAAATTAAGACAATATAAAGTGAGAAGAAATTTTAATAGCAGTTAACTTAAAATATGATTCAAGGTAAAGTTCATAAACAGGCCAGAAAGTTGCTGTTCAGAAAATAAAGATATTACCAGTCCTTCCAAGGTTTGTTCATTAATTTACACGGCAGAGTCTGGTGGGTTTAGAAGACAATGTAGGCATGCATTTAACTCATATGAATAGCATTTGTGGATTGGTTTCCTTAATATTTTGGCAGCTCATGATTGATATGGAAATTTCTAACTAGCAGATACATGTTGAAGATTTTATGGGAACTCCAGGGTCGAGCAATCAGATCCCCAAAGTTAGCCACGCACCATGCTGAAAAGACTATAAAAATTCATAAATAAAAGTAACATAGCTTCAGGTAGCAATTCTTCTGAAAAAGTAATGGCTTCTTTTTTCTTGAAATTTTTCCAGGCTATTTATACTTTTCCTGCAGTTTCCCGCCCATTCTGACTTTGATGCCTTCAAGCTAAAGCTTTTAAAATTATTACATGTTAAAATTTTCATTAATTGATTTGTAATCCATTCCTCTGGTAAGACTTTCAAATACATTAATTTGGAATTTCTTACATTTTAAATTATTATTTTAACTAATTAATAAAAATTCCCCATTGTCTTTGGGGAAGGGCGATCTGAAAGCTTATGGAAAGAATGTAGCTTTTAATCACATAAATTTGAACAAAATGGTAAAAGTAAAAATAAAACATTCCGATGTAATGAAACTTTATAACAAATATATATATTTAATTATTCATAAATATATACATACAATCCATGCAATTATAATATATATGTTTTCATGAATAAATTTATCATGAAGTTATTAATAATATTAGTAAGTTTAAACATAAAATAATTGGCTTTAACAAATATTTAAATAATAATCTGTTTTAATCAAAACTAGCATTTATTGAAAAGTATAAAGCCCCATTACATTCGGAAATTCACTGTTAGTGATAGGGTTTGAAGTAGGCTAAAGGTGAGATCTCATGAAGCTCAGATCGAACTTAGATCCGACCGCTTCAATATTATACTTAAAAAAAGCATGATGGTTCATTTAAAATAAATTTTTTTTCAATAATTATATCTTGCCAATATTGATTATGGTTTTAAAATGTAATCTCTCAATTCTAATATGAAATGTCTGATAATATTCGTACCAATTATAAAAATTAAAAAAAATATTTAAAGAGATGGACTGGAAAAGATGCAAGCTGATTGAACTAAAGGAATCAATCCCTGACTAGATATCTAAAAAATTATAAGGCATCATCAGAGGGGACCTATTTTGAGATAAAAACTAAACTATAGAAACATTGTGGATTGGTATGAAAATAAAGAGTTATATGTTTTGGAAAGGACTTTTCCCCACTCATTACATTGACGCTAATCACTTCAGATATATACTTTACTGTTTATTGCTAAGCATTGACTAAATCAGAGATTATCCCTAATTTCCAATATAAACTTTAAACCTCTGTTAAAGATTAATATATCTAATAATTAAAAAAATATATGGGAGAATAGAAAAGATATTTCACCGGGAAAGAGAGAGATGTAATTGAGTTATTCCATATGTCTATGTTTAATTAAAAAGCAGACATATTAATCTTTAACATAGTTTTCAGATTTTTATTCAGGCTAGGAAAGTTCTCCAGTTTGATAAAATGATTAATATATTTATCTGAAATAGTTAGTAGACAAAATTATGAAGAATGGATTAATTGCTCAGGTGTTTATAAAAAGTTTTAGCACAAAACTGCAATGCCAGAATCGATCCTGGGATTATCTGATCAGAAGTTGGATGCTCTACCTATAGCAGCAAACTGCACAGAGTATCGAATGTAATAATATGGTTTGATAAATTCAATATAAATGATAGTATCACATTTAAGAAATTGTGATCTGGGTTAAATAAAGAGGTCACATTCATCAAGGAGACATTAGCCTTTTCAGATATTTTTATTCATATGTTTCAAAAATATGTGGTTTAGTTTTAAGCTTTACTATATATATATATCATTTTTTAATTTAAAATTTTATAAGTTATATAATGTTTAGTTATTTTTTATTTAATCTTATTTTATATATATATATATATAACTGGAAATGCCCACGAGGTCCTTCCTGATTGCTTAGCAAGCAATAACTTTGAAATACAACAAAAGAATACTAATTTTTTTCTCAGTTTTTATACCAACATACTTAGTTTGCAAAGTTGCAAACACAATATATAATTTAATAAACTATTTATGAAACTTACTAAATCTTTTGGGAGCCATTTACAAGTTTGATCAAAATCAGAAGCAACTGGGAAAAGAAAAAAAACTTTTTCGGAATACATAAAAATAAAAATGAAATACAAACTTTGATGTTTACTAAATATTTATTTGTAATTATATAGATAAATTACAATATTATCATGTAAAATAAATGCATCATGTGATCATAGTTGGACTCCTTAACATTAGTTATAAATGTAGTGTTTAAGGTACTTTAATTCTAAACAGCATCTGGATTAATGTTCTGAATTCAAGCTTTTTTACAAATGAAGATTGCGTAATGAAAATGGTTAAGTTGAAATTAAATAAGGTTTAAGCTATAGAAGTTCGTAAAAGAGTAAAAAAAAAAAACAATTACTGAAAAACTGAAAAGTGAGATTTGAATAGGCATATACTTGGTAGTTAATGAACTTTGGGTATACTTTTGGAGGAAATTGAAAAAAAAAAAGAAAGTTAGAAAGTAATAGAAATAAATTGATAAACACTCATGATAAGGGACATATATGGACATGTGAAGTAAAAGCAATAAGCTGAAGCTCTAATATATGGTGCATGATAACTTACAAACATGTTATTAAAAGTCAGATTGTGCCTTTATCTTTGTTCCAGCTTATATATTAAATTCATTCCAAATTTTCAGTAACGTTTGCAAGAGTAAGCTTGAAGAATAGTCAAGCGATTCTTGATGAATATATAGAAGGTTTATTTATTTATAACATGAAGAAGAATGACTAAGCATCACATGATCACATTTTCTATACTAGCACATTAATTGTTGATAAACAGAGCAAAACTCTCCATACAGTATTGCCACCTGTGCTAAACAGAGTAATCAATGGATGCCAGAAGGATTGTGCATAAAATCCCTATCTAGTGCCTACTCATCCAATATCCCCAGACTAGTTTCTAGCTTGTGGCTTTCATCAGTGAGGATCCTAAGATCTAGGTGCAGTGCTCTCAGATCCATAGACTCCTCACTGATGAAAGCCACAAGCTAAGTAACTAGTCTGGGGGTATTGGATGAGTAGGCATTAGATGGAGATTTTATGCACAAGCCTTCTGGCATCCATTGATTACTCTGTTTAGCACAGGTGGCAATACTGTATGGAGAGTTTTGCTCTGTTTATGAAGAAGAATGACTTGCTTCTTTAATTAAATAACTTATGTTTGTAAATGTAAAGTCTGTATAACTTAGTGCATTATGTTTCACAATTATAATTAATTTAATTTTTGTGAGGGCATGAAAGTTTTTAAGATTTATAACACATGCATACTAACATAATAAAATATAAATATTATTGTTAATTTATGGATAATCACTAAAGTCTTATTTTCTTTACAAATTTTTGCCATTCTTTTTTCTCAAAATATGATTTATTAACATAATATTAATCTTTGAGTTTACATGTTATATGTAGTGATATACAAGATTCAAACTATGATTTATAATGCAGAAATTGATTTACCAAGTGAACAGAAAACCTTGAATTGTATATGCATATATCTTGCCATTCATAGTTTCTCTCATAGTTTGTAAGTAACTCCTGACCTTAATGGCAACTAGATAGATCACAGCTACCAAGACTCACATCATCACCCAACCAGAAGATGAGAAAGTGAAAACCCTTACTAATCCCCATTAGCACCCACATCCCAGCCATCCTCCTAAGGATTAGGAACCAAGCCTTGGTGTATTTCCAAAGCTCAGACTCTCTCATCCAATGCCCTTACTAATTCCCACAGCACCCATATCCCCTCCAAAACCCAGGCTTGTGAGACCTTCCAAGCACCAAACCCTGCCAATTTTTGCCATTCTTTTAATGATTTTTAAGTTTCTGCTTCAAATAGTAGCGTATCATTATAATTTGTGAACTGCATGCAGTTTTGCTAATAACAAATGTATGATATTAGTGAAAGTTTAAACTCTTTTTTCTTACTTTCCCTTTACTTATATAAGTCATTATTGCTGGGAGTTCTAAGGTTGAGTGCCAGAATCGATTTGGGGTCCCCCAATCTCAAGTTAGACTCTCTGCCAAATATGCCAATATATATTGAACTGGGTGGAGGAAGATCGAATTAAACATGAAATTTTACTCTTTAATAAAAATTGTGATAAGCAAAATTGTAAACAAATTGTTGGTTTCCTTTTATATATAAAATATGATACAATTATTTACAATATTGTTTATAATTCCATATATATATATATGCTCCTGTAATATATGTATATATCTAAGTCGCATATAAACAATTAAAGAAAATTTTATTTAAGGTTACACATAATTTATATACATATGACAAAAAAGGAGGAGGATGACATGTGAGTTAAGTAGTAGAATAGCGACGCTCAATCTTGGGCTAAGATAGACTGCTTCAGTACAATGTATGTATATTTTTGTGTTTTATAAAAATATTTGATTACAAATAATATTATTTTTTTGCTATTATCTGTTATATTAAATATTCAATTTCAATGAAATATACATGTTTTATTATCTCACATTTCATGTAGGTAGCTGAAAAAAGAAATATACATATGTGTAGTAGTTATTTAGTTAAATTAATTGAATATATAATTATTAGTGCTCCCTGTATTTTTTTCACAGTCTAAGAACCACCTACCCTGAATGAGCTAGCCAGTGGCCAGGCTTTCTAATTATCACTTATTATTCTCCTATCTCTTCCAGTATAATTCTTATATAAATATGATTGGTGCTTGGAGTCAGAAAACTGACATTCATAAATATGCTGGATGAGGACTATGATTAAATATTATGTAGTGTTGACTATGATTAAATATTATGTAGTGTTTTTAGAGAAACATAGAAGTACCACAATACAAAAATATATTGCATCCTCACATATATTAAATGAGCTATATTGTCATGAGTAAAAGGGCTTGATCAGTTTTAATGGAATATTATTACTATTAGGTAGAGTTTTAGAAGTGTCAAATTGCTGCTATAAAAATATATTGTGACCTCGCATATGTTAAAATAGATAGCCATGAGCAAAAACTCCATTTTGTTATGATAATGTGCTTTATTCACTTTTTGTTTTTACATTTCACCAAGTTTGTTGAAGTATGCAATATTGCAAATGGGTTTTATAAGTGCCAAAGCTATGATTCAATGCTAATAGGATGTCTACTAAAGGGTATAAATTCAATCCTGGGCTGTTTGTGACCCATTACAAGTCTTCAATAATATAACAAATTCAAAGTAACAATTATTGTAGCCACCCCAGGCATCATAATTTATATCCACATGATAAGAAAGACATATTACTATTATAAAGTTAACATTATCAGCAATAGCGTTTAAACTGATAATGCCAATCAGTTATCTCATCTCAATTTATGATTAAGCCAATAGGCCATCATCCTATATAAATTGAGTTTGCTAGATTTGTTGCACAACATGATGAAATGGATTTTGTTTGAGGCAAATCATCTAGGTATAAGCTTTCTACCAGAAAAATCTATACTGTTTTTGTCAATGCTAGATATCTCAATTGAAACCTTTGGCTTTCGTTCTTTGTTGAATGGTTAAATAATAAAAATTATTAGATAAAGCTATCACAAAATAAAACAACAAATATATGTGATAACAAGAGAAGTGTAGACTAAATAGGAGAATTGATGAGGATTAGGAAGAAGGGATTTTGCCTCTTCCAACTTTCAAAATAAAGAGCTACAAAAATGAGAAATATAACTAATATAAAGAATAGGTTTGTTAAAAGAAATAATAGATATAATCCATGAAAGAAAGCATGGAAAAGAAAGATTAACAATAATTAGAGAGCAGGTGTATTTTGTAAGACTAACAATGGGGACAATCTGAACAGAAATTTACCACCACCTTATTATCACAGCTCCATTCAAGTGAAAAAAATTCATACATAGATGATAAAAATCAACTTCCAGTTATGCTTAGGCTTATCTGAATATTTCTATAACATTTTATAGCACCAAGAGAATAATGTTTCTATGTTATAAAATAAAAGCAGGGTGAAGGACACATATGCTAGACAGCATATTGGATTTTATTCAAAAGGAAAATATTAGTTGTTATTTTTTATTATTAATAGGTAAATGAAAAAATGATGAATAGGCATATTATCAAGATGAAATATTTTTTTCATCAGGATTAATCATTTTATTTTTATTTAGGTGGAGAGAAATGATAAGAATTATTTCTTATCTATTTTTTTCTCAGAATAGTTCATATTAGACTTATGAAAGTTACATAGAACTTAAATAGAAAGAATATAAATACACCTGGGTCTCTTTTTATGTGGATTTATTTAACACGATTTTGAAGTTATGCGATTCACGTTTCTCCGGAAGTCGAACTCCGATAATGTGCTATTACTTTAAATAATAAATTTCGCACACTTACATCATATTGAAAGTAATAGCACATTATTGGAATTTGACTTTCATCTTAGTGATTTCAATATTTTCAGTGCTTTATAATAGTAAGATTTTATGCAATAATGAAATTAAAATCATGATTTCCACATTTTATGTATACACACATTAAATTTTACAAGATTATAATGTAAATTTGTTCAAACATTGTGCATGTTAATTTTGCATTTTAAATCACATTCTGTTTTTGCTTTTTAAAAAAGAACGTAATCAATTATTAATCATTTAGTGTCTGCAAGTTTATTTTTAAAAGGTGAGTAATAGCAGTGGGCACAATTAAAATTGAAAATTAAAAAATTAAAGACAAAAATAAGAATTTAATTTTTAGTTGTTAGATTAATTACTAATTACGTTGTCACCAGAAAACCATTAACACAACATGAGAGTGATGTTGGCGCTAGTTGTATTTCTTCTTGTGAAGAATCTGATTTTTTACCAGTTTGCAAACGACCCTGTTTAATGGCAAATAGCGATAATAATTAAAACGTGTATAAAAAATGTAAATTACTGTAAATTATGCATAAAAATATATTGTTTTGAATAAAATTAAATATTATAGTTAAAAAAAGTTTGTCTTGTATCAATTTTTTTCAAATTTGAAATTTTTTATTAGTCATATTTTATTTCCTTATTTTTTTTGCGCAAATTTTAAAGTAATTTTACGTTGGTGCTTTGCTTTTATGCGATCTTTGAAAAATCACAGTCTGTATCCCCTCTTCTTCAAGGTAAGTTACGTCTATTTTTGCACAATTTCATTTGTGCGTGTTTTCTGAGGAACCTATCTATTGCATAAAATGAGACCCAGGTGTATTTATATTTATTAAGAATAGTTGTAAAAATGAAAAATAATAAAAAAAATAAATAATTTTCTTTCTCTTCAGTAATTTCATTTGTCTACTAATTTTTAATTAAAAAATATAATAAGAGAAATAAATAAGTAAAGTTTTAAGTAATGTTTATCAATATTTAAAAGAGGAGAAAAAAACTAAGGTTTTAACATTTTTGCAATGAAATACTGTTTTAATTAATTAAAATTGTTTCTTTCCCTTTCACATTATTTTTCTAAAAAGATTATGTATTTTTCAAATCAAAGTATAGTAAATGATTATATGGGTTTTGGGTAAGAGAAAAAAATGACTACAGATGAATTTCAAATAATTATGGTTATATTTTTTTTATGAAAAAAAATGAAATAACCTTTTTATAAAAATAGACTAACTTAGTTAGTATTTAATGCCACCATATCTGAGATAATGCGATTGGATGGATACAAATGTTCCAAGAACATAAGAAAAGAGTGGGTTAAAATATTACACTTCAGAATTTAATCTAGTCAGCTATTTATTCTTGATTAAGTTGTTGAAAAAAAAGCAGTAGCAGGTCAGGTCTTCAGAAGAGAACAGTGAGAATAATCTTGTAGTATGAAATAAGACAAATGTCACTACTAGTTTAAAAAATGTTTTTTGAAATGGATTTGAAGGAAACCATATGCAAAGTTTTATCTAGAATCTACGCATCATGAAGCCTAACTATGTAACCTGTTCACTAAATATTAAGATATAGAAGAAGGAGAATACTCATGGGAGAAATATGCAACAAGGTTTGTTTTCCATTCAAAAGAATGATGTGTCCTTCAAATTATTATATAACTTTGACAATAAGATATCAATTACAATCCCATCATTATTTGGAGCTTTGCTATCCTTTATAAATTTAATTGCATGTTTTACTTCTTTATTTAGAACCCTAGGCAATTTAGAAGATATAATAATTGTAAGAGGTACTTTTTTATTACTATTTAATTCTTGTTAGAACTCATACATTTCATGGTGTCATCTTTCTTTTTAGTAATAGTTCCATCTTTTTTTCTTATTGCAGAAATAAGTTTTCTAACAATACCAAGATGTTGTTTTACACACTCTTGAGACTTGCATTCTCTTCTATAGTTTTCCTTTTTAGTTAATGATTCTTTCTTATATTATCAACTCTTTTTTGCCCCATTTAAAGAAAATTGTACATATTCAATCTTTCTTAATGTTTTATTTTTATATATTTTTATATTCCATACTTTTTTTTTTGTATACATTCTCTAGTTTTCGTAGGAATTTTACTGATCAATTGTTGCTTTTTTCTATCAGCAATCTTTGTTGCAGTTTTTAAAAGTGTATCATTTATTTTCTTACTGATTTCATTTAAATCTGAGTCATGTTCAAAATCTGTTAATATCTGAAAACGATTTGCAAGCCCTGATTTAAATTCATTAGAATATTTCTGAAATTAGGGATATCAATTGTGAATATTGTTTTTCTTAATAATTTTTGTCTCTCTAGTTTTGCATTAACATGTATCTTACATCTCACTAATCGATGATCACTTCCTGTGTTGAGTTTATTAAGGATATTACATCTTGAAATATATATTCTGTGTTCGTCAAAATATAATCCAATTCTGCTGAATCTTCATTTGGGTGCTTCCATATCCAATTCCGTTTAACATTTTTCTCAGAAAAAAAAACTCATAATATAAAGTTTTTCTTTTTCTGAAAATTCCACAAATCTATGTCCTTTCTCATTTCTATTATCATAACTAAATTTACCTTTGGTTGATAAATGGATATTTAATTATTTTTATCTAGATTCGAAAACAAGAATTAAAAAATGCTCTAGCTTAATAAGTAATGTTTTCTTCTTTATTGCTCTCCACGATGGGGCTGTTAGAAAAGCCTTTGTACTGCCGGGGCTATTTAAAAGCTATTTAACTTTTAGTTTTTTAAAGACTACTTTTATTATAAATATAGAAACGTCAATAATGCTTATGTTTAATTTTTATATGTATATGATTAAAAGTGTATATGTGGCAATGTATATCAACTGAAATAAATTTTATTTTTAAGTAATATTTACTAAGGCTGTACCTTAGGAATAAGCGTCTGAAAAATTCGAAGGTAGGGACCTCTACAGGTCTTAAACACAAGCTTACGCTATGAAGAAAAGAGGGAATCCTTTTTTACTTCAACCTACTTCATTAATTAAGTCCACAATTCTTATAATACATTAATACTTGCGAAATCTTACGATTTACTACGAGTCAATGGAAAGATCTTATAGTAAGAAATCTATTACGATAATTTAAAGTTATAATTATAAATTTTATTAAACGCACATTATTATATTATAAAATTGAATACGTTTAATTTAGTTTCATAAATTACTTAAATATAATTTTTTTTTTTTGCCAAATACAAACAAAAATATATTCTTGAATATATAGTAATTAGTCTTCATGGAGACTTTTTCCAAATCAGTTTTTGCTATTTATCATAAACAAATTGAACTATTTTCTATTTTAATATTTTGTGTTATATTTATATACATCGTTATTTATAATTGATATATTTGATTATGTACATAGGCCACACATATCAATAATATTTGAATAAGTTGATTGGATAAACCAAGGAATATGTATAATATCCAGATAATTGCTCAAAAGACTATTACGTGAATGTTGATATGGAGTTTGATTAGCTTGCAAGATGGTAGTGTAGCAGTAATTATTGGATCAAAAAATAGCATATGATTATCCAAATTACAACTGCTCTGCTGTTGCATTTCATAATTAGAAGAAAATGATGAGATGCAGTCATAAACTTTCAATGTTTGACACGAGTTGAAATAGGTTAATCACATATCGTCTACTTATTAAAATAGGCAAAACTCTCCATACAGTATTGCCATTCAGTGCATGCCAGAGTAATCAATGGATTCCAGAAGGCTTGTGCATAAAATCCCATCTAGTGCCTACTCATCCAATATCCCCAGACTAGTTCCTGGATTTTGGCCTTCGTCAGTGAGGAGCCTTGGATCTGAGAGCATTGCACCAAAGCTCCTCACTGACAAAGGCCACCAGCTAGAACCTAGTCGGGGAATATTAGATGAGTAGACACTAGATGGTGATTTTATGCACAAGCCTTCTGGCATCCATTGATTACTCTGGCTTGCACTGAGTGGCAATACTGTATGGAGAGTTTTGCCTGTTTTAATAACAGTTATAAGCAAGCATAAGAAATGGTGATCATGTGATGTTTATACTGTCTACTTATTATAAGTATGAACTACTCTTCACACATGTGCTATAAAAATAGACACACTTTCTTCTGGCCATAAATGTCTTAAACATGTGGATTCTCCACATCAGCTTAGAGCTCATTCTTTAAATAAATCAATACAATCAATAATGCTACACATTGTAGAAAACTCCTCATCTACTAAATGTGTAGTTTTTAATAGCAAACCCATAAAAAAGTCTAATGAAATGTAAATAAAATAACAATCTTTTTATTTAATTTTTATTAATTTAATATTATTAAAATTTTTAGGCACAATAATTATTTCAGTAGTTTTATATTCCTTTGTTTTAAATCTATTTTTCAGAATTCCATTTCTAGCTACTTTTAAACTTGATTCACAGTTGAGATATTTGCTAAATCAAATCATTTTCTCATTGTTAACAAAGTCATCATATAAGAGTGCATTATTTATATATATATATATATGATTTCTATATGAGAAGCCTCAATTAATACCAATATATATGTATACACAAGGAAATTAGTAAAAAAAAATGTTCACTTTAATTTTTTCTTCACAATATACAGTATGTGTACTCATATATATATATATGTTATACATATTTTTAGCATTTATATCCATATGTACCCATGCCAATATATGTCTATAACATTTACTATCGATAAATTTCTGTACCAATGACACAACTTGGATCTCCCCTTACCTCATCAGGGACAAAAGAAAACAACTATGCTTGCTATTTGTTTTTTTAATTATTTTATCTTTTTTTTTTCCATATGTCATAGCATAGGCTGGGAGGCGAACCCACAACAATCATCTGTAATCAACTGCTTGCTTGCAGTGCAGCTGCGCTGACCTCTCAGCTAACAACGCTTGACTCATCTCTTTTTACATGAAAGTGGTAAATATATTTATAACATTAAAACATTAAAGCATCACATGATTATCATTTACAATGCTAGCATCCATTGATTACTATGGCTTGCACTGGATGGCACTACTGTATGAAGAGTTTGCTTTTGTTTATATTTACAGCACGTTCTTCTGATTGCATAAAAACTAATGTTTGTCATAATCCATTTTCAATACTTTACTTTAATTAGTCTATAATGGACGAAACACACTTTTGTTTATCTTTATTAAAATAATCTATTCATTATTGTATTTTTTCAATTTTCTATTACAACTTTATGAATGATATATGTTGTCAACAATTTTAAGATATTTTTAGATTCTTCATTGATTATTTTAAGTACATCTGAAATAACCTAATCATCTATTGATATTTCTTAATGTTTATAGATAAGATAAGCAATGTTATTCTTTCTTAAAGATGAAAGGTATTTTCTGAGGCAGAGAGTCAATTTTATTAATAACTTTAGGCTATAATCATAATTTAATTTAAAAACTTTTTACTTATAATATATATATATGACTTTACCAACTCTAAATCTATATTTATATATATATATATTTAATTTCTATGGCGAAACTCAAATATTTAAGTCCTTGAAAATACTTAATTTAATATACATATATAATTCTAATGGAGAGATGCTTTATTGCTAGTTAGGTTTGAGAAAAATTGTGAATTTTCAAATTCTTTTATATAAAGGACTATCTAATATATATTAAAGCTATAACTTTAAGACTATGCACCTAGATGCAACAGTAGGAACCTCTACAAATCTTAACACATGATTAATGACTTTAAAAGACAAGAGTGGCCTATATATTATAACCTTTTATTTTAGTGTAAAATATAAAGATTGATAGAACTGATATAAAAATTTCTCTGTTTTCTTCTTGGTGATTTGATTGCCTTGGTTTACATTTTGAACAGACTATTTACTTGCATTCAAGATAATTTATTGGTGAGAATAAGTAATATTTTGCCGTACTTATTGCCTGTATTATTTTAATGTATTAAGAATTGCTTCTTTTCCATTCACTGATTTGCATTAAATATGTTTAACTTGTAGGAAATCAGCAGTACACATCAAGTTTAGTAAAATGTGATTTAAAATAATAATAATTCTTATTTATTTAACATAATCATAGAAATTATTTTTATTTAAATTCAAAAGCCATTTGTTTAACTAATTTTTAATTATTATATAAAAATATAATAAATTCATGTGTGCGTTTCAGATAGTGTTCCAATAACAGGGTTTCTGGATTATTTGAAGAGAAAGAAAATGGTATAAGAATAAAATGTAAGCAAAATATGTTAAGCATATTTTTTAAAAATAATTAATAAGCAAATGAGTTAACCAAGAATTTTCATATGGATTTAAACATAAAATGGTGATATTTAATTATAGTATGAATTGCTAGATTTAAAGGATCTGTTCAAGCCGGCCAATCAAGTGAGTCAAATCGCTAATAATTTTCTCAATATCTACATTTGAAAATATGATGGAACGCTTAAATTTAAAAGTAGAATTAATTGCAGAAAGGTCAGTATGTTTTGGAATATTTTATTATTATACAAATTGACAACACTAAATAAATATTTTAATTGCAGAAGTTTTTCGGATATGAAAACTTTATTTTTAAAAAAGAAGAGGTTAAAATCAAATTTAAATGTTAAAGTTTATTGAAACGCTGGTTTAATATTTCTGCTTACCATTTAAATAATAAAGAATTGACTATCTTATCTGAATGTATACTGCCAGTAATGTATTTACTATTTAATTTGTTTACTACTTGAATAATAATAACAGCCTTTAAACGATTAACTAAAACTACTTTCTGATTTCTATCGCCAATGTTGATTTGTTAAATTATTTTGTTCTGATTGTTATTCCTAGATTTAAATGTGGATAGATAAATTAATATAGCCTGGATATCATAAATTTGGAACAATGCTATATAAAAATGTAGAATTTAATAACTTATGAAGAACATTTTCATTTAAACTCTACATGTCATGCTTTTGGAATTATCTCATATTCATGGAGCCATGTAAAATTCATTAATTTAAAAGTACTCATAATAACTAGAACAAACGGATATAATCACATCTATGGAATTCGGCTATAATTTATAATTATTACTTTGTGTAATGTGTATTTATTGTTCAAGACATTTTTACATTGATTTCACGGATAATATTTAGTATTCTAAAAAATGTTGTACACTTTAATTTATGTATTTAAGTAAGAATGAATTAATTTTAATTTTTATTGTTATATGAACTTATATGTGAGGTTCATGATTTATATTTTTACTATGTTTAAATTAAACTCATGGGATTGAATAAAATATTTATTCAAGGGAATAGCGCTTGCGGAAAAAGCTTGAGAATTACTAATAAATTTATGGTGTGTGTCAACCTCTTATGAAGTGTCTTATGAGTCTTTCCAGAGTTCTGTTCCTATACTCATGTCACTTATATTACATTGTTACTATGTTTATATTTTAAGCAAGATAATTCAGTATATTAGTTGTCCTTATTATTGAAACACTTTTCATTATGTATGAACCCACATCTGCTAAAATGCTGGTGTTTTTCTGAATTGTCAGAATAACTGAGGAGGATGATTTTTGCACTTTAAATATGAAGTAAATATTAATATTGCTTTACAATGTTAAATGGCATTAGTCTGTGCTGGTGGTTAATCTGCAGATTAATTAGTTGCCACTTTCTGTATTTTTACACTCATTCCTGCACTGGTGGTTAATCCACGGAATTGTGTAATTATATTTGTTGCTTCATGGTGGTGTATAAACCCACAGGGCACTCAGTGTTGTATCATTCCTATGTGTAGATGAATGCATCCACAGGAATATCATTTTACTTCATAAATGTAAGTTTGGGCAAAGTATTTTGTATTATTATGCTAAAATCATCTTCTTCCATTTATAAGTATAACTTATAAGTTGAGTCATAAAGTGTAGCAGGGCATCTTATCTAAATTATCCTCATAATGATTAACTGTTTGTTAATTAATATTTTATCTGAACTGAAGTTTGAATTTTCACTTTGGTTTAGCATTGCATTTTAGCTAATTCCTGCAAATATAATATTATTTATTATATTATTATAGGTTTATAGTATAGGTTTATTGGTTCTGGAACTGACACATTGGGTATTTCATGATTTGATGTTGAATTTCAGTATAGTTTCCTCAAGGCAGAAATTAGATCAAATTATAATAAAATGTATGATTAGGCTTTTATAAAACTGTGCCTATGATATATTTAGTGAAGTGAACAAATGGAATGATATTTTATTTATTTATTTTATTTATTTGTTTATTTATGTATTTATTTATTATATTAAACATCCTACATCAATTATTTGTTAATCATAAAATTGTAAATAAATATTAATTTATAATTAAACTTACTGTGCCATTGCTATTTGTCATTCATAAAACCAGAAATCCTATATCTTGAATAGAGCATACATTGGAGTACATACTGTTGTCAGTATGACATAAGAGTTTTAGTAATATTCTGAGAAAACATTTGAATGCTTTTGTCCTTGGTAGTTTATGATGTGTAAGGTACAATAAAATCCCATTTGCCTTTTCCATCACTTTAGCTTTGCGTTGTTGATTCTAGTACATGATACAAAATTGATTGATTTTATAAACTTATAAACAGATTTACCAGGTAATGATATGATTGAATTTATTTGCTTAATGTTATAATTGTCATTCATCAATATAACAAGAGTCTCATTGATATTTATTAAATTATACATTTAAGTTTATAAGGAAAGAACCCAAGTTTTCTATGCTTATTATAATTGCAAAGCTCATACTACCTAGACTAGCATTTGTATCAAATCATATATGTCATTTTAAAATTCATAATCTTTAATAGTTTTACAAATTATACCATCTTGTCCATGGACAGCCATAAGGTCTCATGAAATGAAAAATCGCAGATTAAAGTTTTGAAGAATAATAAAATTACATACTTATAATTTGTCTAATGTACTTTCACATACTGCTATGATAGGTCTTCGTGGTGCACCCTGGCTGCGACCAGATTAGATCATAACAATTTCATGTTATATCATTAATTTTGTTTGTTGTGATGTGCTCCAGATTTTGGTTATAGTCTTTGGTGCGCAATGTAGATGGCATGATATGCTTTTGGTTATAGTCTTTGGCACCACAATGATTGGAGCTTTTAGTTACAGGGAATTTGGGTACAATATATATCAACTTGAGTGTTAAGCTAGAAGTGCCATTTTTGGCTTAATGTACATCAGAGATTTGTTATCATTAGTTACTAAATTAGATCACTCAGCACTATCTGTTTTAATTTATGGTTACCTGATTACATCTTATGTGAAGGTTTTTGTCTAATTTATTATTTAAAAATATTCCTATTATAATTTCACTACTTTAATTTTACATTTATGAAAATATTTAATGTACAATGATAAGAATCTGATGAAATTCTATAAAGATCTAACAATGTGATGTTTAGTAATTTAAACAAGTTTAAGGAAAGCAGCACATTTTAGCTTTATGGATGCCCATTATTTTATCTCTCTCCCTACTCTCTAGAAATATTTTTAAAAGTCAGTTAATCATGACAAACAAATGCATAAACTTTTATTCTTTTTTTCTGATTGTAATTGGATAACTCCTTGATAAAATTACTATATACCAAAGTGTCTCTTATTAACATGTTTAAAAAAATTACATTTTATACCCCAATAATTATTTTCATAAAATCATTTACCACAGGAGTTTTCACACTATGTAGAAAGCTTCTGTGGGAGAAAAAGAACTGCTACCACATCAATCAATAAATTACAAGCACTTCCCAGTAGTATTGAATTAGGATTATATTCAATGCAAATATTTAGAGTACAAAAGACAGTTAATTTTTTGGCATTGTGGAGAAAAATCTATCTCAAATTGAAACAATAATTAATGTAATAACAGCAGATAAACCTCCCCCAATATTCAAAACACTGGGCAGCAATTCTTGAAACAATCATATCCACAAGTCTTAAAACAGAATTTTACCAAGGAAAATGCAACTATTGGAAAACCTACACTATATTATTTCCAAATACAAGCAGCTTATCAATACTGGGATTAACAACAAACAACTCCTGGTGAAGATTCAAGCACTGGACACTCGAACCCAAATACTTTGATTTTCTCATAAAATTAAACATGAGGTCACTGTCAGCATTACACTTCATTAAATACAAAAGATTTTTTAATAACATTAATGCTATGCAAGGACTGGGTCACAGAAAAAAAATGATCAAAGTCATTTTCTATTTAAATTCATCATTCTAGAATCTCACTGCAACATTCACTCCTTCATACAATCCTTCTCAAATGCAAAGTTTTCAAAAATACATATTACTACATTTATACTGTATGCAATATGGTGCAAAAGATGCTTTTTTCTCAACAATGATAACAGTAGAAGCCACTTAAATGATTTCAAAAAATAAACTAGAAATAATCAGAATAAGAGACCAAAAAATGTATTCACCAGATATTCATGCAACATCTTGGTTGTTAATATGGCAGAAGTCCCAGGTGTAATGGGAGTTTCTTTTTGTTGTAATCTTATTGTTTTTGTTTTTTTTGATATTTTCTGAAAATGTAAAATATACCATTTGCAAAATCTAAATGACTTCAAATATTGAGAAATGAAGAAATAAAATTTGATATCTATAACAATATGTAAACCTTAATGCATCTCTAGGTTTATATTCTAGGTGATGCAAACAATTAGAATAATTAGCAGAGATAAAGAGCTATTATTTGAGATAATAAATTATGACAATTATTATTTTTCTTTATGCTATAGACAGTAACTAAAAGAACATTATGACTTGAAATAATGAGAACTGGGTGAACATTAATAAGAGACAAAGTTGATTAAATATTGCTTTTAAAAAATGTAGATATGTATATCCTATATTTGTATTTGTAACCATTAATCAATTTATCAAGATGTAATTGTTTTATGCTCTTCTAAAGTTCCTTTGAAACTAAAAATAAATAAATTTATGCTCAATATATTATTCGAGACACAATAGTTGTTTAGGTCCCATAGCTATTGATAAGAATGAATAAGATTTAATCAAAATACTATTTATTTCTGTAGACAAGTTTACTGTCTCTGTAAATAGGATTTGCTTTAAAGACTTTAAATGATCATAGGATTTTTTTTGGATGGAGAGCTCTCTTATTAATGAAATTGTTGCATTTCTCCAAAGCTTCAACTTTAAAATTTTTGATTAACTACACGTGCATCTTAAGTCCATTAGTCAATTTATTATATACATATACATTTGGGGCAAAAAGTATTCAAAAGTTGTATATAAATAAGTGTAAAACTTGAGCATTAACATTTTGTGCTATGAATTCAAAATTAACCAGCTTTCCGATTACTTGTTTCTGGCCAATACAATGAAATGTTGAATTCATTGCCTAGGAGAAAATAGAATTTTTTACACTGCCTTGATAAGGACTCATAAGAGTTGAAAGCACTTGGCAATAATTATTTAGTTTTTATTTTATTCATATTAAAGAAACTCTGTTTTAACAATTGACAAATTGTTATATTATATTTTTATAGTTATATATTAACAGAAGTATTATTTATTTATTTATTAACATCTAATTACTAAAAGAATAAAAATCACTTTTTGTCTGTGGCCTAAAAATCTTATATGGGAATCTAATTTTAGCAATGATAAATCTAAAAATGAAATCTATTTTTAAATTTGGTATGGATATAAACGAGTGGTTTTCAACCTGTGGGTCATGACCCCTTTGAGGGTCAAACAACCCTTTCACAGGGGTCACCTAAGACCATTGGAAATTACATTTATGAAGTAACAACAAAAATAATTTTAAGGTTTGGGGACACCACAACATAAGAAACTGTATTAAAGGGTCACAGTATTAGGAAGGTTGAGAACCACTAATGTAAACAATGCCTAATTAAAATCAATTTGCTCAAGTATTCATTTTTAATAACCCTGTGAAAAACGAACATTACCATGATTATCATTGTTTGTTGGAAAGATTGTGATAATGGTATTGGAGTTGTAGTTATTTGTTGGATTAATTCCATTATCTGTTTTTAATTGTTGAGTGTTTTTTAAACTTTATTTAAACTTTTCAAATCTGGTCTCATTTTAGGTGTTTTACAATCTTTTGGCCTTTCTATCTAATATCATCTCTTCTAGAAATATGTCTAACCTAATTTCATTACAATTTCTTAATTATTTTAATGATATCAGTGATACTTGCTTGTTTTCTCAATTTTGTATTTTATTTTTAATTTTGGTCTTATTACTTCTAATATATACTGCATTGATTGATCTAAAATCTTTATATTGTTTTTTTTTTAATTAAGTACCAAATTTTCAGATTCATAAGTAAAATTTGATAAAATATATCTATTAAAAATATTTATTTCAAACAACATAAACATAATTTATTTTAAAATTAAATTATTTCCACCAAAAGCACTCCAATCATGTTTAATTTTATGATTAATTTTATCTCTTATATTTCCTTCTTTATTAACAATTTAATCAAGATATTTGTAATTGTTGGCTTCTTTTAACTTCCAATTCATCATTATCATCATTATGTATCTTTATTTTATTCTACCAAGAAAGTTCATTGAACATTACTTTAATCTCTTTTTAGTATTTATCTTTAGTATTACTTTCATTTGATGACTCTTGCAACATTTCCTGAAGCTGTGGAGCAATATTTGCAAAAACAACTACATCATATGTAAAACCCAGAAAATACTGCTGTAAAATGTTTTGGAGATATGGAATTACTCTCATACATCCTTCTCAATGTTAATCTTTTTAAAATAACTGTAATTTAACATATTCTGGATCTGCATATTAATAATTAATTCTTTAATCATTGTAGAACTCATTATAGGAATAAATGGCTTTTTATAATTTACAAATTCATAACATAATAGCAACTCATATTCATTAGACTCTCCTATAACTTCTCTTACAATTTAAATGTGATTTGCTTACTTGTGTAAAAACTATTATTACATTCAACTTGTTCTTTTGGTTGGTTAGAATCCAGAGTTTATTGCAGACATGTTGTATTTATCTTGGTAAGGATTTTATATAAAAGTGATAGAAGATGGATTGATCTGCAATTTCTAATATCTTTATCATCTTTCTAAATAGCAATATTACTACTGCATTTTCTTAATTATTTCGTACATCTTCATAATTTAGGCATTTGGTATATTACTTTATCAACAAATTTTCTATTTTTTCTCATGATTCTTTTAAGATATTTAACAATTATACCATCTTTCTATTTCACAATAAAGTTATCAAGCAAATTGAGTGACTAAATTGAGATTTTATTTCTCCTATCTTATTAAATTATTTTTTACTTAAATTTACGTTTTTATATAGAATAATTAATATTTCAAATCTTAAATTATTAGTAATATATTTAATTTTATAATATTGTGTTCAGCAAATTATTTAAATTTTTAAAAAGGGATTTGCTTAAACACTAAAAGCTATTTTATAAGAAAAATGGTCTAATTATTATATTTTCTTTAAATTGACTGGAGTTATGGCAAGTACCTTTTTATAAAGATGTGCACATTTATAAGTGCTTCGTTGTTTCCATAAATTTTATTTTAGAGAATCTCTGTAATGATTTCACAGCAATGAATTCATATTTGTTTCTCTACAGATTTTGAAAATATTAGCTTCCAGACATTAAAAATAGTGAGCTTTGGTATTATTTTTATATTAATTCAGTATTGGCATGTACTACTTATTTTAAACACAACCATGCTTGATACTGCTCTGTTTTTTCTTTCATTCAGATAGATGTCTGACATGCTAAATGATTTTCTATGTAGTGACATCAGCAGATAAGAAAATCTTGAGCTTTTTATTTATTATTTATTTTCTGCTCCCAAATATAAATTTTACTAAAAATCACTTATGCAAACTTGTTGCAACTAGAATAAAATTTTATAATACACAGTCATTTAATTTTAATTATCTCCTATTTACAGTATTGTTGATTTTCTTACGTAATTGATAAACATAGTAATTAACTAGTTGTTATCAAAGTTCATTAAAAGATTAAGAGATTATTTTAATCGTTTTCCAATAGATTTAATACATATTAAAGTTTTATTTTTGACTTATTTTTGATACTTTAATAATAATAAATCTTATCATAATCTTTTATTTAAAACAGGACATAAAAATCAGGAAAAGTACTTTAAAAGTACTTTTAAGCACTATTTTAGTTCAAGTATAATGAAATAATTAATTTTTAATTATTTTTATAAAAATGTATAACTTTTACATTTAAAAATGTTATCAAATGAGTTTTATTATACAGCTGTGACAAGTCTCATAAGATTCTAATGATATATATATATAGTGAAACTTTACAAGTTTGATATGACGAAAAAATATAAAGTTAGTGGCTTTGAAATCAATATATATATATATAATCATTTAAAATTATAATTACTTTGTTTCCTTAAGCTAAAAAATATTCTAATTTTTATTATTATTTGTAACTGAAGATT
This sequence comes from Epiperipatus broadwayi, assembly GCA_028023455.1. Lineage (NCBI taxonomy): Eukaryota > Metazoa > Onychophora > Udeonychophora > Euonychophora > Peripatidae > Epiperipatus > Epiperipatus broadwayi. The sequence goes on from JAQFVV010006207.1 coordinate 14,880,093, forward strand.
TTTATGTGCATATATTTTCATATATCTTTCATGTACATATAAAATATATCTTAATAAAGGAGGAGAGCATGAACCGCCTATTGTCGTTGCTGCCCAAACCTCTGGAGTTTGTTCCATATTACCTCACCCTTTCAGTTGCAAATTTAAATGTGGCATAATAGACCTCTCACATATAAAATATCCTAATGCAATTTGAAATAAGTAATTCTTCAGCATTTTGCCAAAAAGAAAATATTTTCTTTAAAACATACTGTGCATACTGGTAATTATATATAAGATGCACATTTAATTATGTTTTATTTAAAGAAAGTTACAAATTGAAAAATGATGTAATATAACTCTTATGTCACATTTTAATTTGCAACTTTCTTTAAATAAAACATAATGAAATATGCATCTTACATAAAATTACCACTGTGCACAGAATATGGTACTAAAGTATGTTTTAAAGAAAATATTTTCTTTTTGGCAAAATGCTGAAGAATCGCTTATTTTAAATTGCATTGGAATATTATATATGTGATTTCTATTATGCCACATCGTTTGTTAAATTATTTTTTTAATCTGCTGTTATTCACATAAGGTTTGCCTTTGATAAAAGTGCTAAGATAAGAAATTTATCAATAGAAAGCTAAATTTTATAATTTTAATTAAAGAAGAGTTGTAAACAAGGCAGGACATTGTGGTTGATGGAACTCATCATAGTGCAAATGGCATTGAACTGAGCCTGGAACAAAGTTGGTAATATTTTTTAAATGCAGAGTTCTACAAATCTATTTTAAAAACTCTGTATTTTAATATTCTAATTACTTAAAATTCTTGTTAAATAAAATCTTGTAACATTCTTGCCAATAAATATAACTTTTTAATAATTTTTCCTGTAACTGTAATCAATGATTATTTTAAACTTTCTATTTTAAACTTTCTATAATCTACAGCCATGCCTATTTTTTTATTCTGATTATTTTATTTTATTTCTAAATTCGAATTCGTATCTTCTGATATGCTATAATTTCAAAGCAGAGATAATTAATGTAATAAATTTTTGGGAAAACAATTAGTAACTTTCCTGATATAAATCACTATTTTAAAATCTATTCTAAGTGATAGCAACAGTTTGCTATGCACTCATTGTTATCTATATTTAATTACTTAATATGTATTAGTCTGTATTTAAGGTTTGTGAATTATTATTATATCTGTTAGATAACGCAGAGGCATATTTGCAAATAGTCTATTATTTTTTAAATAATAAGGGGGAGGGGGACCTCATATTTTTATATTGAAAAGTACTTATTTTTGATCATATGCTATAATTTCAAAGCAGAGAATAATTAATTTGATAAATAGAAGCTCCCGTATAAATTTCTTATTGCTTTGTAGTTTATGTAAATCATTGCATTGGAATCTGTTTTTGTAAAAAAGCCATTAATGAAGCCCCATCCACCATTAATGAAGCTTCATTATTTTTTTTGACATTTATCATTAAAGTTTTTCTGTTTTTGTAATTCAAA